>LPNX010543480.1:80380-179358 GCA_001517045.1 Pseudotsuga menziesii | reverse complement strand
CTCCCACAAAAGTATTGATAATTGGACCTTTTTTGGGGGGAGGGGGTTAAAAAACTGCCCCAAAAAGTACCGAGGATTTGACTTTTGAGCGGGGGCGCGGCGTTGTTTGAAAACCGCCCCCAAAAGTCCAATTTTTGGGAATTTTGAGGGGTGGTTTTAAGAACCGCCCCCAAAGAGATAAAAACCTTTTTTTTTGGGGGGGGGGGAGGCGGGTTAGCAAAACCATCACCAAAATATTATTTTGTTGTAGTGTAGATGACTGAGAAATATGGAACTTAGTGAGCTAGCAGAGCATTCTCAGTAGAACAAATAAAGGATGAAGCAGTAATGTTCACATCCCATCTACTGGCATGAGATATCTCCCAGAAGAGTTTCTCACATCAAGTATCGACACCAATCATTTCAGCCAAAGAAAAGTGCATCATGGGAGTACAAATGAACTAGTGAACTTTCCTGATGAATGAATTTATCAATGACTACACAAATGCACAAGAAAAAGATTACCATTTTTGGTACAACTAGTTGTTAATTTTTATTTCTCTTATAGGTTGGAAGCAACCAGAACGGATTTACTTGTTTGACAGAAACAAAAGACCCGTCCTAGAAACTAGATATACAAATATGTGGTTTTCCACAATTGCGTCAAGTTTGGAAAACAACAACATAAATTTTTTCATGTATGGTAAAGAAATAAGGCATATTATAAATAATACTCCACTCATAAAGACCCACATAGTAGAAAAAGTCAAAGTATTTATGATATTCAATATTGGAATGAATCATACATACATACATGCCAAAAGAGACCCTGGCAACTGATGGTTAACCACTCTATATATTTCTTCTAAATATGATATCGCACAAATTGTTCAAGAATGGGATACATAATGGAAAATATCGTTAACAAAATAAGAAGAATTTGCAAAGTAGTAACAACCAATAAAGTCAACACCTATTAGATGATGAATTTGTTAATACAAAGACTTATTCTGAACAAGGATCTGTGCCAACAAGAAAGAGGAAAGAAGAAACTCATCCAAAAGGATCTTCAAAGAAGAAGAGGAAAACAAGAAAATCCAAACTTATTCATGCAATGGAAATCGATGATGTTGAAAAAATTGGAATGGAGACTAGGAGTGGAATAAAAGAAGCCATGGAGAATGTGGCCACAAAATATGAAAATGAACAACTTGTGATAGAACACTTGAATAAATCATAATAATAATTGTAGAGAAGTTTGCATAAGTTAGACTATTGATATTGAATTCTAGGGAGGACAAGAAAAATGTTCAGGAAACACACTTATAGGGACATCTAGGTTACTCATAGATAAATCCTACTGCATAGATAGATCCACATCGAATACTAGAAATATTTTATACAACCCTAATTCTTCCTACTCATGAAACACAAAAAGTGGTAAGTCATGTAGAAATAATTATGTCATGCATAACTTTAAATGAGCTTCATGTGCTGCATACATATATGGCATAAGAAATAAAATGGAGACATGATTCCACCACATATGAATGGTACAGCATCCATAATGAGAAGGTGTTGATGTATTTGTAACTTCGAAATGTATTCACTTGTATATCTTATGTATTGTACCCCAATGTTTATTCCTGGAAGTATCTATAATGTAATTGAGTCATGTCATGCCCCGATGTTCCGATCGGGAGATTCAATAATGTAAACAAGTCATGTAAAGTCATTGAGGTTAACCCTACATTGTAAGTCAGGGAAATAATCCTTACAATTGTGTCAAGTATAACCCTCCTTATTGATCGGAGGGAAAATTTCCCATAGTTGTGGGGCACTAGGGTTATTAGACTCTCCTAGAGATGTCGGCCCTAGTAAGTAATTGTTAAGTGGGGCTGACATGATGGAATGGATATTAACTGAACGAAAGAATATAAATAGAGAGTGAGCCTCTTTATTTATCACACACACACTCACTCATTGGGGCACATGAGTGAGAGAGGAGAATCTCTCTCAAGTGATAGAGTGAGAGAGAACAACTATGGAGATCATCTTTTATGTATTTGAGTTTTACTGCTGCCATTGGTGCTCATTCTATCTCTGAGGAAGTTGCAGGTCTTTCTCCTTTATGGTTTCCCCAAGGAAAATTCTTTATGTCTCTTCTCTCTTGTGATTTTTGTTGTGCATGTTATTCTCTCAGATAAGATCATATATCATATTGCTTAAATGATAAAAATCTAACATTGTATCAGAGCTAACCTAAGAACAAGACACTGTGCAGTTGCTAAAGCTAGGGCTTCTTACTTTTTCGGTCTCTCTACAAAATCCATCTGCAAAAGAAGGCTGGGATAACTTTCCTTTGAAGGGCGCATCTTTCTGTCAAAGCGGAATTTGATTCCGGGCATTTTCAGTTTTTGGTGTGGGAAATTAGGGATTTTTAGTTCTTCCAATTCTTAATACCTGGAAACAAGGCATGGATTTTTTTTTCATATGTAGGGTAGATTAGGACTCCTCCATGGAACATTTCAAAATAATAGCATACTAGCCTCCTTCCTTGCATAAAAAATGGTCCCATAACATGCCCACTTGCATTTATATCCAATTTAAAATGTTCTTTCAAAATATATGTTACCACTCAAAATAGCACCCGCAATAAAGCCACATATCATGGTGCGATCACCACAACCTAGATTCTTGAACACTTTAGGTCAACAATTGAGTCCAATGGGGAGTCCTTGGAAATTGGTGAATAATAATTGAGATTGACTAGGAAATGTGCACAATGTTTCCTAAGAAACCTCTCAAAAAATATTAATTTTTTAAGGATTCAAAACAATTAAGCATAAATTTCACTAAAAGTGAAGGAGTGGTTATAGGGATTCATCAGGGATCCCAAGAAACATGATACAAAATTTCTACTGTTGTTATATGATTGCAACAGTGAATATATCTATGAAAGCTTGATAAAAATTACCCATAACAATGTCACCCTTACCATATGAATTGTACCCTATAATATATTTGGGTAGGAGGGATGAGAAATAGGGTGAAGAGGAGGTATCCAAAAAATTATGAAAATAGATATCATATCTGAAATAATATTTATAACAACCATCAAATAGATTTTTGTCCCACTTAAAAACATTCTCCAATGAACCACCCAAAAGGAGTCAATACACGCTTACTATATGGGATATGTTCAATAACTTCTTTGAGGCCATCAACATCATTACAATACCCAAGGAATTAAATCACATACCATACAAATCAATATAATTATCAATTGATTTTTTTCCTCCTTATTTTGGAATTGTCTCTCCTACTCCATTAGAGTCATGCAAAGAAATTTCATCCCTAACAATATCAAAAAATGTAAAGTATTCAAGTATTATAACTAGATCAATAACTCCATGAATATTGTGGAGGAATATGAATACATTCATATATATTTAGAGGAATAAGAAGGGGAGTAGGAAATTGAAAATACTGATGCAAAACATGATTCAATGGAAATATATCAAGAGATGACATGGGGTCAAAAAATCATACAACTTAAGGGAAACTACATTCCAAAAGAGTTCATCCCATCAGAGATACTTTTCAATTCATATGAGGTCCCATCAAAACCCATTTTGAATCACAAATCTCCTGAGTACAAATTTAGAATCTGGGATCTACCATAGTTCAAAGTATTATCAAGTTGTCTAAAACCCTTCCCTTTAGAAGAAAGAGAGATGCACTAAGTTTTTCAATAAATTTCAATATGCATTCACATGGATGTGTGAGGACCTGAATACCTATGATCCATATATTTTCCAACATAAAAACTCCCTCTTAGAAGGCATCAAACCCTTAAAATAGAAGTAGTGACAACTGAATCCTATGCTTTTCCCCTTGATAGATGAAGAGGTCACCAAGTCGTTCCAAGAAAGTATTATTATTCCTGACATATGATTTAAGTGGTGTTGGGAAATCTCTTCCCCTTGAACCACAAAAAAAAAAAAAAAAGGACAACATAAGGGAACCGTATTCAAATAAGAGAGGTGGTTTCTAAAGACAACGTTGTGGAAATTAAGAACTATGCATTATGATCATGACATCAAAATGTAGACTTGATTATACACACAAGAGATATTAACAAAACCCATAGGTTCAATATTCTATATTTTTGGATCTACTTAACACCCTTGAAGTGAGAAAGATCTAGTTGACAAATATGGGTTGTTAGTTCTAACCATTTGCATGAAATCCACAATGTTCCATTATTTATCCAGTCATTGTAGTCAAGATAACCATGAACTCACAAACCAATGATTTGATCCTTTGACTCTCCCTTTCAATCCACTAGTAAAATACTTTGTTATTCAACTCTTGTCTATTGAATGGTTGTATCCAGAATATCCAAGAGTGTGACGAAACTGCATAACATTAGGTTCTGAAAATGCCAAATCAGCATAATGTTATGGAGATTAAGGATATGTAAGTACATGATTTGAACACCCCCTGATAATTATAAATTCTTGGTTCCTGATCATATCCTGTAACTTCACAAACTTCGCTTTTGGTAATGGATTCATAAATATAGAAGTGGTTTGATCATCTGTTCTGCAATAAACAAGTGAGACAACATTTTCCTACACCAATTGTAGTAAATAATGGACATGAAGTTCAATTTTATCCATACATATATGAGCAATAGGATTATCAACTACATCTATAATACTCTAATTATCATAGTGAATAATTTTTAAGGATTGAATAAGAAAACCTTTCTCTTCTAGAAGTTGACAAATCCAAACTTCATTTGTAGTTGCATTAACAATGCAACGTTACTATTTTTTTTTGTAGAAAGAGAGACTACTTTCTCTTTCCTACATTACCATACCAGGGTTTCATAACTTAGTCAAAACACATACTTAAAATTTGACTTAAGATCGTCAATGTCACCTCCCAAGTTGGAATCAGTAAACCCAACTAATGGTTATGTATTACAAAAATATTTAACACCATACCAATAAGTGCCTTTGTTATAATGAAAACTTCTCTTTTCATATTTTTAGTTTCTTTGTCAAGGATCTTGATGAACCAAAATACCACACTAACAACAAATGAGATATTTGTCTCACTATGAGTTAAGTAAATCATGTTAGTGACCAACTGTCGATAATTAGTGGCGTTGACTTATGGAGAGTCACATTCTTTTGAATACATCACTGCAGACTGATAAGTTGTAGAATAAGACTTACAATCATCCATATTGAATCATTTAAAAAATTCAAAATAATATTGAGGTTGAGAAAGAGAGATAGCCTCATGCATTTTCAAAATTTAATCTCCCTAGAATAAATGAAACATACCAAGATTAGTTATTTCAAAAGTATGAGAATTTTGTTTCTTCAAACCCAGAATGGATTAACAATATTTCCATTTATGACTAAATAATCAATATAGAATGTCACAATCAAGGTATCACCATGAACATGTAATACATAAATACAAGTTGATCAAATTCACAATTTTTTAAGCCAAGATTAACACAGAAATGATCAATCTTCTGATACTAAACACGAGGTTCTTGTTTCAAACCATACAACGACTTCTTGAATCGACAAACAAGACTAGAATATATCACAAAACTAGGTGATTGTTCTGTATAGATTTCTTCATGGAAGTTTCCATGAAGAAACACACTTTTAACATCCATTTGAAAAAGTTCCCATTGAAAATGAGAAACATCCATCAAACATAGTTCCTCTTTGGAATAAGGATAAATGTTTCAAGCTAATTGATGCCTTCTTTTTGAGAGAATCCATGAGATACCACAACAAGACGTGTGATGTTTAGAAACACTATAGGAAGTAAACTTGGATTTATAAACCCATTGACACCTCACAACATTCTTTCCTTGCGATCGAGGAAGAAGTTCACAACTATGATTCGTCTTCAAAGAGTCGATTTTAGAAGTCATATAATTTTCCCATTCTTGCACATCCTAATCATTAACATAAGTGTTAGTATTATAGGTTTCAAGAACATGTGCCAACAATGAAACACTTCCATTCTATTTCTAATTATGGGTTTACTAACCAATACTATAATCTCTAGCATGAGGTCCAACATCTTCAATTTTTTAGAAACCAACTAAAGTAAACAAGTCAACACTTATTGAGGTTAGTGATTTCCAATCTAATGAGTTAGTGGTGGATATAGGGATATTGGTGGGTGTTTCATAGGTTCCTATGATGGAAATGCTGGTGGGAATGGGTGGAAATAAATCACCACATATTGTAATATAGATGGAAGTACCCGAGGGGATGAAACTAGAATACCAAAAACTAGGTAAAACTAGCCACACATTGAACTTTCCATGTATATTGAAACAAATAATGTGTTGAAAGTTAACAATGGTGAAATGTGAGGTGGTGATACTGTCGACCTAGAAGGGAACATGCCCACTTCGATACATATTTGAAATTTTTTAATTAGTACCCAAAATAAAATAACAAAATTCACATTTGAAAAAGATTTAACTTCACACATGATACCTCGAAAGGTGGTCATGCATTCACCCCAGGTGGAAAAGGTTCATTGTTATATGATACCACAACTTGTAGAAACATTAAATGAAGAAAACCATTATACACAAACTAAAAGCAAATTCAAATGAAAATCATATAAAATATAGACCAAATACATATGAAAAAAAATTGGGGTATCATTTTAATTCATCGCCCACTCTCTCAACCATACATGAGTGTGTGGTACTCCAAAGAATAAATTCGTTGTAGTCATTGAATAAGTGGAAAAAAATGACAATGGTGCATCACCTAGTGCAGGAAATGTGTTATCTATGAATACAAACTGCAAACATTATATAATTAGATATATAACGAGAAAATACAATAATATATGTAATAAATGAATAAAAAAGTGATGGTCAACATACTAACCTCATGCATTAAAAATTTAGGTATGTTAACCTCCATTTTCCCATAACACCTCTTCCCATAGCTTCAACATCTATCACGCTTACATGAGGATCCATGTTTCGTTTCCTCATCATACCCTAGAATTATGTTTAAACTCTTGTTGAGACTCATGTTGAAACTATTGACATTAAGTATTGAACTTTCTAACTCTTCCTTGGTGATTGAAAGAAAAAGTGGTGAAATGATCTATGGAAAATTTCCCATACTTGTACAGATCACATCCATCATAAGGAGAAATAAAATATCACCAAAAGATACATAAAATTGAGAAGAAACTTTAAAAACATTGTCTAACTCTTTCTATTTAGACAATACCATCAAAATACCCAATTATGCATTTTCTTGTATAGTTTGAATTTGTTAAGAACTAATCCTCAACTCCCTCATATTTTCTCTACCCGGTGACAAACCTAGGTTTGAAACCCTATCCTCAAGTATTAAACATGGATTTGTTGATATTGCATCATGTTCCCTTTTCATAAAAATATCTCACCATGCAACTTAAACTTGAACTTTATACTTTTGGACTTTAATTCGGAAATATTTGGCTTTCCTCCAATAGATCCTCAAAGTAGCCCAAAGATTTATCATATCTATTTATGAAGTCTATTTCCAATTGATTTGTTATGGATTTGTGAATGTTATAAATAGTAAGTTTAATGTGCTTAAATTGGATGTTAATTAGTCAGCCATGCTCCTTAGCAACATTTCAAATTTTTTGTCTACATATATTGGTATTAATCAATACAATGGAGCATTGTATTATTGGTTCTTTATATTTCAAAGCCACATGTTTGAGCTCATCATCAAAGCTTGTGGAAAAGTAAGATCATACTTTTCTTATTATAAGTTTGAAATCCTTAAGACTAATTTCCCTCTTATTATATTGGTTATATATTTATTTAGAAATTCAAGACACAATAAAGTTGTTTCATTGAGCTTCTATCAATACAAAAATGGCTCCAAGTCAACTTAAAATATTCACTTGGAGAAATAGATGAATTGTGCATTTCTCTATCAAAATGCTATTCCTTTGTATAGGGCCCAATTGCTTATTGGGTTGTCATAGTTTATTGCATATGGTATGGTTGAACATTTGTTTTTTATGCTTTGAATGAGATGCAAATAACATGTATATTAAAATTAAATTAATTACGTAGATAATATCTCAATTTTTTGGCTTAATTGATCAAATTAATAAGATTAACATAAATCAAATAATATATGCAAAAATTATGCATGATTTTCCTCCTCGACCATTTTTGTATTAACCCAAGATTACTTTGGTGACCAAGGATAGTTATTGCAGATTTTTTTTTAAAGGATACAAAAGAGGGAATTGTGATTTCTGGTAGCTTTGCATCATATGTTTTGGCATGTGCTAAGTACGACATCATATTAGAGACAAAATATACAATGTAATACTCTGTGTCATCTTGCATCAATGGAAAAACACCTTAAAGATTCACCTTTTTGTGTTGAAGTGTCTTCTTGGATCTTTGAGTTTGGAGATGAAAAATGAACACATGTTTGTTCTCAAGCTATGAAATATCAATGCAATGTTTTTTTTTATTGGTACATGTCATAGTTTGAAATGAAAACTATATTTGTTTGTCATCCTTAGAATCAGAGAGTTAACAAAAACACTCTAACACATTAATCGGTAGAAAAATTAGGATTATTGTTTCCATCATTGCAATTTTCCCTGGTATATCAATTTGAGAATTAATCAATAGGAACTTTAGGTTTCCATATCTTGAAAATTCCAAATAATAATGCAAAAAAACAAGTCTATTACAACTAAAGTTGTTTGAGTTATCATCAATTGCATTTAATATAAAGATATTTTAGCGCTTAATAGGAATCCCCCCTCTAAATTATTGTTTAGTGAATGTACCCACTTGAATTAAGAGTGTATATTTAGATAATTGATAGGTTTCCAAAAAAAATATTAGTAAACATGTGAAAACTGAATCAATTCAAACGTTTTCCAAAAGGACTAGTTAATAGTTTTCCACCGCCAATTCCTCTCAACAACCAAATCCTCTCCTATTTTAGGTGAACACCGCAACTTAATAGCTAGTGCATATATTCTTGGATCATTTGAATGATATTCCTCATATGATATATTGATCTCATTTTGTTGTAAGAGAATTACATATTAATTCCACTCGTCAACCAATTCACTATGGATATCTAAGAATTCTGGGTAACCGGTCCTTGTATCCAAACATTGCTCACTTGTCATGAATCTAACCCATTTAAATTATAAAATAATTTTTCATGTAATTCCTCAAAGGATCCATTTAATATTTTACAATTACTCTTACAACCAATCTAAGGGTCCTCCCCAATCCTCAACTTTCTTCCAATTGTTATTTTCCAAGTAGCCCCCTTTCCAATGTTAGAGGAAATTCTCTAACCCATGCTTTCTAAACAATAGATGGACCAATGAATCCTTCCCAACCAATTTGAACTAGTCTTTCCTGGAAAAATCTTTATATATATATATATATATATATATATATATATATATATAAACTTTTCCATAATCCCTCATTGTTAAGCAATCTCCATAAACATTTTGTTTCGAATGAGTGGCATGTATTATGCATTTGACTAGTGGTATGCCTTCACTCTTTTTCCAGTCCATATAAAGTATTAAAACTTTTTAATTTATTTAAATTTCCTTTGGGATTATGATCTATATACATCTAGTACATTGAGATGCTCTCAAGTATCGCCTTAACAAAAACTAATCTCCCACCATGTGACAACCATATATTGCACCAAAATTTCACTCTATCCTTTATTTTATTATAAATCCATATACATTCCTCATATATATAATCAATAAGTTTCAATGTGAACCCAATATATTTCACCCCATGAACAAGTTCACAAAATTATAGAAAATATTATTTTTTCTAGTGCCAAGACTTTATCCATTTTTGTTTAAAGATACAAAAAATACTAGAAAGGTTAATGGAGAAAAAATGTAGCTGAAAAGGATGCTAATCAAGTGGTTTTTTTGGAATGATAATATTAATGGATCCTCAACCATTTCTAATATAACACAAATAACACATATATGATGCAACAATGATGTAGCAATGACTCCAACGGTGTTCTTTTGTGAAAAATGAGACTAGAATGACACTATTGTGATCTTAAAAAAACTTAAAAGTTGTATTATCTTGGTTAAGATGGCACTTTATAGAGTTCATGTAAAAAAATATGATGGATAAATGATGAAAATGATGATGCCACCTATGGTGTTGTATTTTATGTTTCCCATACTCTAATTTTTTCATAGATAAATGCACCAAGAGACATGTTAATGACAATGCATAACCCTGTATTGTAGTAGTGGTAATATTAATGAATCCTTAACCATTAGGATTCTTGTATCCATAACTAAGTAGTTTGAAAACTCATCACATCGTATTAATAAAAACTTGGATTAAATATTTAACTATGATATATGTTGCTTTCCCTAATAGAAATATTTATGTACAAATAGGGATATTTAGGGATAGAAATGATAGAGAATGGAGATAGAAATTTACAATAGTATTTGTTTTTTAATGTTCTTGGTTATGTTATTGATTTGTGGGAACAAATTCATTAGGTTCAAACCTCGAGTTCAAATGCTTAGTCATCAAAATTTATTATGAGAAGGCTTATGATAATGTGGAATGACATTTTATTTTAGCAAATCGAATTGGATGCTCTCTTTATCAAATCAATTTTTAGAAAGTTTATTATGATATAGAATGAAATTTTACTTTAAAAACATTAAAGGGATAATTTTTTGGTTTCTTTTTAATGCAAGAAGTGTATACAGTATCTAGGGTCATTTCTTGCTTTTCCATAAACAACTTAAGGAAGTCGACTTATTTTGGTCTATCTTGCAAGGGTTTTTTTTACATTATAATCCATATATGATTGATGTAATCAATATAATACCACAAAATTATTGAGATTCATATTGAAACTCTTGACGCTATATATATAAATTATTAACTCTTCCATGTTGATCGAAAGCATAACTGGGGAAATGATCCTTGGAAAAATATCACCCATACCCACATCAACCATATCCCTCATTAGGACAAAACGAATATCACAAAAAGATGCAAAAAATTGAGAAGTTGATCCATAAACATCATCTAACACTTTGTATTGAGACAAGGTCATCAAAACACCCAATTGTACATTTTCTTCTATAGTCTGAATTTCCTAATAACTAGAGCCTAACTACCTGATAGTTTCACTACCTAGGGGAATACTCTAATACCCCAAATACCCTTGCAAGTGTTTTTTGTTTGTTTAATTTTTTGTTAAGTGTAATTTAAAATATTTCTGGTATTTAAATAAGCCCCATAAGATATTTGTAGTTTCCGTTTGTAAAAAATAAACAAATACTTACATGTATATATTATTTCCTAGTTGTTTTGTCTTTGAAATGATCATTGGGCAGAAAAACATGATATGAGTGACATGGTAATAAAGAGGTAAATACATATTTAACATGTGGAAATTTAATATTTCATGTTTTGAGCTCAACAAGAAATCATACCCCTAAATTATCCATATTCCAAACAAGTTTGTGTGGATTGTTAAAGAACCAAGAAAAGGAAAAGAGAGATACCTCAAAGGAAACATAACACACTAATATGAGAACCTAAGGAGAGAGTTGTGGGGATTTTTTTTATGAAAAAACAATAATTGGAAGAAATATTATAAGAGTAACATTGGTACTATTATGACAACCTAGGGAAAGAACTATTTGGTACAACCAAATGTTCCAATGCTAAAATGTCTCCTCTTACAGTGTCACAAACGAGCTTGGGGTTGGACACTATGAAAGTACACAAATAATATATTTGTTGGCCACTAAGAAATTACTAAGTAGGCCTAAGGTTTGGAGTTCTGTGGACCTTCCCTAGTGAATTCATCTGTCTACAGATTTAGTAGATAAGTGTTTTGAAATTATTATTCTAATTGTACCCTCTAGATTTCTATTTTTAGATTAGGTAATATAAAAATTTTCTTAATGGAGAAGTGAATTGATGACTCTACAATGTCATCAATTGATATTTTCTTTTAGAAAGAACTTATGGGTATTCTCAAACATTCATTATGCTACTTTGTATTTATTACCAAAAAATAAAGTCTAGAACGGGGAATGCCAATCTACATCATAAGGAATAATTTTGTAAGTCTGAGATTATCTCTTTATTTTCTTCACAAAAGTATAATAGTTCAAAATGGATAGATTACAATCATTTTACATTTATTATATTCAAACTAACTACACAATAACATTTTAAGCGATAGAAAATTTGAAAAATGATGAATGCAATACATACAGACTTATAAAGTAAATATTTTACATTAATTTAGATAAAATAAAATTATATTTTGATAGTTTAAACATATAATTATAATCCCCCCAACTTATTCATATAACTGGATAAGTCCTCTTCCTGCTACGTAAAAACAAGATAGAAGAGAGTACTGATAGATCAAAATATAACATGATTAAAACCAACAATTCATAAAGGATTTACTGATGCAATTTACAAAACCATAATTGTTTCAAAGAAGTCCTATCATTGCAACAAAATACAATTGATACCATAACCCAGATATAAGTTGATACTACAAACACATAATTCCAATTATTATAGACAGTAAATTCGTAAGACCAAATTGTAAATAGGGGTTCTAGCTCAAAATTTTATATGAACACTAAAACTTAATAGTATATACCCTAGTGCATATATTCTTGGATCATTTGAAATGATCTTCCTCATATGATAAATTAATTTCATTCTGTTGTAAGATATTTCCATATTAATTCCATTCCTCAACCAATTCACCATGGACATCTAAGAATTTCAGTGTAACTAATCCTTGTATCCAAACATTCCTCAGTTGTCATGAATCTAACTCATTTAAATGATAAACCACTTGTTCATGTTATTTCTCCAAACAAGTCTTTAATAGTTTATAATTTCTCTTACAACCAATATGAGGGTCCTCCTCAATCCTCAACTTTCTTCCATTCATTGTTTTCCAAGTAACCCACTTTCTAAGCGAATGAATACTCTAACCGATGCTTTCCAAACAATAGATGCACCAATGAATCATTCTTGACCAATTCAAACCAATATTTCATTGACAACTCTTTTTAATGTATATTTTTTCATTAGTTTTCTCCACATTCCCCCATTGTTAACCGATCTCCATAAACATTTTGTTTCCAATGAGTGGCATGTCTTATCCATTTGACTAGTGGTATTCCTTCACTCTTTTCCCAGTCCATATAATGTTTTAAGACATCTTGATTTATTTAAATTTCCCTTGGGATTATGAGGTATAGACATCTAATACATTGATATATGCTCTCAAGTATCGCCTTAACCAAAACAAATCTCCCACCATGTGACAAGCATATATTACACCAATTTTTCACCCTATACTTAATTATGTTATAAATCCATATACAATCCTCATATCTATAATCAATATGTTTCAATCTGAACCCAAGATGTTTCGCCCCTTGATCCAGTTCACAAAACTATAGCAAATATTATTTTTTCTCGTGCCAATACTTCATCTATACTAACTTATTTGTCAACATGGAATATTTGTTTAAATTTATCTTCAACCATGTTACTTTATATATGAGTAATATATACAAATTTTGATAGTTTTTATCCCTTTTAGTTAGGAATTTCTTGTGGCATCCTTTAGAATCATGCTCAAACTATTTTCCACTAATAAAAATAAAAAGGAAGACAAGGAATGAATGTGTTTGAGTCATCTTAAGGAAGTAAAGAACCCATAACGTGATCCATTGATCAAAATTTCCAATGAAGCATATTTAAGGAAACGTGTGATCCAATTGAATATATGAATATTTGTACCTAAATGTAGTAGAAAAAATTTAAGATACAATCAATTCACCTTATCACATGCATTTTCTAGGCCAATCTTCATAATGGTTGTAGTTGATTTTTGCATGTTTATGGTATATATTCCTTCCTGGGAGGGAATGGGTATGGATATTTTTTTAGGACTACAGTAAAAGTGAGATAATTAGTTTCACATTAATGGGGATACTTTTCTTCCTATGATTACTCTACAATATCTTCTTCCTCCTCTTCTTATGAGTTTTTCAAAAATCTATGGTACCATTGGAAAATCTTTTAAAAGAGGATTTGTTGATAATCTGAGTCTCCTATCTCCTAGGAATGACTATAAATCCAGACATAAATAGGACCCCTCCAAATTCACTACTCAAACCTCATTGTTCATTTCACTTTCACATTTTCCTTACATCTTAATTTTTCACTCCCATTGATGGAAATCTAAAGTTATCCTTTGTTTACAATGTAGATGACTGATGGTCAACACAAATACATATGTTTCGTAGATGGTGTGTCATTGGTTAAAGAACCTCTCCTCAATTTCTTCAACCATTTATACCCCCCAGCAAACTTTATACCACACATGGAGAGTTTTCTTGGGGGCACTTAGTAACAACCAATCAAAATATGACATCATTATTTGTCTCTTTTCTGGCACCCTCCATCTTGAAATCATCCATTTACATTTGCACCTAGGTTCCAATTTACTTGTCTCATAACTCAACAATGTCTTGCATATCCTCCATTGACTCCTCTTCCTCAATTTTTTGTGAGTACACCTTCTTATCAGACAATTTGAAATCATTATCTTCACCCATGTCTCACGAATCACCAACACATTCTTCAACTTGGTTTCCAATAATGTCTTGAAATGACACTTGATATGTCATACCTAAACCTAGATAAATAAGCAAATTTTCTATACATCCCATCATGGGTTAATAAATACGTATACAGGTACCTATCATTATGCATGTATAAACATCCATACCAAACTCATATATCAATAACAATCTAACATCGTGTGCGCTTACTTACTGCTACACATTCATCATATCGACATATAAATCAAACATCATCATAAACATACATAGACACATCGTACATACATGGGAATTATGGGGATCCTTTTCTTTCTAGCTATGATACATGTTGCTTTACCTAATAGAAATATTTATGTACAAATAGGGAGATTTAGGGATAGAAATGATAAAGAGTGGAAATAGAAATTTACATTAGTATTTGTTTTATAATGTTCTTTGTTACTTTATTGATGTGTCGGAGGGGATGCACTGGGTTCAAACCTCGAGTTCAAATCCTTAGTCGCCAAAATTGGTTACGAGAAGGCTTATGATAACGTCGAATAACATTTTATTTTAGCAAATCGAATTGGATTCTCTCTTCATCAAATTAATTTTGAGAAAAATTATGATGATGTCGACTGAAATTTTACTTTAAAAACGTTAAAGGGATCAAGTCTTGGTTCCTTATTCATATGATAAGTGGATACAATATCTAAGTTTGTTTCTTGCTTTTCCATAAACAACTTAAGGAAGTTAACTTGTTTTGGCTAAACTTGCAAGGGTTTTTGTTGGCACTAGCATCCATATCTCATTGATGTAATCAATAGAACACCAAAAACTTCTTGAGATTCATATTGAAACTATTGATGCTGAATATATAACTTACTAAGTACTCCATGGTGATTGGAATTTAAAATTTATAGGAATTGTGATTTGTCATAGATTTGCATCATATGTTTTGGCATGTGTTAAGTATGACATCATCTTAGAGACAAAATATAAAATGCAAGGCTTTGTTTCATCTTGGATCAATGGAAAAACACCTTACAGGTTCACCTTTTTGTGTTAAAGTGTCTTCTTGGTTTTTTGAATTCGGAGATGGGAAATGAACACATGTTTGATATCAAGATATGAAATATGAATGCAATGTTTTTTTTTCTTGGTACATATTAGAGTTTGAAATCAAAGAAGAATCAAGAAGGAAACAACACATAAATTAGTATAAAAATTAGGATTATTGTTGGAATATAATCCGTCAGGATTATACGTTAGTGTAAATAATAGGAAGATGAAAAGACTCTCGAATATGTGATCCCAAGAGTCATTGTAAATGTATAAATAAATGCTTTGGCTATGAAATAAATGAATCGGGATTTATTTACCTAACAGTGGTATCAGAGCCACCTGCCATAACTCCTGCATGTGTTTCAATCCTGTCATTCTGCCTGCCAGACCTTTATTCTACCAAATTCGTTTCAGGCTGCCTGCTTCGTGAGTCTTCCAGTCGCATGCATTTCTCCTGCCAGCCTGAATACATTCATTTTATGCATTACAATTCCAGAACTATGTTGAGGAGCTGCGAATGCTAAGGACCATTTCATGATTCTGTTTAGCAAGAGCACATGCTTTCTCTGCCATATTCATGATCTCATAGTAGAACATAGAAAAATTGAGTGCGAGTCCCAGACTTATTTGATGCGTCGAGGCCAGCTCAACCAGAGATATATCCTGTGCACTCTTGTATGCCTCTAGTGTGCCATTCGCTGCCTCTTTGCTCTCCTCCCTAGTCTTAAACTCTGCAAGATAGCGATTGTAATCTCCATTCTGCTATGAGTCTAATTTGAGATATTCTCCATGCTTGCATCTACACTCTCCCCTCTTTAAGACTGTTTTTATGAATGAGTTCTATTTTGTGAAAAAGCTATGAGGAGACTTGGCACTTCTGGACCACAATATTGTATTTTTTGCCGTAATAATATTCTGAGTGTGAGATGCCTTCCATGGTAAATTGTGACCTCAATGAGAGGGATATATGGTGAGAGCTGAGACATCAATCTCACTGTAGATAGCTGCAAAATTGTGATATGATCAAGAGCCAACCTACAGTATAATGGATAGCATTGGAGATTCACGTCATCATACAACTGCGTGAAGGATGAGTCTGTGTCTGCTGGAAACCTGAATTGATCCCGTTCTCTGCTATGGTGTTGGTGACTGCCTTGGTCCTATTCTACCTTTGCATGTGTACTAAGACGTCCTCCATCTATGTTTTTGTGTTGCGACCTGCCAAGAAAAATGCTGCGGGTTCTTTGAAGTTCAGTGACTGAAGACTGATTCAACGCCTTTTTCAAGAGCGTGGAGGTAAAACTTTAGTGACCGTTGGGAATACAAAAACCCTAAATTTTTCCCTAGTTTTATGCATGAAGTTTTGATGCGGCTTATGAGTTATGATGGATGTGTATTTGACTTGATGGATAAATAATATGCTACTTATGAGTTCAATACATGTATTGAAGAATATAAAAATACTGAACCATGATATGCTGCTGTTATATGTTGTTGCGATTTCTAAAGAGAAGTGACCTCTGGCACCGATTTTCTGAAGAGATGTGACCTTCTGTTGAGTTTATATATGCTGTGTATTGAGTTTGAATCTATATGCATTGAACTGGTATCTCTCTCTACTGATGCGTTGAATTGAATTGATGAGTTTCAATTTTCTTTCATTCTGCTGCAATTTGTTTGAAGACCGATGACTGAGAATTGTACGTGGATATTCATGCCCTTTCTCAAGTGCACTAGAGTTCTCACTATCACAACGTCCACGCTCAGAGGATTCACAGCTTCCATCTCCATATCCTTGATCGCTGCAACATCGTGATCCTCAAGGAAAATTTCTCATGTGCATGGAGCTGCTCGTATTCTGCAGATCTCAGTGTTCAGAATTTGTTGAAGATTGAAGACTCGTGTTTTTTCATTTTCCTGAAGAGTGAATCTTTTGAATCCCGGTGACTGGACCGTAGGTGAAGATTCACACCTTTGAGTGGAGGTAAAATATTTTGTGACCATTGGGTTGCACAAACCCTAACTTCTGTCCAAACTTATAGAGTTTGTCTACAAATATTTTTCATATGCATAATATGGATATTGTATGAGCTCGAGAGTATTAATTGTTGAGCATGTGTCTTATCTATGAACCTACGAAGGATGAGTGTGAACCATGACCTTTATAATGAGTTGTGAATGATGTGATTTGAAGAGTGTAAAAGTGTTGAGAACCCACTCTGCTACAATACATTGTATTAATATATCATTCTAAAACAAATGATATAGAGCTATTGGATTATTTTGATAAGCTGCAAAATTATTTGTATAGGCTGCAGAATCATATTGTAATTTGTAAAGGAGTAGGAATCTAAACCTACATCCCATATCTTTTTCCAAGTATTCTGTAAGTTACAGTTTCCAGATTAGAGATGCACTCTTTGGAATCTATTATTGGTGCTACCCTTGCTGGCAAAGACCAATCTAATGATCATCCCAAAGGAGAAAGTAGCATGAGAGTCAGAGGAAGAAGAAACTTCAGAGGTAGAGGAGGTAGAAACAACTACAACAAAAGATCAGATTTGCAGTGCAAGCATTGTGGAAATACTGGACACACATCAGATCAGTGTTGGGCTTCGTGGGACTCCATCAAAGATAGACATAACCAGAAGAAAGATGACAATAAAAACCAAGATGCTAGTAAATCTTCTGATTCTGCTCATTGTATTGTTGCACATTGTAATCTTGGAATTAATGAAATGAATTCACTTTCATCTTACAAAGATTATTGGCTGCTTGATACTGGTGCAACATCACACATGACTTTTAGAAAAGACTGTTTTGAAGAACTTAATGAAACAATAAATGGCATAGTGTACTTTGCAGATAAGTCAAGTCTTAAACCAAAGGGAATGGGCACCATTCAACTGAAGATGCCTGGATTCCTTGATTTATTGTTGAAGAATGTTCTTTATCTTCTAGAGTTGCAGAGAAGCCTACTGTCCTTGGTGGAGATTCCACAACGAGGCCATTCCATCCACATGTTTGATGGAATCGTAGAAATAAGAAATTCCTCTGACAACCAAGTCATCATGAATGGATATGAAGATGGGAAGCTGCTGAAGCTAAAGGGTTCATCTGCAAGAGTTCAAAACTATGCCTACATCTCTCAGCATGGAGAAGGTAATTTGTCATCAAGTTTATTATGGCATGCAAGATTTGGTCATCTAAATTATAACAGTCTTCGTTTGTTGAGAAAGAATGGTGTATTTGGTTTTCCCACCATTCCCAAAGATAAGAGCAAATGTGATGCATGTGTATTACGGAAACACAATAAGCTGCCATTCCATGAATCTAATTTCAGAGCAAGTAGGAAATTAGAATTAGTGCATTCTGAATTATGTGGCCCAATGCCAACTCCTTCTGCCAATGGGAATAAGTATTTTATGACCTTTTTTGATGACTACTCAAGAATGTGTTGGATTTACTGTTTAAAGACAAAATCAGAAGCATTTCAAACATTCAAAGACTTTCATGCATTGATAGAAAAACAAGCACAATCTAAAATTGGTACACTTCGTACTGACAATGGGAAAGACTACACTTCAAATGCTTTTGAAGATTATCTTCGCCAACATGGAATTGCACATCAGACTACCATTCCCTACAATCCTCAACAAAATGATGTAGCAGAAAGAATGAACAGAACCATAATGAATATGGTTCACTCAATGATGTTTTTTGAGAATGTAAAACTAATGTTTTGGGGTGATGCAGTAAAATGTGCAGCCTATTTGAGAAATAGAAGTCCCTCAAATGCTCTTGATAACAAGAATCCACATGAAATGTGGTTTGGCCATCTCCCTTCAGTCAGGCATCTCAGAATTTTTTGTTCCACCTATTATGCCTTGATTCCAAAGGAGCAAAGAAAGAATCTTGGTGCTCGAAGCAAAAAATGCATTTTCTTGGGGTACGAAGAATACTCCAAGGCATATTGTTTGTATGATGAGGTAAACAAGAAGTTTGTTATTTCCAGAGATGTCATTTTTCTTGAAACTAATAAAAATGACCAGTCCATTGAGAGACAGCTTGATCATTTGGAAAAATATCCTCATCCAAAGAAACATTCTGAAATGAATATGAAATTCCAAACCTTGAAGGGGGGATTCCTATTTTGGATTAACCTTTGGAATTTCCATATGAAGCACCAACTCCCCCGCATGAAGAAGTTCCTGCTACTTCACCTGAACAAGAGGTTCAACTGGATGATGTGATTGAGAGAATTGGAAGACTCTCAATCAATGATGAAGCACCACCAGCTGATCAACCAGGACCATCACGGAAGATTCCTAAATGGGCCACAAAGACACTTGAAAGTGTTCATCCAGATGAAGTTGGAAAGACGGGAACGAGAAGTTTGAAAAGACATGAAGATGGAAGAGAAGCAGATAATTCAGGTGATAACATGGATGTATCATTTGATTGTGAATTTAATTTATCTTCTAACTTTGAACCAACTTCCTTTGAATAAGCTTCTACTCGTGTTGATTGGAAAGAAGGTATGCAGAATGAGTATGATGCACTCATGAAGAATGGAACTTGGAAGCTGGTTGACCCTCCAGTTGGAACCAAACCAATTGGCTGCAAGTGGGTGTACAAGAACAAATACAGATCAGATGGCTCACTTGACAAGCACAAAGTGAGGCTTGTAGCAAAAGGCTATGCACAGAAGGAAGGAATTGACTATGAAGAAACATTTTCTCCTACAGCAAAATGGGCTACCATCCATACCTTACTCTCTTTAGCTACTCAGAAAGGGTGGAAAGTTCATCAGATGGATGTGAAGACCGCTTTCTTGAATGGAGACTTGAAATAGAATGTCTTCATGTCTCAGCCAGAAGGCTTTGTTGTGAAAGGAAAAGAACAAAAGGTATGCAAGCTTGTCAAATCCTTGTATGGCCTAAAACAAGCGCCTCGCGCATGGTATGAAAAATTAACCGAGCATATTTTGAAGTTAAATTTTGAACATTTTGATCTTGATGATGCAACACTATTTATAAGGAAAGTTGGAAGATCTCTTGTGTATCTTGTGGTGTACGTAGATGATCTTTTGATGACAGGGAACAATGAGAGCTATATAGCATCCATAAAGAAATATTTGAAAAATATCTTTGAAATGACAGATATGGGTCATCTCCACTATTACTTAGGAATTGAAGTCACTCAACATCCTAAGTACATATTCCTATCTCAGAAAAAATATGTTGGAGAACTACTAAACAAATTTTGCATGACAGAATGCAACCCTATCTCTACTCCAATGGAACAGAAAATGAAGCTCACATCAAGCGAAGGAAAAGAATTTGAGGATGCGACCAAGTATAGACAACTTGTAGGAAGTCTTATCTACCTTACAACAACTAGACCAGATATTTCTTATGTTGTTGGCATACTTTCAAGGTTCATGCATAAACCTTGTGAAGGACACTGGTCAGCCACAAAAAGAGTTCTAAGATACTTGAATGGGACTCAAGAAGTTGGACTCAAGTACTCTAAAGTGGATGAATTCAAACTTATTGGGTACTCAGACTCATATTTTGATGGCGATAAGGAGACAAGAGTATCAACTTCTGGATACACTATGAGTCTTGGATCAGCAGCTGTCTCATGGAGATCACGCAAACAGTCAGTTCCGGCAGATTCAACAATAGAAGCAGAATATGTGGCTACAGCTGAAGCAATGAAAGAAATAGTATGGCTCAGGAATATACTTGAATATTTGCAATAAAAACAAGAGAACTCCACTCCATTATTGATCGACAATACTTCTGCAATCAAGCTGGCTAAGAATCCCAGATTCCATGATCGAACCAAACACATCAACAAAAAGTATCATTTGATTCGACATCATGTAGAGTCCAAGACAGTCCATCTTCAACATTGTTCCACAAATGATCAAGTTGCAGACATCTTCACCAAAGCGCTTGGATGAGAAAAGTTTGAAAGATTCAGAAACATGCTCGAACTTACTAACACCCCTTTAGATTAAGAGGGGGATTGTTGGAATATAATCTGTCAGGATTATACGTTAGTGTAAATAATAGGAAGATGAAAGGACTCTCGGATCTGTGATCCCAAGAGTCATTGTAAATGTATAAATAAATGCTTTAGCTATGAAATAAATGAATCGGGAGTTATTTACCTAACAATTATTATTTCCATGATTACAATTTTCCTTGGTATATCAAGTTGAGCATCCATCAATAAGAAATTGAAGTCTCCATATCTTGAAAATTTCAAATAATAATGTAAAAAACCAAGCCTAGTATAGCCAAATTTGTTTGAGCTATCATCAACTATATTTAATATAAAGAGATTTTAGTGCTTAATAGGAGCCCCCCCTCTAAATTATTGATTAGTAAATGTACCCTCTCGAATTTAGACTGAATACTTAGATAATTGATATGTTTCCTAAAACAATTCTTAGTAAACATGTGAAAATTGAATCAATACAATTTTTTTCCTAAAGGACTAGTTAGTAGTTTTCAACCACCAATTCCTCTCAACAACCAAATCCTCTCTTATTTTAGGTGAACATTGAACTTAATAGTATATACCATGGTGCATAGATTCTTGGATCATTTGAAGTGATATTACTCATATGATAGATTTATTGCATTTTGTTGTAATAAATTTACATATTAATTTCATTCCTCATCCAATTCACCATGGATATCTAAGAATTCTGGTGTAACCAATCCTTGTATCCAAGCATTCCTCACTTTTTATGAATCTAACTCACTTAAATGAGAAAACCCTTGTTCATGTAATGCATCCAAACATGCATTTGTTGGTTTACAATTACTCTTATAACCAATCTAAGGATCCTCCCCAATCCTCAACTTTCTTCCATTCATTATTTTCAAAGTATCCCACATTCCAACCATAGAGGAAATGCTCTAACCCATGCTTTCCAAACAATAAATGCACCAATTAATTATTCCCGATTAATTTGAACCAGTATTTAATTGACAACTCTTTTAAATATATATTTATTCATTAAATTTGTCCATAATCCCCCATTGTTAACCAATCTCCATAAACGTTTTGTTTCCAATGAGTTGCATGACTTATCCATTTGACTAGTGGTATGCCTTCCTTCACTATTTTTTCCAGTCCATATAAATTTTTAATATTTTTTATATATTTAAAGTACCTTTGGGATTATGAGCTATAGACATCTAATACATGGAGATTCTCTTGAGTATCACCTTAACCAAAACTAATCTCCCACCATGTTCCAACCATACAATCTGCCAAATTTTCACTCTATCCTCAATTTTATTATAAATCCATACATATTCCTCAGATATATAATCAATAGGTTTCATTTTCAACCCAATATATTTCACCCCCTGATCGAGTTCACAAATTATATAAATTATTATCTTTCTAGTGCCAAGACTTTATCCAATTTTGTTTAAAGGTACAAAAAAATACTACAGAGGTTAATGGAAGCAAAAATGTAGCTAAAAAGGATGTTAATAAAGTGGTTTTGTTGTAGTGATAATATGAATGGATCCTCAACCATTTCTAATACGACACGAATAATACATCTAAGATGCAACGATGATGTAGCAATGACTCCAAGGCTACTTTTCTTGTGAAAAAGGAGACATAGAATGACACTATTGCGATCTTAAAGAAACTTACAAGTTGTCTTATCTTTTTTAAGATGAAACTTTATAGAGATCATGTAAAACAAATATGGATAAATGATGCAAATGACGATGCCGCCTATTGTGTTGCATTTTATGTTGTCGATTCTTTAATTTTTTTCATAGAGAAATGCACCGATAGACAATATTAATGACAATGTGTAACCCTGTATTATAGTAGTGGTAATATTGATGAATTCTTAACCATTAGGATTCCTATGTCCATAACTAAGGAATTTGAAAAGTCATCACATGGTAGTAATAAAATATTGGATTAAATACCTAGCTATGATATATGTTGCTTTCCTTAATAAATAGTATTTATGTAGAAATAGGGAGATTTAGGGATAGAAGAGTTAGAGAATGTAAATAGGAATTTACATTAGTATTTGTTATATAATGTTATTGGTTATGTTATTGATTTGTGGGAGGGGATGGATTGCGTTCAAACTTCGATTTCAAATCCTTAGTCATCGAAATTGGTTATGAGAAGGCTTATGATAATGTGGAATGGGATTTTATTTTAGAAAATCGATTTGGATGCTCTATTCATCAAATTAATTTTGATAAAGTTTATGATAATTTGAAATGAACTTTTACTTTAAAAATCTTAAAGGGATAAAATTTTAGTTCGTTATTCATGCAAAAAGTGGATACAAAATCTAAGGTCATTTCTTGCTTTTTCATAAACAATTTAATGAAGTCAACTTGTTTTGGTCTTTCTTGCAAGCAAGGGTTTTTGTTGACACTAGCATCCATATATGATTTATGTAATAAATAGAACACCAAAAAATTCTTGAGATTCAAATTGAAACTCTTGACGCTAAATTTATAACTTGATAACTCTTCATGGTGATTGGAAGCATAACTAGTGAAATGATCTTTGGAAAAATATAACCCATACTCACATCAACCATATCCCTCATTAGGCCAAAAATAAAATTGCAAAAACATGTATCAATTTTAGAAGGTTCTTCATAAACCTCATATCACACTCTCTATTGATACAAAGTTATCAAAACACCAATTGTTCATTTTCTAATATAGTTTGACTTTTCTAACAACTAGACCCTAACTACCCCATAGTTTCACTACCTAGTGGCATACTCTAGTATCCCTAAAACACTTGCAAGTTATTTGGTTTGTTTAGTTTTTTGTTAAGTTTAATTGTAAATATTTTTGTTATTTAAATAATCCCCACAAGAGGTTTATAGTTTCATTTTGTAAGACATAAACAAATACCTACATGTATATAATATTTCCTAATTTTTTGTGTTTTAAATGATCATTGGGTAGAGCACACGAGATAAGTGACATTGTAAGAAAGAGGTAAATACATATTTACCATGTTGAAATTTAATATGTCATGTTTTGATCTGAATAAGAAATAATACCCCTAAAGTGATCCATATTCCAACATACGTGTGTGTGGGTGGTTAAAGAACCTAGAAAAGGAAAGAGGGATTCCTGAAAGGGGAAATAACACACTATTATAAGAACCTAGGGATATAGGTGTGAGGGTGTTTCTATGAAAAAAAATCATTGGCACAAATATGATAAGAGGAACATGCATACTGCTATGAACATCTAGGGGAAGAGGTTTTATGAGAACCTAGGGAAATAAGTGTTATGTACAACCTAATGTTCCACTTGTAAAATGTGTGATCTTACAGTGTCACAAATGAGCTTAGGGTTGGCCACTATGAAAGTAAACAAATAATGTCATTGTTGGACACTAAGAAATTAATTAGTAGGCCTAAGGTTGGGAGGTCCATGGAATTTCCTTGGTAAATCCATGCGTCTACAGATTGAATAGATAAGTGTTTTAAAATTATTATTCTAATTGTGCCCTATATATTTCTACTTTTAGTCTCGGTAATATACAAATTTTTGTTAAAGGAGAAGTGAATTAATGACTCTTGACTATCATCAATTGCTTTTTTATTTTAGAAAGAACTTAAAACTATTCTGGAATATTCATTGTACTACTTTTTATTTATTACCGGGAAATAAACTGTATAACTAGGAATTCCAATCTACATGGAAAGGAATAATTTTGTAAGTATGAAAATATCTCTTTATTTTCTTCACAAGACTATAATAGTTCAAACTGGATAGATTACAATAGTTTTACATTTAGGATAATCGAACTAACTACACGATACCATTTTAAGTGAAAGAAAACTTAAAAAATGATGATTGCAATACAAAGAGACTTATAAAGTAAATATTTTACATCAATTTAAATACACGAAAATTATATTTTGATAGTTTAAACAAATAATTGTAATCCCCCAACTTCTTCATATGACTAGGTAAGTGCTCTTCCTGCTACATAAAAAACAAGATAAAAGAGAGTGCGTATAAATTAAAATATAACAAGATTAAAAACCAAGATTCATAAAGGATTGACCAATGAAAATTGCAAATACATTACTATTTCAAAGAATACCCGCGATTGGGAACAACCGAATCAAGAGCATATCCTAGATACAAGCTGATACAAAAAACACATAATTCCAATTACTATGGACACTAAATTTGTAAGACATAATTGCAAATTAACGTTTGATGTAATATCCCGAATCTCGATATTTTCTATTTCTATGCAAATATACTAATACAACCGGGCATGAAAATTGCCATGCAAAAATCCCTATTTTATAGCAAAAATTAGGGTTAGGGTTTGTGAGATAGAATGAACACTTACCACTTATAATCCAGCTAGACTGCTCCTAAGAGGGTATGCAAGCATCACGAACTGAATCAGAGATGGACTGATATCTTCTGCTTCTAGTGAAACCAGAGCAGCAAAAACCTAGGTCAAATAAGGGTGACATTTTCAGTGAAAGAGGTGTCCAATGAAGCTGCTAATTTGCAGGACTGATAGCCTTCCCATGCTGGAGAGAATTCCTAGTACATGCATTGTTTCGTAGGTCTCTAGGTAGGCTAGTGAATTGTTCTAGAGAGACAGTTGCTCACGCCCCCTGATCCTGAAATTGCTGATAACTACTCCAGATGAGCACGGTCGGATTTGATAATCACCAGGTACCGGAGTAAGATGCTGATGAAGAGAATGGTGCTTGAGTTTCAAAGAAAAATTGAGATCTGAAGACCCAATGAATGATTAGGGATTTCTAGCTGAAAACCCCCACTTATGGCTACACATGTGTCCCTGCAACAATCTATACCGTATACTGGATAACTATGAATGAATGTAAGAGAAAATGGTGAACCTATATGGCTTACCCTGAATGAGACTAGGGTAGATGTTTCACTGTCGAAACCCTGCTAGCTAAAGACTCTGTCTCCAACCCCAACTGTTGTGTGAAATGCTCTGCTACTATCCAAGAGCTCCCAAAATAATAATCATCAAAAGTGAAGTCACCTTTCTCTTTATCCCTCTTTTATAACTTTCAGCTGTGAAAACCCTAATCTTTGACCTAATTAGGTCACTTTATATTCTAATTTACAGTTGACTTGCATGCATGCAAATGGAGACTTAATGAGTGCATGCATCATTAAATAATGCTTGGATGGCATGCAGGGAGGTGGCATTCGGCCCCGATGGCCCTTCTTGACCTAATGATGATGCCCTGGATTTTCTATGGATGGAATTAGTCCTTAGATGATTCCCTAGCTGTCAGTAACTGCTCGAACCCACTGGAATCACATGGGTTAGCGGTTTTGGGCCTCAAGGCCTAATCGAAAGAGGACATTACAGTCCTCCCCACTTGAGATTGCTTGTCCTCAAGCAACTTCAAACTGGGATGCTGCAATACCTGTTCACCTTACCATGTGGCATCCTATGGCAGTAGTTCTTTCCATTGAACCAAGTACTCTCTGATTACCCGGTTCCTGAGCTTCCTTTCTCTAGTATGTATGATCCATTTGGGAATCAGTATCAGTAGTCCTTCATCATCTAAAGGAGGTAATTCTGTATATGGAGCAATGTGTTTCCCAAGGGTCTTCTTCAGGTTAGATACATGGAACACATTGTGAATTTTGCTTTCCTATGGAAGTTCTAGCTCATATGCCACCTCTCCCACCTTCCTGATTATTCTGTATGGTCCATAGAAGTGAGGTTTTAAATTCTCTACTCCTTTATTCTTAATTGAGGACTATCTGTAAGGTTGGATCCTTAAGTATACCAAATCCCCTACCTCAAAGCTCCGCTCAATCCTGTGTTTGTCAGCATACAACTTCTGTTGATTCTGGACTGTTTGTAAATTTTCCTTCAATATTTTCAGAATGTCTTGACTATCCTATATCCAATCCTTAGCCTTAGGATCCCTACTATATCCAAATTCCAAATATTCATAGTCCAAGGCCTCATAACCATATAATTCCTTAAAAGAATTCATCCTAATAGACATGTGATAGGTAGTATTGTAGCAATACTCCGCTATGTGTAGCCATTTGATCCAGGTTTGTTGTTGTCCTACTACATAGTTCCTTAAATATCCTTCTATCCATTTGTTGACTATTTTCATTTGTCCATCACTCTGGGGATGATAACTCGCACTGGTATCCAATTTGGTCCCCACCAATCTGAACAGCTCCTGCCAGAAGGAACTTGTGAATCTGCTATATCAATCACTAACAATGGTCTTAGGTAACTCGTGTAACCTGAATACCTCCCTGAAGAATAACTCAGCTACTTGAGCTGCCAAGTAGTCTAATGATATCGAAAAGAAATGTGCAAACTTTGTCAGTCTGTAAACTACTACATATAAACAATCTCGCCCTTGGACTTTGGGCAACCCTGAAATAAATTCCATGGAGATGCTTTCCCACTTATGTTTTGGAATCGGTAGTGGCTATAGTAACCCTGTTGGATGGGTGTTCTCAATATTGTTCTACTAATAGATGCCACATTCCTGTACACGCTGCATAATTTCTCCCTTGAGGCCCTTCCATGAGAACCTCTCTCGTATCTGCCTGTAGGTCTTTAAGAAACCTTGATGCCCTGATAAAGGAGAATCATGGGCTGCCTGAATGATCCTTTTCCTCAATGTGGATTCTGGGATGAGGTATATTCTATTTTTGTAATAGATGATGTCATCAACAATCCTGTACCTGTCATCCTAAATTTTCCCGTCCAATAATTCACAAGCAAATTTATTTTTGGAGTATTATACTAAGAGAAGTTCCCTCCAATCTATGGATATACTACTAAGAGATAATGAGGTCGGATGCCTGGATAATGCATCAGCTACTACATTATTCTTACCTTTTACATACTCGATCACGAAATCATAGGCTTGTACTTTGCTGGCCCATTTTTGTTGTCGCTCATTCAGTTCCTTCTGCTCCAGGAAATACTTGAGGCTGTTATGATCAGTTTTGATTTTGAACTTACTACCCACCAGGTACTGTCTAAATTTTGTGAGAGCATGTAAGATGGCTAGCATCTCTTCGTCATATATGGAGTAATGGTTCTCGTAGTTCTTCAGTTTACATCTCTCAAATGTAATAGGGTGATGGTTTTGTATCAACACTACTCCTAACCCTTCCCCTGAGGAATCACATTCTACTACAAATAGTTGTGAGAAGTCTGGTAATGATAAAACTAGACAGGAACTCATAATAACCTTCATCTCCTCGAAAGTTTTATGTGCTAAGTCTGTCCAAGTGAACGCTCCCTTCTTGGTGAGATTTGTGAGGGGTGCTGGAAATTGGGAGAATCCCTTAACGTACTGTCGGTAATAAGTGCACAGACCTAAGAAACCTCTCAATTCTGTAACTATCTTTGGTGCGGGCCAATCTCTGATAGCTCGAATTTTCTCCATATCAACCTATACTCCTTTTGCATTGATTATGTGTCTTAAGTACAACATTTCCTTCATGCCAAACTCACACTTGGACATTTTCGCATAAAGCGAATGTTCTTCTAAAATAATCAATACTTCGTCTAGGTGTTTCATATGCTCTTCCCATGTTTTGCTGTAAATCAGGATGTCATCAAAGAATACGAGCACAACTTACATAGCTATGCTCTGAAGGTGTGGTTCATGCATGAATGAAAAGTAACCAGAGCATTGGTAAGTCCAAAGGGCATGACCAAAAACTCATAGTGACCATAGTGACAGTGAAAAGATGTTTTGGAGATGTCCTGGTCCCTCACCCTGATCTGATGGTATCCCAAGCGAAGATCAATCTTGGAGAAGTATTTAGCTCCCCGAAGCTCATCCATGAGTTTGTCAATTCTGGGAATGGGATATCTATTTTTAATGGTATTTGTGTTGAGTGCTCGATAATCAATGCACATTCATAGTGTACCATCCTTTTTTTTTACCAATACTACTGAGGATGCGAAGGGGCTAGAACTAGGCTGAATATATCCAAGCTCCAGTAATTCTTTGATTGTTTTCTCAATATCATCCTTGTATCTTTTGGGATGCCTATAAGGAGTGGTGATGATTGCTTGTGTCCCCTCCTCTAGCTCGATGATGTGTTCAAAACCTAGATCTGATGGTCTACTTGATCGAAGGTCCCAAAAAACCTTTTCATGTTCCTCTAGCAAGGTTTGAATGTCACTTGGGTGTTGTGTGCTAGTCTCTGGGGGTTTCCTAAAGGTGACCAAACATTCTACAGCCCATTCTATATCATCATGTCGAAGTAGTGTCTCCATTCTCTGTGATGAGATCGGTTTTTGGGGATAAGTGTTCATGCCCCTCAAAACTACTCATTTGTCATCTAGCCCCTGGAATTCCATTTCCATTGCCCTATAGTTTGTAGTGTATTTCCCTATAGAATAAAGCCACTAAAAACCCAATACTACATGATTATATGATACATCCACTACGTAGAACGAATCTGTCATCTGATAGTTACCTAAGGTGACATTCAATTTTTGGATCTAGTAGTTGCACTCCATGCTAGAGTTCCCGGCTACTGCTACAGTGGATCCTTTGAACTTATCGGTCTGAATACCTCTCTTGGCTACCCAAGCAGAGTCAATGAAATTGTGGGTGGCTTCCCCATCAATCAATACTCCTACCCTATGAGCCTGTACTACTCCCCTGACCCTGAGAGTATGGAATCTTGGTACTCCAGATAATGTAGCAATGACTCCCTCTGTTGTATCACCCCGGTGTGATTCCTCCTTAGCTGCTCATAGTTATTCTGTGGCTTCCTGCTCATAGTCATCCTCATCACTGTCTAAATATACCTCAATGTAGTGAGCCTTTTCCTTCCCTGCACACCTGTGTCCTGGTACCCATGGTTCTTGACAAGTGAAGCATAGTTTCTTCCTTCTCAAATCTTTCCTATTGTCCTCGTCTAACCAAGTTTTGTTGGGAACATCCTACTGGAAAGGTTTCTTGTCCTTGTCCCTAACAGGAAAATTGGTTTTCAGTGGGAACTTGTTTTTGCGGACTGAATCCTGAAGATCTCCTGGTCTGCTAATGGCATCCTACAGAGTGAGGGGTTTGTAGGCTTTCACCCATATCTGTAGTGGCTCTGTGAGGGCCTCAGTGAACAACATAGTCAATCTTCTCCCTGACACATATGTTACCATGACTGTTATCCTCTAAAATTCTGAAATAAAAGCTTATAGACTACCGGTCTGTTTGATTTGAGCCAAATCCCTGAAATGTATCTCTGGATCCTTCCTGTCAAACCTCTCTATGAGCTTCTAAGTGAACTCGCCATAGGAGTGTATGGTGTTGTGACCTAATGTCACCAATCCATGGTACCACCACTCATGAGCTTCTCCGTCCAGGTGAAGTGTAGCCAATTTAATGGCATCTGTCTCTGTCATTGGGTTGAGTCGGAAATAGGTATCCAAATTTTGAACCCATATCCTCACTGATCCTCTGCGAGTCCCAACAAAGTTTGAGATGGTCAACCTTCCCAAGGTCTTCTGAAACTCATAGTTGTGATTGAAACCCTTGTTGAAATTCGTAGGCCTATTCCTACTCTTCATGTTGTAGAAATCTGAAAAATACATGGAAGCATGAAACTCATCCCCTAAGTCTCTATACTCCTGTAAATAAGCCCCAAAAGGCTCGCTGGGTTCTACCTACATGACCGGGCCCCCTACTGTATCTACCAAGAAGTGAGGCATGGTAGGCCTGTTGGAAGGTCTACTATATATGTGCGGATTATTTTGAATATTGGTGTACGTAATCTTTCCACTATTTCTTGTAGATCCCCAATCTACCGGTGAGGGAGGTGTACTGTTGATACCTGTTTCCGGTTTCGCTAATAATCTGTTGATTGCATTGAGTACATCTTTTTGTCCTTTGGCTAAGTCTTGCAATGCAGATACCAAGCTACGAAACTCCATCCAATCCTCTTCTTCTCCCATTCCTTTTCCCCTATCCGAGTGTATACCTCTTTGTTCCATGTCTGAATTGGTATCTTCTAGTTGGATATCTTCAAATTCCCATGTGTATCTACTCTTCCTCCTACTATAGGTTACAAAAGGGTCTCCTTCTGTATTCATCTAAGTTTCATTTCTTAAGCCCACAACTGGCCAAGAAGATAGCTCTGATACCATTGTAATATCCCGAATCCCGATATTTTCTATTTCTATGCAAATATACAGATACAACCAGGCATGAAAACTACCATGCAAAAATCCCTATTTTATAGAAAAAATTAGGGTTAGGGTTTGTGAGATAGAATGAACACTTACCGCTCATAAGCTAGCTATACTGCTCCTGAGAGGGTATGCAAGCATCAAGAACTGAATCAGAGATGGACTGATATCTTCTGCTTTCGGTGAAACCCCAGCAGCAAAAACCCAGGCCAGATAAGGGTGACGTTTTATGTGAAAGAGGTTTCCAATGAAGCTGTCGATTTGTAGGACTGATAGCCTTCTTGTGCCAGAGAGAATTCCTAGTACATGTGATATTTCATAGGTCTCTAGGTAGGCTGGTGAATTGTTCCAGAGAGATAGATTCTCACGCCCCTGTGATCCCAAAATCACTGATAACTAATCCAGATGAGCACGGTCGGATCTGATAATCATCAAGTATCAGAGTAAGATGTTGATGAAGAGAATGGTGCCTGATTTTCAAAGCAAAACTGAGATCTGAAGACCCAACGACTGATTAGGGATTTCTGGCTGAAAACCCCCCTTACGGCTACACACGTGTCCCTGCAACAATCTATACTGTATACTAGATAACTATGAATGAATGTAAGATAAAATGGTGAACCTGTATGGCTTACCCTGAATTAGACTAGGGGAGATGATTCACTACCAAAACCCCACTAGCTGAAGACTCCGTCTCCAACCCCAACTGTTGTACGACACATTGTGCTTCTATCCAAGATCTCCCAAAATAATAATAATCAAAAGTGAAGTCGCCTTTCACTTTATCCCTCTTTTATAACTTTCAACTGCGAAAACCCTGATCTTTGACGTAATTAGGTCACTTTATATTCTAATTTGCAGTTGAATTGCATGCATGCGGATGGAGACTTAATGAGTGCATGCATCATTAAATAATGCTTGGATGGCATGCACGGAGGTGGCCTTTGGCCCCGATGGACCTTCTTGACCTAATGATGATTCCCTAGATTTTGTATGGATGGCATCAGTCCTTAGATGATTCCCTAGCTATCAGTAACCACTCGAACCCACAGGAATCACATGGGTTAGCAGTTTTGGGCCTCAAGGCCTAATTGGAAGAGGACATTACATTTGAGTTTGAAAGTTTTATGAGTATAATGAAGATTTCCAAAGTAACTCATAATGAAAGGGAATTCATTTCCTTTTTCCATAATAATGAAGTAAAATGAAAAACCCCCTTCTCAAGTTTTATAACCCTGGGATGCATGCAAATATCTGATAATAATACATACAAAGTACATATAAAACCAAACATCCAAATTATCCATTACTTCATACATGATACTCTAACCATGGTGTAAAACAAATATAAGAAAGAAGGTTTAGATGACTAAGTGTGATTCACCAAGGAAACTGTGTTCCACATAATGAACATAACTAGGAATAATTCAAAAGATAGAGATTGGCTTTGATACCATGTAGAAATTTGAAAAAAAATCAGACTTTTTTCAAACACTTAGCTTAACCCATATTTCAGACTTTAAACTCTCATTAAGTAAAAATACTTCATGTGAATAAAACCCAATGACCATGAAGCTAAAACATTGAAAAACTAAGTCCGTTGCAGCGGAAAAATAGCATAAAACAATAGACTGACAAACCCATTAAACAACCAATATTTTGGTCAATATGGCCCTGGAAAAACCCCTTCTGGGGAAAACCAATCCAAGACAATTTTAAATCAACATTTTTCAAGAAAAAATATTAATTTATAGAAACATTTAAGTCAACAATTAATAACGGTACCATCACCTCAAATTTTGTGCAGCACCTAAAAATTCATGCCCAAATAGTAGTATGACATGTACGACCTCCACCACAACATTGTTCCTCGATTTGCGTTACAATCCCCTTGATTTTCATTCCCAACAATTATGTACACCCTATACGACCTAATCAATAAAACATGCAACATAAAAAGGTATCGGTCCAACAGTCTGTATAGTAAGACCCAACAGAAAAAATTCTTGGGAAACATGTCTGTCTCCTTAGGATTTGTGCCCACTTGAGAAAAACAATATCCTTAGGATTTATGCCCACTTGAGAAATCTAACCCCCTCTCTCTCTGAAAATTAACCTAGCCAAATCCTCACTCTTTAAAAATGATTTCCTTTCCTTGCACACTACCCTAGGCTCTGTCTTATAACTGGAAAGTGAGTTTTCACCCAATCATAAATACAAAGGCCAAGATTTAATCTTTCCTTTACAAGATCAACGGTTGAGAAAATTTACCTCCAAAATTGGTTAGATTTAATTTTAATAAACTCACCATTTACTTTATGAAATAAGTGCACTTTATATCATACAATCCCTTTATAAAATTAAAACAAGAGAATACTTTATAAAAAGTCCCATTACATAAGACTACATTTAAAACTTTGTAAAACACCATTACAAAGTCAAGTAGCCTAGCTAGCGCACGGTCACTTCCGCATATAATACAAAAATATGTGAAGTGCCTCCAAAGCTAAATAGCTAACATGTAGAACCATGGGTTGCAAGAAAATATTCGATAATAATATATACAAAGTACATATATACAACCAAAGAACCAAATTGTCCATTACTTTATACATGATACTCTAACCATGTTGTAAAACAAATCTAAGAAAGAAGATTTACATGACTAAGTGTGATTCACCAAGGAAACCGTGTTCCACATAACGAACATAATTGAGAATAATTCAGAAGATAGAGATTGGTTGTATTCAATTCTCGAGAAGTCCACCTTAATGGATCCTAGTTTTATATAGACAGATGTAAACATAAATCCACGTGTTGAAAGACTTAATTACCACTTAACAAATACATTAAATACACTAGTCCAAAAAATAATCAACTATATAAATAGTCGTAAGTCATAAACAATTTTCACTCTATCCTTAATTTTATTATAAATCCATATATATTCCTCATATATATAATCATTAGGTTTCAATGTGAACCCAAGATATTCCACCCCTTGATTAAGTTAACAAAATTATAGAAAATATTATTTTTTCTAGTGCCAAGACTTTATCCATTCTTGTTTAAAGCTACAAAAAAAATACTAGAAAGGTTAGTGGAAGCAAAAATGTAGCTAAAAAGGATGCTAATAAAGTGGTTTTGTTGTAGTGATAATATTAATGGATCTGTTATCTCCCGAAATAAATTTATTTTGATAGTATGAATAATTCAAGTCATGTCATGAAATATTTAAAGATGACTAATAAATTGAAAGTCTCTGTTTGTGCTATGGTTGAAGAAATTGAAAGTTTTAGCTTTCGATGGCTTAGGCGGGGTTCTTAATAGCTCATTAGCCACCGAAATTCTTTGTTTTGGCAACTAATAGTTTAACGCAGGATAAAGGTTAACCATCGAAAGCGGGTCGGATCGAGTCAATGGTAAAAACACTTTCAGTGGCTTAGGAGAGACTTCAAATGACTCATTAGGCACCGAAAAGTGTTGCTTTTAGTAGCTTAGTGAATATTCCAAGAATGGTGTAAACCACCAAAAGTAGATGAAAAGTGACATTGGTAAAGGCACTTTCAATGGCTTAGGAGAGACATCATACATATCATTAGCCACCGAAAAGTGTTGCTTTCGGCAGCTTAGTAAACATTTCTAAAAGGGCGTTAACCGCTGAAAGTAGGCAAAATGGCATTGGGGAAAAACCGCTTTCGGTGGCTTAGGAGAAAGGTCTGACATTTCATTAGACACTGAAAGGATGGGTTTTTGGCAGTTAAAAGGGATTTTCATGGATACTACTATCTGATGAAAGATGAGTTTCACCGTGACATAGGGAAAATGGTTTCATTGTCTTGGGCGTAAGGTATATAATTTCATTAGCCACCAAAATCCATCTTTTCAGTGGCTAGCAGACAAATTCCTGAATGTTGCTAACCACCAAAAAGGTAAAAAATGGAAATGGTTAGAAATCGGTCAAATCAGACCCCATTATCCAAGCAACGATCATTAAAATGCATGATAAACCACTGAAAGGATGGGAGCCTGCATAACTGCATGAGGGAATGATTAAGGAGGTCATTAGTGAAACTGATAAGGACTGATGTAAATTTGAAACCCTCCTTCTCCCTCCACTTGTCCACATAGCTGCAAAAAATCCCAATGAGTATCTAGGCTGATTTTTGACATCATTGTTGGGCAAGGGGTCTTGAAAAGGTCAAGTGAAGACATCACCCTCTCAGCTCAGCCTCAATCATGAAGGATAAATCCCTCATAATTAGTGCCAAATCTTTAGTACACCCCACCCTCTATTTTGGCATTTCTATCCACTAGAAATCCATCTCTGAGAAGCAGCTTCCTAAAACACTGTCAAGTAGCAAGATGAGGAAGGGAGGATCTGCTCTCAGGTAGGAGTTGGGAGATATGAACTATTTGGAGGCACATCCAGAGGTCTATAAATTTTTCTAGGATCCTCAATTCTATAGGTTTTGTAAGAAGATTCAAGGTTTACACTAGCAGGTGGCTGAGGAATTTTCCCTCTCCTTCGATGGCTCCAAGGTAGTCATAGGCAAAGAGCAATTCCACATAGATCAAACCCTAATTACTGAAGTGTCTGAACTCCCTAGCACAGGAGAGAAGTGGTTTAAGACTACAAGACCAAAATATGTGGAGTTCATATCTTATATAAAGCCTGAACATAGAGGGTTTGTGTGGAAGAAGAGTGTACCATCCTCCTACCTAGAAGAGAGGTGGCAGCAACTACTAAAGGCCATTGTGGTCTACATAACATGTGAAGGGAGATACAACAGAGCCATGATATACCATTTTAAATTGACGAACCACTTCATAGGTAAAATCCCACTAAATTTGCCTTTTTACTTACACAGGAGTTTGGCAAAAATGGCACACCAGGTGAAGGCTCAGCCAACCAAGATTGCTGGCAGACTGTCCCATCATGGCCTTATCCAACTTCTGATCCAAGAATTGCTAAAGAGAAGGAATATGGCATGGCCTTATTTCTTGATTTGGAATGGATTTGAAACAGGAATTCAGCCAGAAGAAAAGGGGAAGTCTCCTGCTAAAAATTCCAGCACACCAAGAAGTGGGAAGAGGAAGAGAAGGGATATATCGCCAGTAGTAGCATAATAGCCTCCTTCCTCTTCCAAATCTAAGAAGGTCAAAACAAACTTGGATTTCAGTGAAAAGGGACAGGAAGTTACAACACACAGTGAGAACATCTTGAACCTTCCATACTCAGACTCAGAAGAGGAATAAGAGGAAGGTGCATACCTAGCTTTGAAAATTGTAATAGTGACTGAAGAACTACCATCCCCTACACCAAAAGAACAAGAGGAACCAACAGAGAAGGCTTCCTCCAGCAAGCCCAAAACTCAAAGGATAAATAAATTGTTGAGGCAAGTATATGAGATGGAGATTTTGGAAAGGGAGATAAAGAAAAATAATGCTGCATTGAGCACCCACCTAACGTTGGAAATGCTAGTTGAAGTTGCAGTAAGCCTTCATCCTCCAGAATCTATCCAGGTTGTTGTTAGCCTTCCTAACACAGAGCCTGCTAAATGAGAAAGACAAGAAGACAAAATTGATAGAATAGTTTTGGAGGTGGCCTAAGGATTTTTGAATAATAGAGCTTTTGGTGGCTTAGGGGGACGATGAGGCAATTCATTAGCCACCGAAAGCCCCACTTTCTTTAGGTAATGGTTTCGATATTTTGGACTCTTAACCACCGAAAGCAGACGGACGCATAATATTAAGTTTGACATGCAGGACCAGGTTTGGGAGAACATGGATGGCTCAGGGACAAAGTATAAACATGAAATACGCTAAAGAAAAAATCATGGAAGGTATGCTTCAGTTTTTCTATGACATAAAGGGAGAAAAGACCACCAACACTTAGCTGTCAAAGTGAAACAGTGACTTAATCAATAGAGGACCAGTGGCAGTGATTTCCAGTAGTTACTTTAGTTATCAGAAGGTTCATACAGTGAACGAATTCTACAGTTAGTTAGACCAGTAGTTAATTAGGGTTTTTTAACCTAATTTTGCAAAAAAACAATTCTTTTGTTTATTTTTGTTAAATCAGATCCAAGTTTTCAAGATCTGAGTACTTTTGTAAAGGATATAAATCCTAAGACTAATCTTATTGAAAGGGTTCGACTTTGGGGACTTGTAGACCATTTCTATTGTCAAGCTTCTCATTTTTCTCATGACCGAATATAAGCTCTTATGTTATCATATGTTCAGCTTCCATTTTCTGTCTATTCTATGCTTATGCTTGAATGTGTTATTCAGGTTATATTAAGTTTAATTAATGTCCTATAGCTGTCATCCTATTGGAATATTGATTATTTGAATTATAAGTTCTTTCCTTGTCATTATTTAGCCATTTATATGTATCTTTGTTATGTAGTAATTTGCCAACATGATAATTTCTCCATCCCTGCACCATATTGTCAACCTTTGAATAGTGGTAACTAGAATCCTTATACCTGATTGAGTTTCATACATGTCTTCAGAATGGAAGGTCTTATAGGTCACCTGACTTGATCCATTTTAGAAAACCCCAAAAGACATTTTAAGCTACCAGGAATCATCGAGTTGCAACCTAGAGGAGTTTCCTGGAGTGATAACAAATTTGCGTTGTTTCCGAGGAGAGGAGATTGAAGCTCAGCTTCCCTGGGAGATGACATAGATCCTTGTTTTGATGATAGACAAAGCTTGGACACAATTATGGTTGTAATCATCTATCTGGTGACTCCATTCAAATAAGGTGGCTTCAAGAAGACCAAGTACCAGAGAAAACCCTCAAGGTCCACCAGTAACACCTGTTTCAGATCCAGAAGAGATTCTGACAAGAGCTAGGGTTTCACTAAGTCAGACCAGTAGTGCTGCAAATGAAGCTACATCAGGTATTTCAAAGAATATTTCTACTATTATTTCTTCTACTAAAACACTTAATTCTCAGGAATCTATAAATACATCAGAAAATTTTAGGGTTTGGACATCTTAAATCATTGTTGCTTGTGAAGATCCAATCCCTAGTGACTCCACTGGTATAATTTTACCACCACCACCTTCTTGGAAACTACCTACATCAATACTACCTTCTTCCACCCTTTCCATACCCATATTCAATATGGCTTCCCCTTAATTGAAAAAAATGGAAAGGATCCTGGTAGCTAGGTATGCCCCCCTAAATTTGCCTAACTCTCTCTTAGCCATGCCCACTGGAGACTACCTCAAGTACATACATAAGTTCATAGGAGAGGGAGATTTCATAGCTAAAGAACATATGCACAGTTATGCCAAGAATATTAATATAAAATAGGAAGATGTTTGGACTAGGGTTTTTGTACAAAGCCTAGATGGTCAAGCTAGGAAATGGTTCAAGGAACTACCTGCTAGATCAGTAGTAGGCATTGAAGCCCTAGATGACATATTTCTAAAGCATTGGGGAGAGAGGAGAGACCATATCTATTATATCATAGAGTTCAGTAACTTGAAAAGAGAGAATGGGGAGTCTATCTCCAACTTCACCAAGAGGTTCAACAATATGTACAACAAGATCCCCACTGAAATCAATCCCACTGATACCTTAGCCAGAATAACTTATGCAAATGCCTTTGAATCTGATTTCTGCCTACTTCTAAGAGAACGGAGGTTTTCCTCCTTATCACTCATGCAAGATGCTTCCCTAGAGGTAGAATCCAACATTGTGGCATCTCAGAAGGTCAAAGGAAATATAGACAGGAAGAAGCAGCCAGTAGACCCTCTTAGGGCTTCTTCATCAGAGAACAAGATTGATAAAATGACCAAACTGTTAGATGACAGTTGAAATGTCTAAGTTAAAGGACCAAGGACAGATACCTATGAGAGGTAAAAGGGCCAAGTGATTTTGTTCCTCAAAACCCTGATTTTATCCCTTAAACCTCCTAGTTCAGATCCTCAGAAGGGAAATGAATCAAGGGGAAGATCAGAGAATTGGAGCTCCTTTTCAGAATATTATACTAGAAGAAGAGCTAGAATCCATTAAGGAAGAAGGAGAGGTTGAAGATAACATTCACTGCATGGAAGATGAAGTTGACTATTATTTTCTGACACACGCAGAATATGAGGAAGCCCTAATTGATGAGCATATTAGTGAAGAAGCAATATATCAAGCTAATGGTCAAGGAGGGTATAATCTAAGGTCCATGCTGGTTTCTCCTCTTAAGAATAATGTTGTTCCTGTCAAACATCCTACTGCACGAGCTAAAAATGCTACTATTTTACAAAAGAAAATGGTTGTCATTTCCAAGCCATTGCAAAAACGAGCACCTCCATCAAGCTCTGACCATGTCCAACTCAAAGCTCCATTATAGGAGGTAAGGTTTCCTGATAGACTACATTATTCTTTCAACCTTGAGTTAGAGATTCAGAAATTGAATATTACTTTCCCATTAATCGAGCTAATGAAAAATGATGCATTCAAATCTTCCATACTAAATTCTCTTCAGCCAAAGATACATATTGATACTGACTTTTTCAATCTGCAAGATGATAAACCTGTTGTAGCCCTAGGCCCTATGATCAAAGACCTAAATGATTCATGCCCACCTTTCTATATATCCTTAAATATCCATGATAAATTCCTCCATAACTGTCTGCTAGACTCAGGAGCTTCCCATAACCTAATTCCAAAGGCTGTGATGGATGAGCTTGGTCTCAGCACTACAAATCCCTACCATTATTTGTTCTCCTTTGAATCCAAGAAGGTCAAGTTCTTGGTCCTCATCAAAGACCTTATTGTGAACCTGAATCATCTACCTTCAAAAAGCATCATGATGGACATTGTAGTGGCTGATATCCCTCCCAAATTTGGTCTCTTGTTGTCTCGATCATGGAGTAAAACACTAGGTGGCATCCCTCAGATGGACCTTACATATGCCATAATCCCCATGTTTGGACGGGAAACCAAGAGAATTTACAGAGAGAATCAACTTGCCTAGATCATAAGCAATGAAAGGAATTCAATCAACCACCCTATCTATGTAGTAGACACTGATTTTGGGTCATGCATTCTGCAAATAGATGATTCTCAGCAAACATCAATCCAACTTACTAAGCCCACCTGTCAGTAGCCCGAAGAAGTGACCACGGCAATCTGGAACATGTGTTTTGATGGAGCTAGCACTCAAAGCTCAACAGGTGCAGGTGTAGTATTGATCTCTCCATCCAAGGAAAATATTCATATATCTTATAAGCTTGATTTTAAAACCACTAACAATATAGCATTATATGAAGCCTTGCTGATAGGAGTTAAATATTCCAAGGAGATGGGGATCATGTGCATGAGAATTTTTGGTGATGCAAACCTTATTATAGAGCAGGTCAACAACACTTTTGAGGAAAAAAATGCCAGACTAAAGGCCTACAGGGTTGAGGTATGGAAACTCAAAGACTCCTTTATGTTTTTTGAACTATCATATATACCTAAAGATTTGAATCACCTGGTTGATTCCTTGGCTGTCTCTGCAAGTATGTTTGCTCCTCTTTTACCTCCTCAGCTCAAATATAATTTTCTGGTCAAGAACAGACCTTCCCTACCAGATAATGTGAAATTTTGGAAGGTGTTTGAGAATGATGATGAGCTTAGTAAGTTCCTTCAGCTAGTATATGAATTCTATGATATACATATAGATTAGGAAAACTTAAACATGGATGAATCCCAACAGCTCAAGTTGAAATATAAAGTAGTTGATCATAATATTGTCCAATTACCCAACAATTATATACCTCGGGGTCTAGTACCTCTAGAAGAGATTTTTGATAATAATTGCATCCCTTTCAAGCCTTCCAAATAGGATCAATACCTTGTTGTCCAAGAGCAAAACATAGGTATCCAAATCCATCCAAAGCTGGTAAATCTATCCACTGAGTTAACTGCTAATCAAAGGTCCAAATTTTGCAGCTTGATAAAAGAATTTGCTGATATCTTTTTTTAGGAGTACAGTGACCTGAAAACCTATGACACCAATATCATCTAGCACAAGATTCCTTTGGACAAGGAAATCATCCCTTTCAAGAAGAATATGAGATCCATCAGTCCTCTCCTATTACTAATAATTGAAAAAAAAATCCATAAGCTCCTCAAAGCCAAAATCATAAACCCCCTCAGGTATTCCAAGTGGATTGCAAACTTAGTGTTGGTAAGGAAGAAGAACGGGAAAATTAGGTTGTGTATGGATTTTAGAAACCTGAACAAATTCTCCAAAAATAACAACTATCCACTACCGAAGATGGAACACCTGTTACAAAAAGTCTCAGGGGCTAGTGTCATGTCATTTCTGGATGGGCTTTCCAGATACAACCAAGTTGCTATGCACCCTGATGACCAAGAGAATACTACCTTTACCACCCCCTATGGCACTTTCATGTATGCTAAAATGCCATTTGGGTTGATGAATGATGGAGATACCTTTCAGAGATCCATGGACCTAGATTTTGTAGGTTTCAAAGATAAATTTGTGCTTATATACTTGGATGACCTAACTCTTTACTCTCACAGCCATCATGATCATTTGCAGCACTTGAGGAGGGTATTTCTGAAGTGCGGGAGGTTTGGAATATCACTCAAACCTAAGAAGTCCCAATTTGCACTCAGTGAGGGGAAAATTATAGGTCACATAGTCTCAGCTGAAGGTGTAAATATTGATCTAGTAAGGGTGGAAGCAATCCAAAAGTTGTCCATACCTAGGTCAAAAAGAGATATTCAGTCCTTTTTGGGTAAGATAAACTTTGTGAGGAGGTTCATCGCTAATTTCTATGAGCTGGTAAAGCACATAATAGCCATGCCGAAAAAGGATGCAGAAATAAAATGGACTGACCAGGAAAGAAGCTCTTTCGAAGGAATCAAGAAGGCTATCATGGAAGCCCCAACCCTAAGTAGTCCAGACTATAGAAAGAGTTTTAATATCTTATCCTTTGCATCCTATGACACAGTGGTAGCTATGGTGTTACAAAAAGATGATGAGGGTATTTCTCATTTGATTGCATTCTTCAACAAAACCTTGAGAGATCCTGAGCTGAAGTATGATCCAATTGAGAAACATGCTTATTCTCTCATAAAGTCATTGAAGACCTTCAGGATTTATATTCTCCATGCAAAATTTCTTGCCTATGTCCCTTCAGTTGCTATGAAGGATGTTTTGACTCAGCCTGACATTGATGGAAAGAGAGCTAAGTGGATTTCCAAGCTCATTGAGTTTGATATAGAGGTGAATCCCACCAAGCTAGTAAAGGAACTAGGTCTAGCCAAACTCATGGCTAAAGAAAACTGTGAACTAATGCGGATAAAATTCACTTGTTTCAATTCAGTAAAATTGCAAACTGTAGTAGCAACATAAACAATTCAGGATCATAATGACATTCAACCAGTGGCTGAAAACTTGTCTTCATGTGAGTGGTACTCAGGTATTATTTATTTTCTACAGAAATTAGAAGTTCCTCCTGGTCTCACTCCTAATTAAGAACGAGCTCTTAAACTAAACTCTGTTAAATTATGCATAGTTGATAAACTATTGTACTTGAAATATCTGTCTAGAATTTTGTTGAGATGTCTAGATAAAGAAGAATCAGATCAGGTCATGCATCGCTTTCATTCCAGCACATGTGGGGGCCATCAGAAAACTATTGGAGACAAATCAGAAAAGTTGGTATTCTAAGCTAAAGTTTTCCTTATAGGCTGATAGGGTAATAGACAAAAGATCTCTAGGGACTTCTCCATATAAATTAGTTTATGGTACTAAGGCCATTTTTCCCATTCAGCTCATTCTTCCAGTGGAAAAATTATTTCAGGAAGAGGAAGATGAACCAAATGATATGGTGAGGAGGATGATGGATTTGGTGGAGTTGCAGCAAGTTAGGGAACAAGTGATAGGAAAATCAGAAGCCCATCAACAGAGGATAAAGGCCATGCTTGACAAAAGGGAAAAGGTAGACAACTTTTAGGTTGGATATTGGGTCCTAAAGTGGGATGTTGTCAGGAAGGACAAGGGAAAACATGGAAAGTTTGACTCTTTGTGGATTGGCCATTTTGTCATAGCTCGAGTACAGAAGAAGAACACCTTCAAATTACAAAATATGGAGGGGGAAGAGGTGTTTGATGGCCCATTGAATGGGTGTTTTCTGAGACTTTACTTTATTTGAGAATTTGAGGCCTTGTTATTGTAAATTAGTAGTTAAATAGGTTGTTTTTGCTTACAGAATAAACTCCATGCCCAATGGAACAGTAAATGATAGTGTTAAGTTTTTATTTATTTTCAAGGAAAGGAATTTTGGTCTAGGGTTATTGGGACCTCACAGGGAGGTTTCCATCCCCAAGTAGGAGCCAGATGTTATCTCCTAAAATAAATTTATTTTGATAGTATGAAGAATTTAAGTCATGTCATGAAAGATTTAAAGATGACTAACAAATTGAAAGTCCTTGTTTGTGCTATGGTTGAAGAAATCGAAAGTTTTAGCTTTTGGTGGCTTAGGTGGGGTTCTTAATAGCTCATTAGCCACCGAAAGGGTTTGTTTTAGCAGTTAATAGTTTAAAGCAGGATAAAGGTTAACCACCAAAAGCGGGCCTGATCGAGTCAATGGTAAAAATGCTTTCGATGGCTTAGGAGAGACTTCAAATGACTCATTAGCCATCGAAAAGTGTTTCTTTCGGTAGCTTATTGAACTGTCCAAGAATGGTGTTAACCGCCGAAAGCAGATGAAAAGCTACATTGGTAAAGGAACTTTTGGTGGCTTAGGCGAGACTTCAAACATCTCATTAGCCATCGAAAAGTGTTTCTTTTGATAGCTTAGTAAACATTTCTAGAAGGGCGTTAACCGTCGAAAGAAGGAAAAAAGGCATTGGGGAAAAAGTGATTTCGGTGGCTTAGGCGAAAGCTTTAACATTTTATTAGCCACCAAAAGGACTAGTTTTCAGTGGTTAAAAGGGATTTTTGGGGATACCAATATCTGTTGAAAGCTAAGTTTCACCGCGACATAGGGAAAATGGTTTCGGTGGCTTGGGAGAAAGGATATAATTTCATTAGCCACCGAAAGCCATCTTTTCTGCAGCTAGCAGACAAATTCCCGAAGGCTGTTAACCATCGAAAAGGTAAAAAATGGAAACGGTTAGAAATCGATCAAATTAGACCCTATCAGCCAAGCAGTGATCATTAAAAGGCATGATAAACCACTGGAAGGATGGGAGGCTGCATAATTGCATGAGGGAATGAGTAAGGAGTTCGTTAGTGAAACTGATAAGGACTGATGTAAAATTGAAACCCTCCTTATCCCTCCACCTATCCAAAGAGCTACAGAAAATCCCAATGAGTATCCAGGGTGATTTTGGCATCATTGTTGGGAAAGGCATCTTGAAAAGATTAGCTGAAGACATCACCCTCTGACCTCAAAGTCAATAATGAAGGATAAATCCCTCATAATCAGTGCCAAATATTCAGTACACCCCACCCTCGACTTTGGTGTTTCTCTCCACCAGATAGCCATATATGAGAAGCAACCTGCTAAAACACTATCATACAAAACTCAAACTTATTTTTGTAGGTACCCATGAGTCACATTCAGCAAGATGAAGAAGGGAGGACCTGCTCTCAGGAAGGAGTTGGGAGATATCATCTATTTGGAGGCACATCCATAGTTCTGTAAATTTTTCCACGATGCTAGATGCTATAGGTTTTGTGATAATATTCAAGGTTCACACGAGTAGGTGGCTGAGGCATTTTCCCTCTCCTTCAATGGATCCAAGGCATTCATAGGAAAAGAGGAATTTCACATAGAAGAAACCCTAATTACTGAAGTAACTGAACTCCCTACCACAAGAGAGAAGTGGTTTAAGACTACCATACCAAAATATGTGGAGTTTATATCTTATCTAAAACCTGAACATAGAGGGGTTGTGTGGAAGAGGAGTGTACCATCCTCCTGGATAGAAGAGAGGTTCACCAACTGTTGAAGGCCATTGTGGTCTACATAACATGTGAAGGGAGATACAACAAAGCCATGATCTACCATTTTAAATTGACGAACCACTTCACAGGTAAAATCCCACTGAATTTTCCCTTTTACTTACATAGGAGTTTTGAAAAAATGGCACAACAGTTGAAGGCTCAGCCAACCAATATTGCTGGCAGATTGTCCCATCATGGCCTTATCAGACTTCTAATCCAAGAATTGTTGAAGAGAGGGAATATGGCATGGCCTTATTTCTTGCTTTGGAATGGATTTGAAATAGGCCTTCAACCAGAAGAAAAGGGGAAGTCTCCTGCTAAAAAGTTCAGCACACCAAGAAGTGGGAAGAGGAAGAGAAGGGCTATATCCTTAGTAGCAGCAGAATATCCTCCTTCCTCTTCCAAAGCTAAGAATGTCAAAATAATTTTGGATTTTAATGAAAAAGGATAAGAAGTTACAACACACAGTGAGAACATCTTGAACCTGCCATACTCAGACTCAGAAGAGGAACAAGAGGAAGGTGAAGACCTAGCTTTGCAGATTGGAGCAGTGGCTGAAGAACTACCATCCCCTACACCAAAAGAACAAGAGCAACCAGCAGAGAAGGATTCTTATAGAAAGCCCAAAACTTGAAGGATAAATCAATTGCTAAGGCAAGTATATGAGATGGAGATTTTGGAAAGGGAGATAAAGAAAAATAATACTGCATTGACCAGTAGGAACAAGATGTTGCATAAGTATTACCTAGAGTAGAGAGGAAGGTATATTTTCCTAAAGAGACTGAATAAAAGGTACCTGAAAGACAATACAAGATTGTATAGGATGATTAGGATTCAGAGATTGCAGCTAAAGGAGGCCAAGAAAAACCCTAGCACCAACCTAACGTTGGAAACCCTAGTTGAAGCTGCAGTAAGCCTTCAACCTCTAGAATCTAGCCAGGCTATTGTTAACCTTCCTAACATAGAGCTTGCTGAATGAGAAAGACAAGCAGACAAACTTAACATAATAGTTTTGGATCTGGCCTAAGTATTTTTTAAGAACAGGGCTTTCGGTGGCTTAGGCGGACACTGAGGCAGTTCATTAGCCATCGAATGCCTCACTTTCGCCAACTAACGATTCTGATATTTTGGCCTCTTAAGCACCAAAAGAAGACAGAGGAATAATATTAAGTTTCGACACACATGACCATTTTTGGGTGAACATGGATGGCTCAGGGACAAAGTATAAACATGAAAGACGCTGAAGAAAAAATCATGGAAGGTATGCTTTAGTTTTTCTATGACATAAAGGGAGAAAATGCCACCAACACTTAGTTGTCAAAGTGAAACAATGACTTAACTAGCAGAGAACTAGTGACAGTGATTTCTAGTTGTTGCTTTAGTTATCAGAAGGTTCATACAATGAACGAATTCTACAGTTAGTTAGACTAGTAGTTAATTAGGGGTTTTTACCCTAATTTTGCAAAAAACAATTATTTTCTTTATTTTTGTTAAATCAGATCCAAGTTTTCAGGATATGAGTATTTTTGTAAAGGCTATAAATCCTAAGAATTATTTTATTGAAAGGGTTCGACTTCAAAAACTTGTAGACCATTGCTATTTTCAAGCTTCTCATTTTTCTCATGACCTAATATAAGATCTTCTATTATCATATGTTCAGCTTCCATTTTCTGACTATTGTGTGCTTATGCTTGAATGTGTTATTCAGGTTATATTCATTTTAATTAATGTCCTATAGCTTTCATCCTATTGGAATATTGATTATTTGAATTATAAGTGCTTTCCTTATCATGATTGATCCATTTATATGTATCTATTTTATGTATGATTCTGCCAGCATGATAAGTTCTCCATCCTTGCACCATATTGTCAACCTTTGAACAGTGGTAACTAGAAGCATTGTACCTGATTGAGTTTCATGCATGTCTTGAGAGTGGAAGGTCTTATAGGTCACCTGACTTGATCCATTTTAGAAAGCCCCCCAAAAAAATTTAAGTTACCAGGCATCCTCAAGCTGCAACCTAGAGGAGTTTCCTGGAGTGATAATAGGATCCTCAACCATTTCTAATATGACAAAAATAACACATCTAAGATGCAACGAGGATGTAGCAATGAATCCAAGGCTATTTTTCTTGTGAAAAAGGAGACATAGAATGACACTATTGTGATGTTAAAGAAACTTACAAGTTGTCTTATCTTTGTTAAGATGACACTTTGTAGAGATCACATAAAAAAAATATGGATAAATGATGCGAATGACGATGCCACCGAGAGATAATGTTAATGACGATGCGTAACCTTGTATTGTAGTAGTGGTAATATTAATGAATTCTTAACCATTAGGATTCCTATGTCCATAACTAAGGAATTTGAAAAGTCATCACATGGTAGTAATAAAAGATTGGATTAAATACCTAGCTATGATATATGTTCCATTACCACCTAAGTTGTACTTAGTGGTTTTTTATCAAGTGATCCTGGTGAACCCGACAAAGATGATTTATTCGGACTTCAGAAGACCTTCAGAAGTGATTCTCGCAAATGCTTGTTGTACTATATCACATGTTCATACCCCATAGGGCAGTTGTAAAAATGTTCTAGCATGATAGTGTCTATAAAAGGCTCAGTCTCTTAGACTTTATTTGTCAATTCGATCAGCCAAGGGTGTTTTTTCCCTTGGTTATTATTGGTTGTTGAATAAACGACTGATAATTCATGAGTTTTTCACTCAATAACTCCAAATTTGGGGCGGTCGGCTTCAACATTTAGGACTATTGAGGTTATTAGAGTCTATGTTTCAATGTATAAACATGCTAGGAATTATTTTCAAGTCATATGAACATGTCTAAGTCCCCCTAGGTTTTATTTTTTAAGTTCTTTTTAAGTTTTAATTTTTCCAAAAACTTAGGCTATTTTTTAATAGTCTTAATGGAAAAATTGGTCTTGTAATAAAAGTGGGCTCAGAAGTCAGTTTCAGTCATGGGGGTGCTCATTTTCAAGCTAAGAGCACCATGTAAACCCATAGACCCACTTTTTCTAAGGTTTGAGTGATTTGTCCATAACTAAGGTAAAAAATCCCTAAAAATCAAATATAGATTATTTAATTGATAAATTATTTAAATAATGGAGAAAATTCAAAATCCTAAATCATTGGGATTTGCTCCAATTTGACTGAAATCAGTCTCATCGGCTTGGGATTGACTAGATTTGAAAATTCCTTAACTGAAGGAGGTGATCTGAGCTGAATTGGGAGTGCATTATTGCATCCAATATTCGGAATTGCACCCTCCCTTTCTCCTCCACACGTGTGGGCCTCTCTGATTGAGTTTGGGTGGATGCTTCAGTCAGCAGGTTGAAGTGTCAGATAGATCAGCTCTCTGATTGATAGTTGCACTCAGTGAGACTCAGAACAGGCTCAGTTAGATACAAATCAGGCCCAGATTCACTCCAAATGCAGCTGCAGTCTCTCTCTCCTTAGGAATTGTGCCCCCCTGAGCTAGATTTCCTGTTTTTTTCTATAAATAAAGCTCAGTTTTCCTCTTCCAAGCTAGATAGAGTTGGATTGAGGAGCTATTGTTGTTATAACACTATGTAATATCTTTTGCTATTGGAATAAACTGAAGCTTTGGAGGCTAAAATGGTGTAATGCTCTGATATGTGTGGAATTAACATTGTCTTGCAGCCTTCTGTTACCAGTGTCTTTCTCTCAATTTCTGCATCTAAATCCTATCTGGCCTGAATGATTAAGCTGAATCAATAGGAGTATAGTTCAGCAAGTAATATTACTTGTTTTACAATATCTCATAGTATATATGATTTAAGATTCAGATTATACATGTTTAAATAAGTTTATTTGCATGTAATCCCTCTCTTTTTTCATATATCTCTATCCAAATCTCATAAGGTTTTTGTGCAGGATTGTTTGTTAGTTTTTAGATAGCAGGGGTTGGAAAAACTGTGGATCTAGCTTGATTCCACTGGGAGTTTGAATTTTTTGTGAATGCATTGTCCCTTGACACTCCACTAACTAGTCCTTTTTGTAGATCCATTCCAACAATAAGCGCCCTTTTGTTCCTCTTCCTCCTTCAAATTTATTAAAATAAGTGTGGTTACTTGTTTTGCAGCTTTAGAATTGTTTATATATATCAATTTCAGAAATCATTTTACATATATCTTTCTTCCTTAAATCTCATAAACTAGATCTCATTCCTAAAGAAATTTTACAAGCATTCTATTTCTAGTTTTAGGGAAAATTGTCATTTTTCAAGGCTGTGAAAGTAGATCTAAAGCTTGTTGAATGCATGGTTGTTTCCTTAGAATATGAAAAGTTATATTCAGAAATTTAGTGCTTCATATTGGGTTCCCCAAAAGCAGGCCAATATCCCAAGGAAAGCTTGCTTTCCTTAGTTCTTTTTCCGCTTCTTTAAAAACTAGTTTTAACTTAGAGTTTTTGGGTAAAACATTTGTTCATCCAAAAGTACTTTCAAAGTAATTTTGCGAATATTTTACTATGGTAAGCTTGATATTTTTACTAGGTATAACAGAAAAGAGGAGGAGGTGTTGTCCGGAAATCATTTTTGGACCATTCGAAACCCCCTAGGGGGTCTCCGTCTTCCCAAAATTTCAAATTTTCGCAATTTGTAAACCTTTGGTCTCATTCCATATAAGGACCAAGTGGATTAATTTGAGTTTTATGATATTGTATTTTCTGCTAATAAAAATAAAAATCTCTTCGAATAGGATCTTTCGAGCCTATTCACCATCCCCCTTGGGGGGGATTCACGTCCGTGTCATTTTTTTACATTTTTTCATCTTTTTTCAATCTAGTGTAGTTATAATATTTAGGGGTAGTATAATTTGACTTATAATAATTGTCATATTCCATATCTAGTGGTTTCAAAGTAATTTTATTACTTACCCCATGAGCCTCCTTTTGAGCCGAAAGGTGAAGAAAGGGTCGTGGTAGTCTAATTAGAAAATTGTGGTTTTATTATTTGTTTATGATTCATATGCTATATTTAATTGTTTTAATAATAATAATAAAATCAACCCCTCCTTGATTCCCCGATTGAGGTCCACTTGGGCCAAAAGAGGTTCCTAGAGGGTTTTCTTTTTAATAAGAACACCTCTTTTAAAAAATTTAAAAAATAACAAAGACTCCAGTGTGTATGCTCTGTACTTGGCTACAGTTCATCCAATCATTCAAGCTGCATCAAAAGAACTTGAGTGACTATATTAATTAGTCTTCACCTCCCAAATTGGCAAACCATCAGGTGAAAATCCAATGCCTCGAACAAACTTTAAGTGGTGGCAAAATACCCAAAGGAGTGGGAACAACTGGAAAGTGACCTCGAAGTGCCGATCTCTGTCACACCTTGACGAGTGCATTATAAACAACATTCTTTGAGACTCTATTCTATCCCACAAACATCTTGCGGGTAGCCATGAAAGTTCACTTTTGGACATACTCCAAGTAGCCCTCGGGTATATCTAGAGTCCCCTTTTCGCCTAATTTAATTTATTCACATTCCACATTAATTTAAAATATACCAAGAGATATTTGTAAAACATTCTTTCAAGTGCATGCAAGCACATTATTTTCTTTGTTGACTCCATTTAAGGCAATGGTGATTTATTTGATCAATTCTTTCGATTATATATATATATATATATATATATATATATATATATATATATATATATATATATATATTGAGTGTCATTATCATGCTTATCTGCTTTAACTCTTGCATCTTGTTATCTTTTGTTTCCACTATTTAATTTCAAAAAACTCCTAAACAACTTAATCAATATAGCACCATCACACTAAGTAATTATCCTTAGTAATTTAATAGGGTCTACCCAATTTGGCTTCGTTAGTAGCTAGCCGGAACGAAAGAGTAAAAAACAAGGTGAAATCCTTGACTTGAGACTTTCCCCCAAAGACACACTAAGTGGCTTGAATATTTCTTCCACATAACCTAGGTGTGTGACAGGAGGCAACACTTTTTGCACTATTGCCGGGGATAAATATTTTTATTCCCGGAGTACGACTTTTTTTTCTTTGTTTGATGCATGCTTAGAGTAGATCTTTAATTTTCATCTGGCAACTCCACTAACCTTTTTAAATTTTTATTTTTGCAAAGAAGAGAAAAAAATAATTTATGTGAAAAGATTTATAAATGCTTATTTTTGTTTCTCACATGGCGACTCAATTGAAGGGATAAATCCCTATTATCTTATAAACTTGTGAAGTTTTGTTGTGTGTAGATGATCCCATGCGACATGTTGAAACCTTTAAATCTCATCACTTGACAACTCCACCTTTTCAGTACAATATTTAATGGTTATATCAAATGCATACTATTAATTTTTGATATGGATGAATTAAAGGATCAATATGGTGCCGAGATAACCAGACTTTTTCAACCTATCAATTTCTCAAACATCCTGGGTTTTCCTAACTATTGTGATGGTGTGGGGGATGCATATAAACGGCTTCCAGTATTTCATGGAAATTATGGTGATTCGGCCATCTGGCATGTCAAATATTTCCTTCAGTTGATGGCTGACTCCAATGTGCTTCATGAAGACAATATGATGGAAATGTTTGCTGGTACTTTTTTGGGGTGAGGCCTATTGTTGGTTTTATCAGGGCCTTCCTAATAAATGTATAACTTCTTTTCCAATCTTCCTTTGGATGTTTTTATAGCAGTGGAATGATGGTAGGGGTAGTATGAATGGTTTGAAAATTTTCCTTGAAAAGATCTATACCTTGTACTTATCTGGGATAGAGTATCACATGGAAACATATGATGGACCTTTTTCCATGATACAAATTATTGAAGGCTTGGAATCACTTCTTGAACATTTAAGTGAAGAGGAGATCCATGATACTCCTAATAAAGAACTTCCTCATAGTTATTTAAAGAAGGAAGTAATTATTAAAGAATATGAGGTATCTCCCAATACACAGCAAGATTCTGAGGAAGGGAAAATCCATGACAATCATGTTGAAGAGCTTCACGAGGAGACCATAATTGAACACATTGTTGAAGACTCTCCTCATGTCACCATAGATGAAAACATTGAATGTTTGAGGTATTCTCAAGTGTGTTACAATGCTAATACTTTTCCAAAATCCCTCATGAGGAAACCATTATAGAGATCGACACTTATGAAGAAATTTATGATCTGTATAATGACACTCCTTTATGTTCATCACTTAGGGATGAAGTTTTGGAAAATTTAACTTCTTGTAATATCTTTGAAACCAAAACTTTTGAAGGATGATTATTATGAACAGGAGGAGGGTAGTTATATCTCAGGATATGATACCAACAAGGAAGACATGGGTAGGCAGGAGCATGATCCCATGGATGAAGAGTCCCCCACATATGACATGGATGGGAGTGATGACTATTGGAAATTCATAGATAATCCAACTTGTGAGAATCCCATCCATGATATGTCCAGCAAGGGGAGTGTCTATTCAAAAATTTGTGTAAGTACAATCTATGATTCATCCATAGAAGGGAGCATGGATACTTGGGAAAATATTAGTATGGAAGAAGAGCATTCAGAATTTTCACATGATCATTTAGAGTCGTATCATGTAGAGCAGCACAAAGGTATTAGTAATGAAGACATTGAGAAGCAGTGTTTTGAAAAGTCAAATGTGATGTAGTCAGTGGAATATCAGTCTCATCCATATTCTTCACATGTAGAGGTCCCTTATGATTTGGAGCCTCTTAGTGCTTATGCAATGAGTTATCATTTGATAAGCCCCGATGATCAGTATGATGATGTAGTCAGTCTGCCTCATCATGATGATTGGTATATCAGTACTATCTAGTCATGGATAGAAGCAGACTGCATAAGCACATACCAGTTTGGGAATAATTTTTATGACATTATTCATTCCTATGATTTCCCATCCAGCTCGCTCATTTCGGGTCATCACGCAGGTTTGCATTTTCTGAATAAAGTATCCTTACTTTGGCTGGTAACCAAAGACAAGGAATTTTTTTTTATGTTAATAAAATGCTTAGGTGGTTACATTGGATTTATGATTACACTTAACCATTTTTATATCATGCTTAAAGTAGGACAATAATCTCCTTGAAAGAGAGCATTTACTTTCTGCATTTCTGTTTTCTACTTAGCTATAACAAAAAAAAATTCTTTCATTAGTTAGGTACATTTATTTTGTTTAAATAAATAAGCTTAATGGTTCATTTGTTTTTTATATAAAGCTTCTGCTACTGAGGCTTTTTTTGTCAAGTTGAGATGTTTTTATAGGGTATATAAACCAAATATTCTTGTGTTCTCGTATCCTCTCCTTGGCTTATGACAATATCAAGCGCACGTCTAGCAGTTGGAGCCAGATGTTACCACCTAAGTTGTACTTAGTGGTTTTTTATCAAGTGAGCCTGGTAAACTGGACAAAGATGATTTGTTCGGACTTCAGAAGACCTTCAGAAGTGATTCTAGGAAGTGATCGTTGTACTATATCACATGTTCATACCCCACATGGGAGTTGTAATAAAATGTTCTAGCATGATAGTGTCTATAAACGACTCAGTATCTTAGACTTTATTTGTCAATCCAATCAGCCCAAGGTGTTTTTTCCCTTGGTTATTATTGGTTGTTGAATAAATGACTAATAATTTCTAAGTTTTTCATTCAATACCTCCAAATTTGGGGTGGTCGGCTTGGAATTTAGGCCTATTGAGGTTATTAGAGTCTATGTGTCAATGTATAAACATGCCAGGCATTATTGTTGAGTCATATGAACATGTCTAAGTCCCCCTAGGTTTTAATTTTTTTTAATTTTTGAAGTCTTTTTAAGTTTTAATTTTTCCAAAAACTTAGGCTATTTTTTAATAGTTTAAATGGAAAAAATGGTCTTGTAATAAAAGTGGGCTCAGAAGTCAGTTTCAGTCACGAGGGTGCTCATTTTCAAGCTAAGAGCACCATGTAAACCCATAGACCCACTTTTTCTAAGTTTTGAGTGATTTGTCCATCACTCAGGTAAAAAATCCCTAAAAATAAAATATTTATTATTTAATTGGTAAATTAATTAAATAATGGAGAAATTTCAAAATCCTAAATCATTGGGATTTGCTCTGATTTGACTGAAATCAGTCTCATCATCTTGGGATTGACTGGATATGAAAATTCCTTGACTAAAGGAGGTGATCTGGGATGAACTGGGAGTGCATTATTTCATGCAATATTTGGAATTATGCCCTCTCTTTCTCCTCCACACATGTGGGCCTCTTTGGTTGAGTTTTGGTGGATGCTTCAGTCAGCAGGTTGAGGTGCCAGACAGATCAGCTCTCTGATTGATACTTTCACTTAGTGAGACTCATATCAGGCTCCGTTAGACACATATCATGGCCAGATTCACTCCACATGCAACTGTAGTCTCTCTCTCCTTAGGAATTGCACCCCCTCTGGGCTAGATTTCATGTTTTTGCTATAAATAAAGCTCAGTTTTCCTCTTCCAAGCTAAGTTGGATTTAGGATCTATTGTTGTTGTAACACTGTTAAATTTATTTTTCTATTGGAATAAAGTGAATCTTTGGAGGATAAAATGATGTAATGCTTTTATATGTGTGGAATTAACATTGTCTTGCAGCTTTCTGTTACCGATGTCTTTCTCTCAATTTCCGCATCTAAATCCTATCTGGCCTGAATGATTCAGCTGAATCAATATGAGTATAGTTGGGAAAGTAAGATTACTTGTTTTACAATATCTCATAGAATATATGTTTTAATATTCATATTATACATGTTTAAATAAGTTTATTTGGATGTAATCCCCCTCTTTTCTCATATATCGCTATCGAGATCTCATAAGGTTTTTGTGCAGGATTGTTTGTTTGTTTTCAGGTAGCAAGGGTTGGAGGAACTATGGATCTAGCTTGACTCCACTAGGAATCTGACTATTTTGTGAAGGCATTGTCCCTCGGCATTCCACTAACTAGTCTTTTTTGTAGATCCATTCCAACAACAAGCGCCCTTATGTTCCTTTTCCTCCCTCAAATTTATTAAAATCAGTCTGGTTACTTGTTTTGTAGCTTTAGAATAGTTTAGATCTATCAATTTCAGAAATCATTTTACATAGATCTTGCTTCCTTAAATCTCATAAAGTAGGTCTCATTCCTAAATAAATTTTACAAGCATTCTAGATCTAGTTTTAGGGAAAAATGTCATTTTTAAAGGCTGTGAAAGTAGATCTAAAGCTTGTTTAATGTGTAGCAGATATTTCTCCTAGCTACGAGGGAAGGAATGGCTACCTTCCGTCTATAGGATGGAAGGGTAGGTTCCTGCTTGTGAAAATGCTAAAAACAAAGCGAAAATAAAATAAAGAACAGAAAGAGGAGAAATGGCTGAAAACCCCTCTGCAAACACTGTTAGGGTTTAGTTCCAGCTACCTGCAAACAACATGTTAGAAACCAAAATACTTGCAAAACAAGTTAGGAAATAAACCTGCAAATTAACCATGGATTAGAAAGCAAATAAATCACTAAGCAAATATAGAAAATAACAAGCTATACCTTCTCTTTGGGTGGAATTGGGCCACCATTCCCTGGCTTGAAGAAGCACCACTCTCTTGGATGGGGGAGCTATGGCTCAATGGAGATGGAGGAGAGGGAGAGTGGTTCGATTGAGAGACAAAGGGTCTCAAGGCATCCACGGGAAGCATAGTAGTATGCAAGGGAGAAGTGTTTTGAGAATGACCCCCCACCCTCCTTTTATATCTTTTTTGGGGTTTTGAGCCCTTGGTTCGGGCTTTATCCCCTTCTACCCTAATTTTAGCTCATTTTAGGGTTTTATCCCCTTTTTTGGGGATTTAGCTCATAGGAGAGCATTTTAGGCTCCTTTTTGGGGTTTTTAAGCCCTTTTCTTCATCCTTAAGCATTTTCTAGGGTGTGGGGGTCTAATGGAGGGTTGTGAAGTGGTGTCCTTAGGTGGTTGTTGGCATTACTAGGCATTCTCAGGTTTACTTTATTATACCAACAAAACCCCTAGCTCACTGGCCCTTTCGGAAACAGACCGTAGAACGGCCTGAAGTCTCACTCGAAGTGATCCTAGATGGGGTGGCTGAAGAATCAGGCTTCCTCAACCAGGTTCTATAGCATCCTAGGTCCTCTTGACTCTAATTAACTAGCTAAATCTCTCAGCAAGGGTTGTTTCTCTCTTCCTAACTAACTCTTCTATGGGACTGACTCTTATCGCACCGCAGCTTCTAGGACGATGCACAACTTTATCTTCTGCTCAACTCTTAACCTGGGATATCTCACACCACAGCTCCCACAACAGTGTGATATCGCCTTTCTATGCTGCGATATTTCCTACAGTAAGACTCAATATGCTCATCAACTCTCAAGGTCCAGAGGCTTCCTCCCTGGGTATAATAGCTCAGTTAACCTTCATTAGGGTGTTAAACAACTTCACTTAAGCTTCTACAGTTTAACATGCTTAACATCAATTATGCTCAACTCGCTGAATTAAATATACAGAAGTCACTTAACATTGTAGCTGTTAGCTGTTGTGAATCAAGCACTGATAAACTGATATACAGAATACTTGACACACTCAACTCGCATTTAACCTTCTTATGTTACTGTAAGCTGAAGGATAGCATACATACATTCATTAGCTGATAAGCAAATTTTATGTAACGGATAACATATAGCAAATAAGTAGAGCACAATCACATGAAATAGTCGCACAACACACGGATTTTATGTGGTTCACTTTCAGGGGGGAAGCTATGTCCACGGGAACTATGTTTATATTATATCTTGAGAGAATAAACACAGTTCCGCTGCAACCTCTTATGCAGCTTGAGATCTTGTGGGAAACTCCACGCACACAGCCAGTATCCCTTCTCTTAGATATCTTCTCTTCCTATAATGCTTTCTTCTTACAATATACCCTTCCTCTCTCTCTCAATCCCTGTGGATTGTTACATTCATGCTCAAAGATCCGGCCACTGGTTATAGTAAGATAACTACAGACTTAACGATAGAACTAGAGCTCGACTCTTCCTCAATGTCTCACAATATTGACCACAACTAGTAACAACCCAACCAACCAACCCTTCATAATACAAAATACATGCTTAAATAGGTGGCCCAAAGGTCTCACCATGATACAAAACTGTGGGCCTATCCCAACAGTAACCCAAAACCCTAACTGTGACAGGAGGCCTATATGTACTTTGAACCATCGCTTACTGGTCACACCGCAGCTTCCTGCAGTCTTCTGTGATTTCTGGCGCTGATCATGGGTATGGGCACCGCTTCCTCGGTCGCTTCCCTTTTGTCCTTTATCTATAATACCTCAACCCATTTCTCCTTCTCCATTTATGAGGGTAGCGGAGCCCTCCTGTCGTCACCGCTACCTTAAATGCAGTGGTTGATCTCTCTTCTCGATCACCCCAAGTACTATTTCTTTTGACTTCCTTGTTCCGACCATCGCGATTTCCAGCCGGTGATCCACGGCGGGAAATGCGCTATGGCATCGTACCTTTATCACATCGTATCTCTTATATCAATAGCTTATCAGCATTGCCAAAACTGTATTTCCTCAAAAAATTGTCCATCTTCTACCAAAAATAGCATTTCTTCATGTAGCTGCAGGGCCCTACTCCAATAGTCCCCTAACACTTACTTGTGGCTCATCCCTGAGCCACTAACAACTGGTTTATTTTTCTGTAGCTTCTCCTTGGCTTCCTGCGAAGTCCTTGCGAATCTCTCCTTGAGTCCTGCGACATCTTTGTCCATAGCTTCGACACAATCTTGTGCCGCTATAAGAATAACTTGACTAATCATGGGGTCTTCTGTGCTATCAATTACACTCTTGCATTATAGTGAACTCCTTGACCTTTTTCTCAACTGCATCGACCAGCTCTGCGATTTGTTCCTGATACGGTTGAAGCATATTATTGAATTGTATCTCTTTTTCTCGCAACCTTTGTGCTTCCTGTTGCAAATGGTTCATCTCTGTCATATTCTTCATCTTTGCAAGAGCTCCTAAGCTCTTGACTTCTTCCTTTATTTTTGATGTTGCATTCTCTATGTTTTGGATGCTCTGCTACAAATCTAGTCTATCTGGCAGCTCTTCTAGCTCCGACCATCTATTCGTTGCATTAGCTAGCAATGACTCTGCATCATCTATGTGACACTTCATCTGTGTTGAAGTTATTCTAAAGGCCTGTGCCTTTTCTTCCTTGTCTACCTCAATTGTGCCTGGTGCTCGAGCCTCAAGCTCAACAATATACACCTTGTGGTCTTCCTCCATCTTGACCATTGTCTCTTCCAGATCCTTTGCTCTATCTGCAATTCTTCTTACTTTCTGTGTTAGAGGCAAGGTAGGCTCTATGTTACACTGGGGTAGCTTTGATGTGATGTTTTGCAGGACCTGAATTAGATCCTGTTCACCTTCTTCATATAGTCTTAACTCCACCTCCTTTGTCTGAAAGCCTACGATGAGCTATGCATTCTGTTGTATCAGCTGAGTGTTCTGGTTATAAGTCACAAGCTCTCTATCCCTCAGCTCTGTGGCTATCTGCTACTGGATCATCTGTAGTTGATCAATGGGGAATTGTGCCAGATTAACCTCGATAGGTTGTCTAATCTATATCTGCACATCAATCATCGAAACAAGGAATCAGATGCTCCTAGGCGGTATCAACACTGTATTGGTGCAATCCTTTGCAAATACTTCCTCATGGGAAATCGATGGTTTTGAGATTTCTCCTGCTGTCACCTTGACTGGATGAATATGCATCATGGTAGTCTTCTCAGTTAGTGCTTTCAACTCCAAAAGATGGTTATCTATTGTGCTCGTGCTCTGCAGCTTGTCTTGAGATGTCTGCATCACCTGAAATGAGTCCCACATCTTCTCCTGCAACCTCGCAGCGATGAGATCATACTCATCCTCTATTAGTGTGGCCTCTGTAGTTGGCATTGAGCATTTTACCTTTTTCTTCTTTTTTGTCGCTAGTGGCACTTCTACTGCATCTTTCCTCTTGAAACCCACCTTACCTTTTCCTTTGTCTAATGGATCTATTGGTGCAGTATCTGCTCGTACAATTCCTACTGTGGAATCTTCTAATGCCTTCTTCCACTCCTCATCAAAGTCTTTGATGACATCTTCTACATCCTGCACTATCATCCTGAACAATCCAATAGCCCATTCATCCTTTCTAAACCCTTTTGGCCTCAGATAGATTGTATGCCTATCCGCAGTGAAATCAAGCCGATTGTGATACATGTCAACAACCTCTGTGTTGATCTGCAGTGTCTCATGGATGAATTGCTTCAAAAGCTTATAGTATTCATAGAATACTTTCATATTGATCTTTTTCTTGGCTAGAGTGTTTCTTTCCCATAAGTTTGCATATCATGCGCATTTGCACTCTCTGCCTCGTAGCTGTAGAAACTAGGTATGGGGCGGCTCTCTCCACCCAACGAATGCACATAATATAAGTAGCCATGAGAAGTGGAATGGGTGGTTTGGCTCATCCTGTGCTACCAAACAATCTGCAAGAAAAACATTTAATAAAAACAAACACCAATTAAATTGTTCACCTTTTGCGACCTGCACGGCAAGGTGAATTACTACTCCTGTGACTTCTTTCGGGTGAACTTTAGTTAACAGTCTACCTGCAAGAAGACTGGCTATAAATATCAGTGTATCATCTACTAAGGCTGTGAGTTCATAAGCCTGACCTCCTCTCTGTAGCTTATACTTGCTAACTAGAAGCGCTGGTAGCTTAGTATCCTTGCTTTTCCTTGATATATGTTTCTGAGGGTCCTTACCGCTTTTGGACATCCCAGTGATGCGGTGTATCAAATAGACATTCAAATCAACCCTCTTACCCAGCCAGAGGTAACCTCCATGTACATATGAAAGTATCACATGCACCACGGCATTAACCTCTGTACCTCATCCGAAATGTGGTATTTTCAACAAATCTAGCAAGCCTGACTGCTCAAGAATTTGGACATGTTCCATAGGAACAAACTCATCTACACTGGTCCTCAGGTTCCTCTGAACCATAAGATATTGATTGTACTGAAACTAAGGATATGTCTTACTATCTCCAAGGTTATAGTCTGCAAATTTGAGAGCAGGGACATATCCTAAGAGTTCTCCATCTTCCTTTATGCAAAGATCAATCGGCGATAGTGGAATAGGAAACTTAGCACCCTTGGGAATGGTTACCTCTAGTGCATCCTCGACTCATGGTGAAATGTATACTACTGCCACATGAACTTCTTCTTTCTGCTCTGAGCTAGACTCTTCTAATATCTGAGCTTGACTCTTCATCCTTGGCATCTGCCTGACCTATGTTGCACCTAATTTCACAATCCTGGGCAGCGTCGTCATAGAAAACTCGAGGCCACCACAGTTGAATCGTCGCACGGCGTCTTCTAAAGGCTCTGTCTTGAACATAAACTGCCCGGTGTGATACTCTGGATTGGAAATGGCTGCAAAAATGGGGAAACCAGCACTCTGTAACTGGAGTATCTTTGCACAGGGAAAACTCTACAAATTACTCTATAACTCTCATAAATCACAAAAGTAACCCTTCTGTTGGAATGATCTGTGTATTTGTAATGAAGGCGGTAATATTTGATGCAATGGTGGCTTAGTCTGGACCTATTGGCAGCATTTATTGCATGGGAAAGACAACACCCCGCGCCCTGCTCCTCATTAATTGTTGAAAACCCGTTCAAATTTCCCTCAAAAATTATGCACAAACTACAGTCTCGACCAAGATTTACCAAATCTAGGACAATCATTGTACTATTTCCAAATCTCGGGCAATGTATACATGTCATATCTACATTAATTACTTGTTAGAAGGTGAAGTGACTAGCCCTCTTTCCCTTTCAAATTCATCTTCGCAGCACGGGGAACATCGCCTCACTGCGATGTCACACCGCATCGTCCTGGACCAAAAAGTTGGAATGAAACTCCGCAACATTCAAAAACTCCACAATCGTCCTATAACTTGCGCAAAATAAAAGTTCTTGCTGCGATTCCTCCTACTTAGAACTTTTTCACCTGGTGTAGACTAGTTATGGGTGCGATGTCTCCTTTCAACTACACTGGACATATGCACCACTTAGTTATCTCAATTAGGGTTGGGAGGTGGAGTGGCTATCACTATAAAGCTTAAGCCTACTACCATTAACCAAATTAGGAACAAGTTCCTCATTCAGTTTACTGAGCTGAACGGCACCTCCTTCTGTGACTTGCTGACTTTGATATGGCCCCAACCAATGTGTCTTGAAATTCCCTGGAAAATTAACAAACTTGCTGTCATAAAGGAGCACTAGGTCTCCTGTATGAAAAATCTTGTTCTTGATATGCCTGTCATGCCAATATTTTTGGCGTGCCTTCTGCACTTTTTGATGAAATCCTGCGATGAATCTGTCTTATTCTAAGGCAAGCAGCTGCGCTAATCTTTCATTCATCATATCTATATCAGTCATCTCAGTAATTTGAGCAATTCTTAAACTGGGAATAATATATTCCATAGGAATAACAACCTCTTGTCCATACACCAAGTTGAAAGGTGTGTGTTCTGTAAGTTTCTTGTATGTAGTCCTATAAGCCCATAACACAGCATTAACCCTGAGGTCCCAATCATCTCTTTGGTTGTTACAGATCTTAGTAAGAGCATTTTCTAGAATCTTGTTAAAATCATCCACCATACCATTAGCTTGTGGGTGGTAGGGAGTGCTCTTATGATGCTATATCTGAAATTCCTCTGTCAAGGCCTCAATAGTGCGATTCAGAAAGTGTGTTCCTTGATCACTCATCAAAATTGCTAGACATCCAAATCTACTTATGATGTTTTCAAAAATTAACTGTGCAGCTATAGAAGCATCACAATTCCTTACTGCTTTTGCCTCTGCCCACCTGGTGAGGTATTCTATTCATGTGATGATGTATCTCACACCAGTTCATTTCCCTGGTGGGTTGATAGGACCCACTAAATCTATAGCCCACTTGTCAAATGCCCGTAGCGTAATCTGTGGTTGCAGCATCATTTCATCTCTCCTCGAAGGTTTTCCTACCCTTTGGTAGATATCGCAACATCTCCAAAACTCCTTAGTGTCTTTATGCAAAGTAGGCCACCATAATCCTGCAACTAGAATTTTCTGAGAAGTCGGATTTCCTATGAAATGACCTCCTGCGGTACCTGAATGTGCTTCTCTGATAATGGCCTCTTTCTCGTGCGGCATAACGCATCTGAGCAGGACTTCATCTGGACCTAACTTATATAAATGTCCTGCGATCAAAGTGAGATCTGCTGATTTAACAACTAACTGTTTCTTTTGCTTCTTAGTAAACTCAATTGGTGCCCACCCTGTAGTGAGAAAGTGAATAATATCTGTGTAATACTCATCTGCGATCTGGATAGAAAACAATTGCGCATCTAGCAAATTATCCTCTAAATTAATTGGTTCTTCTCCTGAGTCTATCAGCGATAGATGATCAGGTCTTGCATTCAATATCCTTGGTTTTACAATAATTTCAAAATCATACTCCTGAAATAGGAGTAATCATTTGCAAATCCTTCCCCCTAACACTGGATTATTGACCAAATACTTTAAAGTGGAATGGTCAGTGAACATCTTGAATGGGGCACCCAACAGGTATTGCCTGAACTTTTGTAGAGCATACACCATAGCTAATCCTTCTCTTTCTGTAGTGGTGTAGTTCTTTTCTACGGTAGATAAATATTTTTGCTTGAGTACGTGATAGGGTGATCGATACCCCCTTCTCCTGGCTGTGTTAATACAATCCCCAGTGTGATTCCAGATGCATCCACATGTACATGAAATGGTTTGTTCCAATCTGGAAATACTAAGATGGGTGTTGTAACCATCTTCTCTTTAAGAGTGTCTAAACTTTGCTAGCATTCCTCATTCCATAGGAATTTCACTTCTTTCTTTAACAACTTTTCCATAGGTGTTGTGATATTTGCATAGCCCTTGATGAATTTTCTATAATACCCTGTATGACCAAGCACTGTCCTCAATTTCTTGACTGATTTGGGTGCTGGAAGATTTACAATGATGACAATCTTTGCAGGATCTACCATTAAGCCTTGTCTGCAAACAATATGACCCAACAAAATACCAAATGTTGCACAGAATATACATTTCTTCAAGTTAAGAGAAATCTGATATTGCCTACATTTCTCTAACATGAGCCTTAAACCTCCTATATGCTTTTTGATTAATCCAAATATAGTCCAGTCATCAAAATAGACTTCTAAGAATTTATGGATGTATTTCTTAAAGACAGCAACTACTACTCTAGAAAAAATAGCTGGTGCATTTTTAAGACCAAAGGGCATTACCGTATACTGGAATGATCCCCATTCTGTCACAAAGGTGGTCTTATGTCGATCCTATGGATGGATTCTTATCTGGTGATAGCCTAAAAAGCCATCAGTGAATGAGTAGATCTCCTGTCCTCCCACATTGTCTAAAACTTCATTAGTAAAAGGTGTCAGAAATGGGTCATGAAGTGATGCGTCGTTGAGTTTGCCCAAATAGACACAAATCCTAATTTCTCCTTTAATTTTATTTTCCTACACAACCATGGGACTAAACCATTCGCTCTCTTCTACTCACTCAATGATGCCTGCTGCTAGCATCTTATCAATCTCATCCTTAACTTTTTCTTTATAACGTGGATTTAATCTGTATGGATGTTGCCTAACTAACCTAGAATCCTCTTTCAAAGGTATCCTCATGACTCAAAAATCTCCTACTATTCCCTTCATCTCTATAAACTTAGTGGGAAATAAGTCATGATATTCATGTAACAAATCTGCGATGTGTCCTACTGCTTCATAATCCCAATAGTCTCCAATAGAGGCAAACTTTGGTTCTGTTTCTGTGCCAATATTGATCTTTTTAATCTTAATAGGCTCTGTGACAGCTGGAATCTCTAGCTTTTGTCCATCAACTTCGCGAGTCCCTTCTGACTCTGGAATGTTGATACTGCAAGGATTCTCATCCTCATCACCTAGCTCTTCTGCGAAGTTGTAACACTCTAGCACATGTTCTAACTGGATGGCCCAATTAGGCTGAGCATACACTACTAGGGTACAGTCATCAAATATATTAGTATTTATAATCTTTAGAGCTTGATCAATGCTTGGATACTCAGATTAAAAAGTGAAAGTTAGTACAAAGTTGTCTATCATAACTGGCCATGTAATCGTTCCTCTGTGCAACTCTGTCTCAGTGTACCAGTTCCTTGGGACTGTTTCTAAAGTGTGAATGAATAGATGAACACATTCATCCTCTAGAATGTCTGACCAATTCTGTTCACAAATCTTAATATCTGACCTGGGGTCACTTTCTCCTGTATATTTCTGCTATAAATGCTCCTTGTCATTAGAGAATCTGATCACCATCAATCTCTTAAAATCATCCCATGATGCGATATTTTCTTTATGTGCATGCCACCATCTTGCAGGTGTGGCTCTTACTGCAAGGTCAATAACTGCCATCCTCTGCTCATTAGGTATGTCCTGCTCAAACTGCTGTAAAAATTCATTGACATATGCTAATCCATCAAATGATGAAATATCCTTAATCTCTGTTCCAATCCATCGCAGTGACTTAGTCATAAATACACATCTACAAGCTGAAACTTCATAAAGTCTATTTTGGCAATTTTCTAAACCAACATCTGAATCCGATGCACATGAGCTATCGCATTGCCAACTAATATTTCCTTCTATGGTGGGATTGATATAATCACTCTAGTTAGCACTCATCTGATAGAGGCTCTCCATATTACGCTCTGATAGGTTCAATGTATCAGGGACCCTAAAAAGGATCCAATGGTGCGATGACTCGAATTTATTTATCCTCAAAGGTCATTTGTCTTTTCTTCAAATTGATAACAACCATGTTATCAAATTCCCAATCAATACCTAATAAAGTTGGATACGCTCTGCTATCGCCAATAATTTCTATGACTTCAAAATCTGCAAAGCTGCGAACTCCATCAATATCAACTGGTACTTGCGGTAATCGACCCAGTGGCGATACCCTCTACTGATTGGCTAATCACAGATGGATAGGTGATCTGGATAACTTAGGGCTACCCATATGTTCCCATTTCTGCTTAGTAAGAACATTTACCTTTGATCCTAAATCTAGGATTACCTCATCCATTTCAAACTCTCCAATTTGTGCTGTAAGTCTCATTTCTCTTCCTGTTCTTGTATGGCCCATAATATTATGAGCAGCACGTTGCGTACTACTCACAAAATAAGACTACTGATACTGATCTATGATGCATTGAATCTCTCCTGTGGCTTTCTAATTTCTTAAGAGTTTCAAGCAGCTCTGCAGGAAGGATTGTACACTTCCTGTCAACTCATCCTCTTCGTACCTTCCAGATGTTGTAGCCTGCGATATCTGCATAGGACTAACGCCACAAGGTTTTTGCTGTGGTACACCCCTACAATGCAATATCTGTGATCCTAATGGTGTAGGGTCAGTAAAGAAAGTTTTATCTTGCTGAAATGTTTCTTTGTTTCTTCTGCAGGTCAAGTGGTGTAGATTTATCAGTGGCTTTATGCACCCACTTTGGACCTGTATTCTTTTTGGCATCCTGCAATGTCCTACTAGTAGAAGCACCACTGCGAGTCACAACATTGACTCTTGGTTCTGGTTCTTTATTCTCAGCAGCAATAAGCTGAATATTCTAGTTTACTGTTGCATTAGGATCCTTAATATTGGCTATCAAGATAGGAAATTATTCTATATTATGATCATAGGACTTGCAATACTTACATGTTTTAGTAGGGTTCTGAAAATCCCTAGCATAACATCCTATGGCTCCACAGTTGTAACAAACAATCAGTCCATGGCCACGGCCAAAGCCTCTACCACGACCTCTTCCTCTGAATCCTCCACCACGGCCATCATGAGCCGGTTCATGTTGTGGACCTATTGCTGGTCCTGATGTCTCCGACTGGACTCTGTAGAAGTCATGTTTTCTCTTTATCATGAGATCATAAGCTCTACAATTATTTTCATCATGTCCTACTGACTTACAGAAGTTAGAGTATAAATTCTTAGGAGTTTGTACATACTTCTAAATTAAAGGGAATTCATGTGGTCTATGTCTTCTTATTCTACAGATTTCACACCGTGGCCCTTGATTCTGTACTAAGGGGTTAGGAGCCCCACTTGCTATATACTCAACAAATACTGGATAGTTATCTTTGGTATGGCCATATCCTTTACACTTTGTACACCATAATTCTTGTTCAACCTCTTTTAATTTCTTAATCTCATGTAGCTGTAAAGTGAGATTGGCTAACTGATTCTGTAAGTTTGTCATACCTGCACTAGTCTCAGCTAAAGGTGAAGCCTCTAGTTTCATTTCCATCTCCAATGCTTCATCCTACGTATGGAGTTTCTGTTGCATTAGTGGAAGTATGATATGAGGGAGAAGTGCTGCGATGAACCATTTCTTATGCTGCTCCAGCGCAAAATCAAAACTAACTTGGTCTATAAGAGCTTTAAATTTATGATCGAAATCCCATACTGACTCTATGGGTAAATTTTTAATGTATTTAAGTTCTGTGATACATTGTGACTCAGAATTGGGTTTCTTAAATTCCTTAATCATTGTGGTCCTGACCTCTGCGAGTGTTCTGTTCTGCATTGATGTATAATTCATATACCATGTTAAATCTCTTTCTCTAAGTGTAGTGGCCAACTGGAAAAGCTTAGTATTGCCATCCTGGATCTATTTAATGGTCCATACAGCTTCACATAGGAACCAATGTTGTTCTGGGTCTTCTGCCCCTGTACCCCTAAAGGTAGGTAATTTCATGTCATCCCCCATTTTGTTTCTACGAGGTGGATTCTGATTTGCTGTATTACTACCACTTGGCGGTGTAAATGTAGGTGGTATAAAGGTAGTATGTACTATGTGTGAACTACTAGATGGAGTTCCTGCGGGATTATTCTAAGTCCCGGTTGGTTTCTGTGGCGTGTAAGGGTGGTAAGGGATACCCCCTGCTATTCTTTCTCTATTACTTTGACTCTATTATCTAGTACTGTCTGAACTGTCTTCAAAGAAGGAATATCTGAAATCTACTTTATATCTCTTATCGCTATGTGTACATCCAATTTCTTCAGAATCACTCTCAAACTCTTGTGACATTACACTTACTTAACTTATTCATCTGAGAATATATCCAGTACTCCTTTTTCATACAATAACATCTTAAGGTACAAATTTAAAGAGTTCAAGTACTAACCGCGATATCCCTTTAAGAAGTACCTCTCTGCTTCACTGAAACTCTTTCTTTGATCAACTGCAAACTCTGTAATGAAACCTTCTAGCAAACTCGCAAGCCAGAAGTCTACTGCCCACGAAATGGGATTATCTACGCTCTTCACGGTGTGAATCAGATTCGATGTCCAGACAATTTTCATTTTCTTCTTGAATACATGCTTATCAATCAACTTTGACAACCAATCGTAGAACTAATTTGCATAGGTCACAAAAAATATCTCATCCAGCTCTGTGAAGATATATTTCTGTAAACAGTCCTTGGTACTAGGCCTAGGACTCTTGTTTTCTTTCTCAACAAATTCTCTTTCCTTAGACTCAACCCACTGGTTAAGTTCTTCTTTAGTAGGATGCCAATAGAACATGAGCTCTTCAATTTGTTCAAAACCGGCAATGGAACCATTTGTTGGCCTTACTGGGTAGACCCGGGTTTACTTTATTGTACCAAAAAAACCCCTAGCTCACTGGCCCTTTCAGCAACAGACCACAGAACGGCCTGAATTCTCACCCAAAGTGATCCTAAATGGGGTGGTTGAAGAATCAGGCTTCCTCAACCAGGTTCTCTTGACTCTAATTTACCAGCTAAATCTCTCAGCAAGGGCTGTTTCTCTCTTCCTAATTGACTCTGCTATGGGATTGACTCTTATATCATCGCAACTTCTAAGACGATGTGCAAACTTTCTCTTCTGCTCAACTCTTAACCTGTGATATCTCACACTGCAGCTCCCCCAATAGTGCGATATCGCCTTTCTATGCTGCGATATTTCCTACAGTAAGACTCAATATGCTCATCAACTCTCAAGGTCTAGAGGCTTCTTCCCTGGTTATAATAGCTCAGTTAACCTTCATTAGAGTGTTAAACAACTTCACTTAAGCTTCTATAGTTTAACACGCTTAACATCAATTACTCTCAACTCGTTGAACTAAATATACAGAAGTCACTTAACACTGTAGTTGTTAGCTATCATGAATCAAGCACTGATAAAATCATATACAGAATACTCAACACACTCAACTCTCATTTCAACTTCTATGTTACTGTAAACTGAAGGATAGCATACATAAATTCATTAACTAATAATCAAAGTTCATGTAATGGATAACATATAGCAAATAAGTAGAGCACAATCACATGAAACAGTCGCACAACACACGGACGTTACGTGGTTCACTTCCAGGGGGGAAGATATGTCCACAGGAACTATGTTTATATTATATCTTGAGAGAGTAAACATAGTTCTGCTGCAACCTCTTATGCATCTTGAGATCTTCTGGGAAACTCCATGCACACAGCTGGGAGCCCTTCTCTTAGATCTCTTCTCTTCCTATAATGATTTCTTCTTACATTATACCCTTCCTCTCTCTCTCAATTCCTGTGGATTGTTACATTCATGCTCAAGGATCTAGCCACTGGTTGCAATAAGATAACTACAAACTTAACGATAGAACCAGAACTTGACTCTTCCTTAATGTCTCACAATACTGATGACAACTAGTAACAACCCAACCAACCAACCCTTCATAATACAAAATACATGCTTAAATAGGTGGCCCGAAGGTCTCACCATGATACAAAACTATGGGCCTATCCCAACAGTAACCAAAAATCCTAACTGTGATAGTTGGCCTATCTGTACTTTGAACCGTTGCTTACTCGTCACACCGCAGCTTCCTGCAGTCTTACATGATTTCTGGCACTAATCGCGGGTATGGGCGCTGCTTCCTCGATCGCTCCCCTTCTGTCCTTTATATTTAATAACTCAGCCTGTTGCTCCTTCTCCATTTATGAGGGTATCTAATCCCTCCTGTCATCACCGCTTCCTTGAAAGCAGTGGTTGAGCTCTCTTCTCGGCCGCTCCAAGTACTATTTCTTTTGACTTCCTTGTTCCAACCGTCGCGATTTTCGGCTTGCGATCCATGGCGAGAAATGTGCTACATCATCGTACCTTTATTGCATCACATCTCTTATATCACTAGCTTATCAGCATCGCCAAAAATTTATTTCCTCCAAAAATTGTCCATCTTCTACCAAAAATAGCAGCTTTTCCTATAGCTGCGGGGCCCTGCTCCAATAGTGGTGTAGGTCATGGAAAGCTTAGTGAGGGATTTTTTGGGTTAATAGAATGCATGGTTGTTTCCTTAGAATATGAAAATTTATATTCAGAAATTTAAGTGCTTCATATTGGCTGCCCCAAAAGCAGGCCAAGATCCCAATGAAAGCTTGCTTTCCTTCGTTCTTTTTCCGCTTCTTTAAAAACTAGTTTTAACTTAGAGTTTCTGGGTAAAAAGTTTATTCATCCAAAATTACTTTCAAAGTAATTTTGGGAATATTTAAATGTGATAATATTTTTTTTTACTATCAGGTATAATAGAAAATAGGAGGAGGTGCTGTCCGGAAATCTTTTTGGACCATTTGAAACGCCCCAAGGGGTCTCCATCTTCCCAGAATTTCAAAATTTCACAATTTGTAAACCTTTGGTCTCATTCCGTATAAGGAACAAGTGTATTAATTTCAGTTTTATGATATTGTAATTGTTTCTAATAAAAATAAAAATCTCTTCGAATAGGCTCTTTCGAGCCTATTCACCATCCCCCCTAGGGGGATTCATGTCTATGTCATTTTTTTACAATTTTTCATATTTTTACAATATAGTGTAGTTATAATATGTAGGGGTATTATAATTTGACTTATAATCATTTTCATATTCCATATATGGTGGTTTCAAATTAATTTTAATACTTACCCCATGAGCCTCCTTTGGAGCCGAAAGGTGAAGAAAGGGTCATGGTAGTCTAACTAGAAAATTGTGGTTTGCTTATTTGTTTATGCTTAATCTACTATATTTAATTGTTTTAATAATAAGAATAAAATCAACCCCTCCTTGATTCCCCAATTGAGGTACACTTGGACCGAAAGAGGTTCCTGGAGGGTTTTCTTTTTAATATGAACACCTCTTTTAAAATTTTCTAAAAATAACAAAAAATTCAGTGTGTATGCTCTATACTTGGTTGCGGTTTGTATGATCAGTCAGGCTGCATCAAAAGCACTTGAGTGACTATATTAATTAGTATTCATCTCCCAAATTGACAAACCATAAAAAAAAATCCAACGCCTCGAACAAACTATAAGCGGTGGCAAAATACCCAAAGGAGTGGGAACAACTGGAAAGTGACCTCAAGGTGTCGATCTCTGTCACACCTTGATGGGTGTGTTATGAACAACAGTCTCTGAGACTCCGTTCCAGCCCACAAACACCTTGTGGGTAGCCGTGAAAGTTCACTTTTGGTCATACTCCAAGTACCCCTCGGGTATATCTGGAGTCCCCTTTTCGCGTAATTTAATTCATCCAAATTCCACATTAATTTAAAATCTAGAAAGAGACATTTGCAAAAAAAATTGTCAAGCGCATGCAAGCACATTATTTTCTCTGTTGAATCCATTTAAGGCACGAGTTATTTATTTGCTCAATTCTTTCGATTGCATATATATTAAGTGTCTTTATTGTGCTTATCTGCTTTAAATATTGCATCTTGTTATATTTTGTTTCCACTGGTTAATTTCAAAAAAATCCTAAACAACTTAATCAATATAACACCATCACACTAAGTAATTAGCCTTAGTAATTTAATAGGGTATACCCCCCTTGGTTTCATTAGGAGTTAGCCTAAATGGAGGATTCAAGAACAAGGTGACAGACTTGAGTCAATACTTCTCCCCAAGGACACACCGAGTGGCTTGAAGATTTCTTCCACATAATCCAGGTGTGTGAAAGGAGGCAACATGTTCCTTTCCCTAATAGATAGTATTTATGTAAAAATAGGGAGATTTAGGGATAGAAGTGATAGAGAATGGAAATAGGAATTTACATTAGTATTTGTTATATAATGTTTTTGGTTATGTTATTGATGTTGAGGGGATGGACTGTGTTCAAACCTCAACTTCAAAACCTTAGTCATCGAAATTGGTTATGAGAAGGCTTATGAAAATGTGGAATAATATTTTATTTTAGCAAATCGAATTGGATGCTCTCTTCATCAAATTAATTTTATAAAGTTTATGATCATGTGGAATGAACTTTTACTTTAAAAACGTTAAAGGGATCAAGTTTTAGTTCCTTCTTCACGCAAAAAGTGGATACAATATCTAAGATCGTTTCTTTCTTTTCCATAAACAATTTAATGAAGCCAAATTGTTTTCTTCTATATTGCAAGGGTATTTTTTTACACTAGCAATCATATATGATTTATGTAATCAATATAATACCAAAAAATTATTGAGATTCATATTGGAACTCTTGACGCTGAATTTATAACATACTAACTCTTCATGGTGATCGAAAGCATAACTAGTGAAAGGATTTTTGGAAAAAGATAACTCATACTCACATCAAACATATCTCTCATTAGGAAAAAAATAATATCGCAAAAATATGTATCAATCTGAGAAGGATCTTCATAAACCTCATCTCACACTCTCTATTGAGACAAAGTTATCAAAACACCCAATTGTTATGGAGAAAACTTCCTATGGCTTGGGGTACCACAATAGACAGAGTAACCATAGAAATCAATACTTTCCCATATGCAAGATAAACCAAACATCTAACACTAAAGGATCTTGAAACATACCTTATTCGGGATGGTTGATGTAAATCCCCATTGAGCTTTTCCACTCTCGCTTGTATTAGCAATTTGCTCTCTCAACATTCAACAAACAAGACAAGCATGCTATATAATTGTGTTAGACCTACTCTAGCATATTTAATCAATAACCTATAAGAATTTAAAAGCATCCATGGATTCAATACTCATTTAAATACACATTATTGGACAGGAAAATATATTTCTATTAATATAAATCAAAGATTACAATAGTGACAACCTCTGTCGGCATGTCTACGAATCGGAGAAACTGAGTCCTCTTCCTGGGCCTCCACGACTTCAATCCTCCATCTCTCAATAGATAGCTCACAAGAAAAGGAAATATTGAGAAGAACACAAAGTGATCCAAGGGATAAAGAGATGCAGACTCAAGTATAAGCTCCAACAAGAGTGGACTAAAGTTTTCTTGCTCTTCAATTCCTCTTCCTTCAATGTATCCAAAAGGTTCCTTATATAGTGCTTCAGTGGGGTAATGTAAGATCAAATCTGTGTGATCTCAAGGAATATGGAAGGCCAAGAGACAAGTCACTCAAATCCACATCAAGGAAAACTCCAAAATTGTTTGGCCTTTTGCACAAATCTCGATGTACATGGGTTTTAGGGTCATATCCACGTACATACGCGAGAATAGATTTAAAAGTCAGGTATGGAAAATAATGCATGTTTTTCAGGATGATCTTGGAAACATCAAAGGTACAAAAATGGTCCATGGGGTCTAAAAAGTCTGTAGAGGGACAGGGAAGGCCATAAAGGTGTGATCCACCATGTGTGGTAAAATCAGCTATAACAGATGCCCCCTAATGTGTGAGGTCATATGGGTGATATGATGGCCGAAATACATTATAATTCCATCCCAAAAGTGGAGTGATGAAGAACCAGGTGGAAGAACCAGCCATCCAATAGTATAATACAATAACTATAAGTACATATAATAGTCCTGAATACATAAGAGTACAATGGTTATGAATAGGCATGATACAAAATATGACATGTGTGGTCCTCACCACATACAATATAGATAGATCAGAATCTCCATGATCAAGAGATACAAAGGATCATGATCTCTATGAAAGCTGAAGATATATAATGGATCAATATCTCCATAATGGATGGAAATATCTGACATACACTAGAATCAAGTCACGGGAGCTGAAATCTCATGAACACTGGCACGATCAAGGAGGTATCATATATTAAATGCCACCAATCTGGAAGGTCTTCTACACAATCCGCTACGTGTACATGTCCTACTATGTGAATAGATGTGTTGAGTTCTAACATAGTAGTCCATCATCTAATTACCAGTCATTGATGTATAACATTAATATACACGAGATCACCCACCGATAATGAAAATGGGAATCAAGGTGCTAGAGTGAAAACTAACATGCGTCAATAAATGTGTTGATGGTGAACACTTGAGAGGATCCATCTATCAGGGGACATTGATGTATTCCATAAACTATCGATGGAGAGAGAACCTGCCACTGATGACTGCAAGTCTCAAGGCACTCAAAAATGACTCTAGATTCCTATCCAAGAATAAATGATCTAAAGTTGATGGGATGAAATCCACAGGGATGGAATTAATGCATCCCTCATCATCTAACACGAGGTACTTATCAAGGTTGTATAATGTGGAAGGACTCGATCATAATGTGCATGAACCAGTATCAGTACCGAGAATGGCCGACATGCAAAGTCAAAAGAACTGAGGAATGGCCAAGTCAGGTTTCAACTTCCTTTGAACAAGAGAATAAAGGAAAATGGTGACTGAATGTAGGTAGCATAGACTCAATATACAAAATTGGGACATCTCTGCGACACTGGAGGCATCGACAGAGGCTTCATAGGGACTGGAAGCTTAACTAGGCAGTAGAGATAAACTCAGAGAAACGAGTACAGCTCCTAAAGTCAAAATATTAACCCAACCAATGGATGTGATATACAATTCTCTATTCAAAGGTGACACGAATCGACTGCTTCCAAATATAACATATTTTCTTATCAGGAGTTTTGGTTTTTTCATATTTTTGGACTTTTTCAAATATTTTGAAAAGCTTGAAAAAGAATGAAAGTACTTTATAGTTACAGACTAGGAGGAGGCGAGTGTCAATGGGAAAACAAACTAGTTCCAAGTAGCAGAACATACCTATGCTCAATGCAAGGACACATGTGTAAGATAACGACACTCGGGGAAAGTCCCCTCCTAGTAATCTGGGGAATCAAGCTGCAAAGGATATATAAAATGGCTCTGCGTGGCTAGACATGAGACAAGCTGATAATCAAAGTTAGGGAAGATGGCACAAGGCTCAATGAGGCAGGAAAAAATCATGATAATGCAATTAGAACTTGACATAAGAGACTCCTGGGGAAAAAGGCCAGCAAAAATATCAAGAGGAGTATGAGGCTTTTGCGCAAATACATGGCAATACTATACAAAGGACCCCCACACCCTAAATGAAAAAATGTCGGCATGGGCACCAAATGAAAAAAAGGAGCTAAATACGGCACCCATGTATGGTCAAGCTCTACCATTCACATCATGTCACTTCTAAAAAAACAAGAAGGTTTCATCACAAGATAGAATGGGTTTGTACCTAAGGTTATAATGAAATGGTCATAAGGTCATGCAAAGTGCAAACGGATGTGAAATCTAACCTATATGCTAGTTTAGACATAATATTTGAAATCGGCATGAAAGGGTCAAAACGACGCTCAAAATGGACTCCTACATCATCAAACTAGTCTAAAACGGTTCAAAAAAGTCAGAAACGGTTCAAAACTACAGCAAGGGGGTAAAAAATTTCAAAAAAAATTCTATAAATAGTAAAAAAATAAAAAATTCCATATCATTTGAAATTTTTACCCATTTGAGCTCAAAACTTCCAACAAGAATTCCGGGAGCTTCGTCCGGTGAAATTCGACACCATTTGTCCCAGGTAACTTCTCATGTCCTCCTCTTCCATTTTCATGCAATTTTTTTCAATTTCCATGGTAAATTTTGATTTTTAGGCCAGTCTAAAATAGTCGTTTCAGCCCACACGGATATCAGGGATTTTTCCACGTATAGGGCTGGCTATATGCAGAAAACCCTCTCAAAACCGCATACATATGTGGATGCTTTGCAAATAGTCGTGTATGTGGCCATGCACAAGGTTTTTTAAGGTAAATAATGACCAAAAACTATTTTTAATGTGCAGGATGGTTCTAGAATGGAGGGAGAGGGAACATGGAGATGTAGAAGAGGATATGTGGGGTGATTTAATGGCTCAACAAGCTCTACATGCATGTGGGATATATAAGTTTTGGTGTCTTGGTGGCCTGAGGGCCAAACCAAGACTCTTGCAGATGCTAGTAGACTACTGGGATCTAGAATCAGAGTCTTTTCATATCGATGCGATGTCCCTCACTATAGAGGTGGAGGACATATATTTCATTACTAGATTGTCCTGACATGGAGAGGTGGTGAACATACACTCTCGTGGGCCCAGAGGTGGCCTCACCATTGATGAGTACATTGCGGTATACTATTTTCTGGACATGGAAAAGGTTGGGAGTCAAATCCTGACAAAATCCATCCAGGTACTTGGACTGAAGGCTATGCTATTGGCACTCGACAGGATAACTGGTCAAGCTTCACTTCACGAAGCCTTGCTTCTATTGATGTCTATGCGGTGGAGTGTAAGAGACCCATAGTGTATGACTGGAGCATTGTGCTGTTGAGTAGCATGAAGCAATAGCTCAGTGACTACAAGATGGGAAGGGTGTTAAACTTTGGTTTCGGCAGCATACTGAGCATGTTCTTCTTTGAGCATGTACTGGGGCTAAGCCCTAGAGTTAATGCTCCTCCACAGAGGATTTGAGATATGGCCCAACGACGTTGGACAGATGCTATGCGTAGAATGGGTGGAGGTAGGGTGTCTAACCCCTACCTAGCTGACTTCTTTCCATGGTGGCGGTGGTAGATCATTGCCATCGATGACTATCACTATGCAAGGATAGATTTTTGGGGAGATCCAAACATGCCCCTACCACCAGGAGCAACCTATGGTGATATAGGTAACGCATCCCAAACCCTGTCTTCTTTTTTTAAAGTTTTTTGAATTATTTTTTTTTTGTTGTGTTTTTTGATATATTGACTCAAAAGACATGTTTTGGTGTGACGACACATAGTGGCAATCTGTCATGTGTATGCAAATGTTGGACCATGGTGGCCTGATGATTTCCCTCATCATAAATGAAGGGAAATAGGAGATGACATCATGGGTGTGGATTTGGAGCGGATGCTCCAAAGCATCCACACAAAATTTGTACACTTGACATGCAGGGTACCCATGGCACAAGTCGAGGACTTGCCTGAGGCCATGCAGCGCTAGGTGGTTGGTTTACCACGGGCATTGGTTCAGTTATTATGATGACTAGATAGAGCCATGGTGTGCTACCACGATTAGAATCCCCCTCCTCCCCCACGGGATTAGAGACTTGAGAGTGATTCATTTTTTTACTACCGTGTATTATATTTTGGTGGCTCAAAAGCCCCATTTTTGTATTATGACACCTATGTATTATGATGTCACATTTTCAATGTTTAATGAAAAACATTTTATGATGATCGATTTTATTTATTTACATGTGTGTAAAAATGTATGTTTGTGATATGCTTATGGTTTATGAAACAAATTCCAATCTAATACATAGTTAGCAGATGAGTCAGCAATTTGATTAAAAATTCTTGAAACATGTATGTATGTTATGTTCTCAAATTTCCATTCTAACAATATCACACATAAGAATATTCGTAATAATGTCGGATCCCTAATACGATACAAGCCATTAAGATGTGACACTACTAACTGCGAATCAAGCCATACCTCAAGAGAGAGAACACCATGTGAAATGGCATCCCGCAATAACTCGATAAAAACACTATACTCAGCAACATTGTTCGAAGAAGGCTATAAACATATGCCTCTTGAAGAAAATACCTGACCCGTAAGAGTATAAATCACCCAAGCAACAGAGGTTGAGTTTTGAGTGTGGCAACTAGAACCATCAGTGAATCCTATGTAAGCGAAAGATTCCATTGCAATCTATCATAAGAAATGAAAGCTAATCAACAAACTTGATCACCATAAGAAAACCTAACTATGCAAAAAACTATACAATAATATACAATAATCAGCCCTGGTTGAAGATCATGCATAGTATTTTTTAAGATAGAGCCCATTTCTAAACTCTGCCAAGGTTGTCCCTTCATAATCCACCAGCTGATAAGCACCCTTCTCTAACACACGTTTGACCACGTAAGGACCATGCCACATGGGATTAAAATTCCCTACCCCTAAGGGTTATTTAGCTTGATCCCACAAAAGGACCAAATCACCTTCACTAAACCTCCTCGGATGGATAGACTTATCATATTGGACCTTAACGCGATGCTTATTTACTTCTAGAGCCACTAAGGCATCCTGACGCTGCTCATCAAGCTGATCTAAGTGGACCAAAATTTCCTCCAATGTAGAAGTGTATGGTAAAAGCTCTATAGCTAGCTTCAACGAAGGGATTTCACATTCAACCAGCAAGACAGACTCCACTCCATGTATGAGATGATATGGAGAAAAACCGGTGCCAGTCTTAACCGCAGTCCTATAGGCCCACAAAGTAGGATATAACATGATATGTCAATTCATTTTGCTTTGTGTTATGGTTCATTGGAGAATGGAATTAAGTGATTTGTTCACTACTTCAACCTTTCCATTCTCCTGAGGGTAATAAGAAGAGGAGTGTTCCTGCTTATACCCTAACTTTGAGGAGAATTCTTCCATCATTCTATTCTAAAAGTGCCTACCATGGTATGTGACAAGCTCTTTCAGAATGCTGAACTGAGTAATAATTTGATTGAATACAAAATGTGCGGCTATGTCACTGTCGGATTTAACTATGGGAATAGCCTTATCCCATTTCATGAAATAATCAACAACCACTATAATGTGATAATCCCCCCCAGCCGAAGTTGGGTTGCAATCCATGAAGTCAAGCCCCCACTTGGTTAAGGGACTAGCAGTGATAATATGATGTAATGGGGCAGGATGTGAGTGCATATTGCATGCAAACACCTAGAAAGGGTGACACTTCTTGACCACAATGACACAATCTTTGAAGATCGACGGCTAAAAATATCCAGCTCTCAAGATTTTTTGGGTTGTAGAAAGCCCAGATAAATGACCACCACATGCCCCTCCGTGGAAATCATTCAGCACAACCTCAACCTTGTCATGGGTTAAACAATGATGTAAAATGGAATCTACCCCATGACGGTACAAAGTGTTATCCACTATAAGGTAGTTCTTAGATACATGACGTAATCGTTGTCGCTCATCCCGTGAAAGGTGAGTAGGGACCTTCAACGTTTGCAAATATATGATGATATCCCCATACAATGGATCCAAAGTTGAGATAAGGAAAATATGTTCATCGAAAAATGTATCCTCATAAACCTCCTCCTCCTCCATACTTGGAAAATCATAAATGAGCTCCGCAAAAATCAATGATTTCTTTGATTTCGCCGAAACAAATTCGAGATCGAATTATTGCAAAATAACAATCCACTTATTATACTTTCCCCCGATCATCCTTCTGGTGAGGATGAACTGAAATGGATTGACATGATCTACCACCAAGTTCTAGCGAAGCAGAATGTAATGTCTCAATCTTTGAACTGCATGAACGATGGCTAAGGCAAGTTTCTCCACATGGGAATAATGGATTTCCACATCTATAAGGTTTCAGCTCAAATAATATATGACATGCTCATCAAGATCCTCATCTTCTTGAACCAAAACCATACCAATCGTCTCCATGGATGCGGCCACATAAATAAAAAATTCACGGATATAGTCGGGTGGACTAAGCACGGGGGCCGATGCTAAGGCTCGCTTAAGAGCATCAAAGGACTCCCAGGATCACTCATCGTAGAAAAAGGTACTATCCTTATTTAAAAGACGCATAAATCCTTTAGTCAAATTGGCAAAGTTAACCACAAACCTCCATAAGAAATTTTCCATGCCTTGCAAACATTGAAGATGTCTAATATTGCATGAGGGAGACAATTGAAGTATTGTCTCAACCTTTAAGGGATCAACTCTTATACCCTCCTTGGAAACATTGAACCCTAGCAAGCGACCAGACTTCACGCAAAAGATGTACTTATGAGGATTTAACCTAACCAGGTAATGGCGGCCTCTTTCGAATACTAATCTCAAATGGTATGGATGATGCACTCTCAATCGAGAATGAGCAGCAAGGTCATCCAAAAATACTTCAATAATTATTTTGAGATCATGAAAAATCAAGGTCATAGCCCGCTGAAATGTGGCTCTGGAATTTTTAAGACCGAAAGGAATCTTCCGATATGAAAACATACCCTAAGGAAAAATAAATGTAGTTTTGTGTTGATCCCCAGGTTTGATCTAAATCTGATTATATCCACAAAAGCTGTCCATGAAGGAAAATACATCGCTTCCCGCACATTCATCCAAAATTTGATCAATAAATGGTGTGGGAAAATTATCCTTAGGACAAGAATGATTTAAATCATGGAAATCAGTGGATATACGAATCGTTCCCTACTTTTTATCAACCCAAATGGGGTTTGAAACCCACTCTATCAAGGGAACGAGATAGATAAAACTGGCTTTTAACAGCTTCTCTATCTCAGCCTTAATAGCGGGTGGTTTTCTAGGATTCACCACACGTAAAAATTGTTGAATGGGCTTCGCATTTGGATAGTTCTTAATTTCATGTTCAACAATATGAGGGTCGATACCTGGAATTTCCCCGTATGACCAAGAAAATATGTCATGAAACTCTTTGAATAACTCGATATACTCCTTAATCTCATCAGGGGAACAGTCCACCCGAATGTAGACATTCTCAATTTTGCCAGGATTGTGAGAGATATTGATAGGAATAGTAGGTGATATATTCACCATGTTCACATTAGCCATCTGACCAGGAGATCTCAATGGAACCACATGACTACCAATATTCTCGCTAAGAATCTCCCTAAAGTCCTCACGCTCCAAATGGTCAAGCTCAGGAAGAAAATATGATCTATGATGTAACTCTTCCCAAGGTGGCTCAACCCCATACATGGCCTCAATAATGGCTTCATCTGATGGAAAAACATCATCAAGGAAATCATGTGCGTGAGAGGACTCAACTGCCCATGCATGCAGCACATATGGGTCCTCCTCCTCCATCTGCGAAGAGGAAGGACTAGGCTCTGCAACAAAATCAAGATTCACTTGATATGCTATCATTACTACAGGAAACAACATGTCTGTTTCAACAGGTCCATTTGAAGGACTTGGTGAAGGAATAATCCAAGGATCTTCATATGGGTAGTGTGAAAAGACACCGTATTCAATGAACATGAAGCCCCACCAAAACTAGATCTGATCATAAGAACGTGTGCATGACAACTAAAGGTCCCCATAAGGGATGGATACATACCTACACCCACACTCCTAGTTGCCGACTGAGAATGATCGATAATCGGGATAGAAGCTCCCGATGATGCATTAACACTTAGATTTTTTAATGATGTTTGATCAATTGTAACAATATTCCCATTAAATTGAAAGCATACTACTCAAAATAGAGAAGAGGCTATGACTTGCATACTATACATCCAATTTCGACCTAGTAAAATATTGTAATCAAGGGTTGCATCAACCACCTCGACCTCTATTGCGACGGTCTTCCCTCCCAAACAGACCTTAAGAGAAGGAAGAATTCTTTGTGGCCGAAATGATCTACCATCAAAGGAAGTCAACATTTTAACGGATTGAGACAACTCAGGAGAACCCAAACCCTTCCATCATGAAAAAGACATCACGGAAATAGCAACAACTTCGTCAATCACAGTGCATTTGACGGTCATGTTAAGACACTCTACATGAATCAAGAGAGACACGTAGTAAGGAAAGCAAGGTTGTAGTCCCATGGTTTCAAATTTGATGATATAAGAAGAGCTATCATCATTAACCCTAAGAGTAGAAAGCAAATATTTCCTTTACGAAGGAAAACTCTGAAGTACTTCAAGTGAAAACATCACACAAGGAGATTGGCCCAAATCCTTGACAACAGAATAGTTCTGGGTGGCTCGGGCATTAGGATTGTGCCCCGAACGCTTTAGGACTCCCTTAGGAATGCAAGGTGCAATCTCAGGTTTATCCATAGGGTTTTCAATACACAAAGGGCTCTCGAGTGGAGCGGGTTCCTTCCCAAGGTCCGGTTGTAATGAACCATAGTTTTTCACACAAGTCACAACCTTAGTAGCACACACCATGTTGATGCAACCATGACCAATATTGGCTTTCGACGGATTTTGATCTCCACCCAACGCATAATGAGGATCATGGGTTCTCGAGTTCATATTTTGATTATGGGGTAAAGGATTGGTTAGCACAGCTAGGCCCTGTGCTATGAACCTTGAGTCGTCTTCCATACGAGGGCACAAGTGAGTGAGGTGGTCATCCTTACACAATTTGCAAGGAAACTTAACCTTATGTTTAGACTGCTTGTCCCCCCCAGCATTGCGGGAATTCTTGTCAATAAAATTGGCATTTTCATTCTTATTTCCACCCTTACAATTGTTTTTACCCTTTTTCTTATTCCTTCTGGGCTGCTAGTTTCCCTTCTGGTCCTACAATTGCATGGAAATTACACCCGCCATTTTGGTGGGTTGAGATGAAGCCATGTCTTGTCCCGACACAAATTGATTAATAGACAATTGAATCACTTGTTTCACAACCGAATCTACAGGTTTCATACTTGTACAACCCACAATGCCATCGGCATGTGGTCCAAGCTTGATCTTGGGATCAAAAATAGAACGCGAAGCATTAGGTATGATCTCATACAAAAGTCTAGATTGAGCATAAATCAAATCCAATTCCTGTGCCCTAAAAATTGCTTATTTCTCATTCTGGACTCCAGACGTAGAAACATCCTTCGCGATGTAAGGTAGCAATGATTTAAGGAACCACTCAACGAGAAATTCTGGTGGTATGAAATCTTTAATCAACCTCTTTTGTCTATGCCACTCTTAGATATGGTTTGAGATATGTGTGGCTTTGTCTTGTCAAAATTTCAACAAGAGTTATGTACCAACGTCGTAACGCACGGGTAGCTGGAAGTGATTGAGGAAAGTCATAGCAAGGTCATTGAACAAAACAAATGCCCCCTTTGGTAACTCTATATACCATTTCGCTATAGGCCCAGTGACGGTAAGTTGAAATAGCCTTAAACGGATTGAGTCATCATGTAAGGAATTGGAAGAGAACCAAAGGTGAAAAGTAGTGACATGTTCACTAGGATCTTCTCCTTCTTTGCCCTCGAATATGGGAATGTATGAGGTATGCTTGTTAGGGACATTCGTCCAAGCCGAGTCATGAGATACCAGATCATTCATTAGTCTCGACAAGTCAGGTAAGTTTAACATTACGAGGAAAGGGAGCCTAGGTTGAGCTAGTCGTTGCCATGCTCCTTGATAGTTTTGGTTCATATAAGGCTGACTACTGTAAATACCATGGCCTTGGCCATAATATCCTCCCCCCCGTTTGACCCATGTAGGGCTGCATGGAAGCATTATGATGTGGTGTACCTTGACTATGCGGTGATACAATTCCATAATTCGAGGAGTAAGTGGGTTGTTGATACCCGTACCCATAGGGTTGATAGTTCTGTCCATATTGCGGTCCATAATATTGTCCATGAGAAGCTCCATAAGATGTCCCATGAGAAGCTCCATAATTAGGGATATGGGGAATTCCTTGCGATGGACCGTAAGATGATACAGAAACAGGAACATGACCTCCCAATACAATAGGAGTTACTTGAATCTAAGATACTACTGTACGAGTAGTTGCAATATGGACATGACTAGTAGCAACATTTCGGCCCGAAGGACCACATGAATGAGGGGGAGGAAGGGTTGTCAAAAATGAATTCAAAGGAGTAGGATTTCAAAATGAAGGTACATGTGAAGGGATGTTATAAGTGTTCCCTATGGTCACTCGTCTCAGTTATGGTATCCGTATATGACTACTAACACTAGCTCTAGGATGGACATGTGAGGTAGCCTCCACCACTGAGATGGAAGGTGCAATGTGACTAGTGCTCCCAAATCTCTCTGCATGCAGGGATATCAAGCATGCCATAATGAACATGACTAGTGCTTGTGGGTTCATGATGAGTCTTGTCACCTCCAAACCAATACCGACAACCTATGAATGAGGGATCATAACTAGAATGTGAAGGTATTTCTGGTGAAGGATCATATACAGGAGTAGAATCTACATCCCCAACCTCTTGAGGCGAAGAAGACATCTTAGGAATCTCATCCTCGTGATCTCCCATCGTGTGTGAATCAATGTGAGAAGTAGTACGCTCGTACTGTCTACTTCTCTCTCCCAAAGGAGGAGGAGATGTGGAAGGAGGAAGTCCTGATAAATGATGAGAATGGCAAAGTGTTGCACCCGAATCCACAATGACTCAAAAAATGAAAAAGACTCTCTCTGATTACGTAAAACCTAGGCAAACTAGAATGCATAGAGCATACACCTATACAATGTAAAGCCATATCACAAGAAAACAACTATAGGATATGTGAGCTCCCCAATGAAGCAGGTATATCTTGCTTAGGAGAGGCTTGAGACTCCCATACATAATAAGCGGAGGTTCGTAACCAATTATAGTGGCCCTCAGAGTCAACGCATATAGTGACTATGCTTTCTGACCCCTACTTGGCTAGGACACCTACAAAATAACCTCTGCGAAGTACCCCCTCGATAACCTAGGTAAGGAAACTAAGGTCACCTCAATGTAATCAATGCTCATGTAGATATTCATAGGTGCGATTGACCGTATGGGCAGGGTAGCAAAGTGTGAAACTCCTGAAAGAGCCCCCAGATACGATTACAATCCTGGAAATATCTCCAGTGCTACTCAGTTATGATCAGGGGTCATCCCAATCATTAACCGCTCGCACTGCCTCATGCTTAACTCCCTTGTAAGAGGAGGATCCTTAGAAACACTAATTATATGAAGGAATTTCACACTCTTACCTGGATAGACACATACATGTTTCATTTAGTGGTCTTGGAGAATTTACTCACAATGAACTATTCCAAGACCCTAAAACCTAATCTTGTTGATGCACCCTATAAAGAAAAGAGTGTAATTCATTTTATTATGTGTTGATTTTAATTGGCTTATTACTCAAAAGGGAAAATGATCATGCAACTAATGGTGTTATGACGCAACAAGAAGTAAAATGCACACCTAACAATCAATGCAAATGCAACATGTTGAATGAAAAACAGGGTATGCTACTACGTGAAATGAAAAGTTTTCCTTCAAATGAAAATTCAATCATTCCTATATGAAAATCTGACTAATATTTTCCAAGAAAATCTAGTGCAAGTACCATGCAAAATGCAAAATGCAACAATGCATAATGATGCAAAAATCAAATATTTTATATTTTTTGAATTAAAATGAGGTAATAAAGCAAAAGTATGACCCTACAACCCCCAAAATCTATAGGCACTATGCATACAACACCCAAGCAAAGCACTAAGGTAAAAGAGACCTAATGCACTAATATCAAAACAAAAAATAGAAATATATACGTAGATCTCCCAATAAAAACCGTGTGTACACGCGACTGTGAAGACAAAACTCGCGTACAAGAAGAACAAGAGATAAGAAAGAAGGAAAGCATACCAACTGAGACAAAATTTACTCCTATCAGACACTACTAGGAAAACATGCCCCCAGACCCAACTCAGAAACAGAGAAATAAGAGAAATTCAAGAACATTGAATGCCGATAAAACCCCCAAAAGAAATGACTAGGAACTCCCCAGTATGGTCTCCAATTATATTAAGGAGAAAACTTCCTATGGCTTGGGGTACAACAACAGACACAGTAACCACAGAAATCAATCATTTCCCATATGCAAGAGAAACCAAACATCTAACACTAAAGGATCTTGAAACATACCTTATTTTGGATGGTTAATGTAGATCCCCATTGAGCTTTTCCACTCTCACTTGTATTAGCAATTTTCTCTCTCAACATTCAGCAAACAAGACAAACATGCTATATAATTGTATTAGACCTACTCTAGCATATATAATCAATAACATATAAGCATTTAAAATCATCCATGGATTCAATACTCATTTAAATACACATTATTGGATAGGAAAAGATATTTCTATTAATATAAATCAGAGATTGCAATAGTGACAACCTCTATCGGCGCGTCTGCGAATCGAAGAAACTGAGTCCTCCACCTGGGCCTCCACCACTTCAATCCTCCATCTCTCAATAGCAAGCTCACAGGAAAAGGCAAGCTTGGGAAGAACACAAAGTGCTCCAAGGGACAAAGGGATGCAGACTCAAGTATAACCTCCGGCAACAATGAACTATAGTTTTCTTGCTCTTCAATTTCTCTTCCTTCAATGTATCCAAAGGGTTCCTTATGTAGTGCTTCAATGGGGTAATGGAAGATCAAATCCGAGCAATCTCAAGGCATATGGAAGGCCAAGAGACAAGTGACTTGGATCCACATCAAGGAAAACTCCAAAACTGTTTGGCCTTTTGCACACATCCAGATGTACACGGGTTTTAGGGTCATATCTATGTACATACAAGAGAATAGGTTTAAAATTCACGTATGGAAAATAATGCATTTTTTTAGGGATGATCTTGGAAACATCAGGGGTACAAAAATGGTCCATGGGGTCTAAAGAGTCTGCAGAGGGATAGGGAAGGCCATAAAGGCGTGATCCACCATGTGTGGTAAAATCAGTTGTAACACCAATTGTTCATTTTCTCATATAGTTTGAATTTGCTAAGAACTATACCCTAACTACCTCATAGTTTCACTACCTAGTGGCATACTCTAATATCCCTAAAACCCTTGCAAGTTATTTTGTTTGTTTAATTTTTTGTTAAGTTTAATTGTAAATATTGTTGTTATTTAAATAATCCCCATAAGACATTTATAGTTTCATTTTGTAAGACATAAAGAAATACCTACATGTATATAATATTTCCTAATTATTTTTTCTTTTAAATAATCATTGGGTAGACCACATGAGATAAGTTCCATTGTAAGAAAGAGGTAAATACATATTTACCATGTTGAAATTTAAGATGTCATGTTTTGATCTCAACAAGAAATCATACCCCTAAAAGGATCCATATTCCAAACATACATGCATGTGGGTGGTTAAAGAACCAAGAAAAAGAAAGAGGGATGCCTCAAAGGAGAAATAAGACACTATTATGAGAACCCAAGGAGATAGGTGTGAGGGTGTTTCTATGAAAACAAAATCATTGGCACAAATATGATAAGAGGAACATGTGTATTGCTATCAACACCTAGGGGAATATTTTTTATGGGAACCTAGGGAAAGAGGTGTTATGTACAACCAAATGTTCCACTTGTACAATGTGTGCTCTTATATTGTCACAAATGAGCTCAGGATTGGCCACTATGAAAGTACACAAATAACCTCATCGTTGGACACAACAAAAATTAATTTGTAGGCCTAAGGTTGGGAGGTACGTGGACTTTCCCTAGTAAATACATATGTCTACATATCGAATAGATAAGTGTCTTGAAATTATCATTCTAACTGTTCCCTGCAGATTTCTACTTTTAGATTCGGTAATATACAACTTTTCTTAAAGGAGAAGTGAATTAATGACTCGGGAATGTCATGAATTGATATTTTCTTTTAGAAATAACTTAAATCTATTCTCAAATATTGATTCTACAAATTTGTATTTATTACGGGGAAATAAACTATAGAACTAGGAATGCCAATCTACATGGCAGAGGAAATTTTTGTAAGTATGGAATTATCTCTTGCTTTTCTTCACAAGAGTATACTAGTTCAAAACAGATAGATTACAATAGTTTTACATTTAGGATAATCAAACTAACTACACAATACCATTTTAAGTGAAAGAAAAATTGAAAAATGATGATTGTAATACATAGAGACTTATAAACTAAAGATTTTACATCAATTTAAATACACGAAAACTATAGTTTGATAGTTTAAACAAATAATTATAATCACCCAACTTCTTCATATAACTAGATAAGTACTATTCTTGCTACATAAAAACAAAATAGAAGAGATTGCATATAAATTAAAATATAACAATATTAAAAACCAAGATTCATAAAGGATTTAGTGATGAAATTTACAAATCCATAACTATTTCAAAGAAGGCCCATGATTACAAATAATCGAATCGAGAGCATATCCTATATATAAGCTGATACAACAAACAAATAATTCCAATTACTATGGACACTAAATTTGTAAGACATAAATAATTGCAAATTAGGGTTCGAGTTTGAAAGTTTTACCAGTATAATGAAGATTTTCAAAGTAACCCATAATGAAATGGAATTGCTTTCCTTTTTCCATAATAATGAAGCAAAATGAAATACCCCCTTCTCAAGTTGTAGAACCCTAGGTTGCAAGCAAATATCTAATAATAATACATACAAAGTACATATACAACCAAAGATCCAAATTATCCATTAGTCCATACATGATACTCTAACCATGGTGTAAAACAAATCTAAGAAATAAGGTTTACATGACTAGGTTTGATTCACCAAGGAAACCGTGTTCCACATAATGAACATAACTAGAAATAATTCAAAAGATAGAGATTGGCTTTGATACCATGTAGAAATTTGACAAAAAACCATACTTTTTTCAAACAGTTAGCTTAACTCAGATTTCAGACTTTAAACTGTCATTGAGTAAAAATACTTCACATGCATAAAACACAACAACCATGAAGCAAAAACACTAAAAAACTAAGTCTGTTGCAGGGGAAAAATAACATAAAACAATTGACTGATAAACCCATTAAACAACTGATATTTTGTTCAATATGACCTTGGAAAAACCCCTTCTGGGGAAAATCAGTCCAAGAGAAATTTATTTCAACATTTGACAAGAAAAAATATTAATTTATAGCAGCATTTAATTCAACAATTAATAATTATACCAGTACTTTAAAGTTTCTGCAACACCTCAAAATTCATGCCCAAATAGCAGTATGACATGTATGGCCTCCATGACAACATCCTTCCTCAATTTGTGTTACCATCTCCTTGATTTGCATGCCCAACAATTATGTATAGGCTGTATGACCTACTTGATAAAAACATGCAACAAGAAAAGGTACAATGCGGTCCAATAGTCTGTATAGTACCACCCAACAAAAAAATATTCTTGGGAAGCGTGTCTATTTCCTTAGGATTTGTGTCCACTTGAGAAAATAAAATATTCTTGGGATTTGTGACCACTTGAAAAATATCCCCCCTCTCTCTCTTTGAAAATTAACCTAGCCAAATGCTCACTCTTGGAAAATGTATTCATTGTCTTGCACACTACCATGGGCTCTGTCTTATAACTTGAAAGTGAGTTTTCACCTTGCCCAATCCCTAAATCCAAAGGCCAAGATTTAATCTTTCATTTACAAGATCAATGGTTGAGAAAATTTACCTCCAAAACCGGTTACATTTAATTTGAATAAACTCACTTTTTACTTTATGAAATAAGTGCACTTTATCTCATACAATCACTTTATAAAATTAAAACAAGAGAATACTTTACAAAAAGTCCCATTACATAAGACTGACTTTAAAAATTTATAAAACACCATTACAAAGTCAAGTAGCCTAGATAGTGCATAGTCACTTCCGCATACAAGACAAAAACTTGCAAAGTGCCTCCAACGCTAAATAGCTAACATGTAGAACCCTGGGTTGCAAACAAATATCCGATAATAATACATACGAAGTACAAATACAACCAAAGAACCAAATTGTCCATTACTTCATACATGATACTCTAACCATGATGTAAAACAAATCTAAGAAAGAAGGTTTAAATGACTAAGTGTGATTCACCAAGGAAATCGTGTTCCACATAATGAACATAACTAAGAATAATTCGGAAGATAGAGATTAGTTGTGTTCAATTCTCGAAAATTCCCACCTTAATAGCTCCTAGTTGTGTATGGACATTTGTAAACATAAAACCACGTATTGAAAGACGTAATTACCACTTAACAAATGCATTAAATACACCATGCCAAAAAATAATAAACTAAATAGTGGTAAGTCATAATCTCTAGAATAGCCTAGATAAGTTTACAAGAACAATCCATTTCCTATTCCCCTAACGAAACGAAAAGAATGGTGGATCTCATATTTGATTAAGATAAACCATGGCTCGAATATTATATCATATTAATTATATTCGAGTTTTTATACGCCTAAGTTCACACAGTTCACACATGGCATTAAAAATTGAGGGCACATGCTAGCGTATAAAATTAAAATAAGGTTGCTAGGACACATTTTGAGGATTAGGGACAGATTTCAAATTATTGAGAATACAAGTTGTTTCACGTTAAATGTTAGACACAAATCAAATGAGATATGTAAAGAGTAGGTATGATGTTCCATCTCTACAATTTTCACAATAAGCCAAGCTTTCTTTGGTGACCAAGGATGGTTGGCATATTTTGCAAGTTACTTTCAACAAGTTATTAATGGTTGTGAGAAGTAAGTATAAAAATAGAGATCAAGAGAATTCCCACAAGCCACAACATTTATGAGATACATCATCCATCCTCACTAGCAACAAAGAAAGGTGTGAATCATGAGAATAGTCATTATTACCATACGAGGTTGTAGCAATTCTTTGTAGTGTAAATTTTTTAGGCATTTTAAAATTTTTAAAGGATATAGTAGAGGGCATTGTGATTTGTGTTAGTTTTCAATCATATAATTTGGCATGTTCTATGCACAACATCATTTTGGAGACAAGATATATAGTGTAAATGATCTGTAAACTTCCATGGATATTCCTCTAGAAAAATTCATGATAGAGGATCTTACAACTGTTAAGTTTTCTTTATTTCTTAAATGATATTCCAAAACAATTTACAATAGTAGGATCACTGAAAGAACAACAACACTAATAACACAAATATTTTCCTCGAGGAAACCATAAGGGAGAAAACCCCGCAAAACTTCCTCAGTATAGAACTCAACCAGAGCAATGTAAATCCCGAAGACAACTTCTCGTCTTTCTTTTTGGCGCACTTGTTCTTCTCTCTCTTGCAAACTTGTTTGAGTGAAGTGTGTACAAATGAAGGGGGTTCCTCCCTATTTATATTTGTCTCTTGACTTGCCCTAAAACCTAACATGGTCGACTTATCTAACTGGCATGGTCGACTTGTCAAGTAAGACAACAAAATAATAATTATTATGATGATGCATGGGTACTATTGACCCGAATTACATTCATAGGTATACATTGATTATTTCAATGACTCTTACATGACAAATTACATCAGTTACACCACCTACAGGAGGAATATAATTACTACAACTAGAATATCTTCCGAAGTTACAATATTTTAACACTACCTCTTAACTATGAAGCTATTCTACATAGCTAGAAACCACTACCACAACTATACATTTGATTGGTGAGTCTCCATCATAGGAAGCTTTGGAACACCATCATGCATCTTCATCATCAATATGGAACTCCATTATCATCAATATGTGAATATTGAATATTCTTTTGTCACATCAGTATGCGAATACTAAATATTCTTCTTGAACATCAGTATGTGAATATTGAAACATCATCATCGTCTGCAACATCATTGTGTGAATACTGGATCATCATCTGCAACATCAATATATGAATACTAGAACATCATCATCATCATCAGTATGTAAATATTGGATCATCATATGCAACATCAATATGTAAATATTAAATCATCATCTATAACATCAATATTTAAATACAAAAAACATTATTAGCATGTTAGTGCTAAAATAACATCATCAATAAATGTTAGATCATCATCTGCATCATCAACATAGAGATGTTGGAACATCATCATCATCATCATCAACATAAAAATGTTTAAACAACATCATCATCAGTATTGAAATATTGGAAAAACATCCTCATCAATAATATAGAAATGCTAAAACAACATCATCATCATAATCAGTATAGAAATACTGAAATTGTCTCATCAACATAACAACAACATCAGTATCAAAATATTGAACCTGCCATAATAACAACAATATGAAAATCATGGACCTACCACATCAACATCAATATGAAAATACTAAACCTGCCACAACAACATCTGTATGAAAATATTGAACCTGCCACATTAGTATAGGAATACTAATGCCACCTATTTCCCATTGGCCATCTTAGAGCAAAACCTATGCGGGTTCTGTTGTAGATCCATTTGGGAATTTTGTATGACTTAATAACCCTTTTGTGCTGACAATCCTAGTAAGACAGATGAATATTCTCAAGGACCAAACAAGACTTGTCTGGATTGCTAACTCTTCTGGGCCAAACAAGCCTATCCCGACATACTAATCCCTCTAGGGTCAACAAGCCTCATCTGACTTACTAACCCTTGCAGGCCAACAAGCCTAGTCATACATACCCTACCCTAGACTGAGCTACCACACCACTGCAATAGAAAATCCTTCTACCATCTTCTTCACTCCCTTTCGAGGGAGGTCCTTGTTACCACCTAAGTTGTACTTAGTGGTTTTTTATCAAGTGAGCCTAGTGAACCAGACAGCGTTAACTTGTTCGGACTTCAAAAGACCTTTGGAAGTACTTCTGGGAAGTGCTTGTTGTATCATATCACATGTTCCTACCCCATGGGGGAATTGTAATAAATGTTCTAGCATGATGCTGTCTATAAAAGACTCAGTCTCTTAGACTTTATTTGTCAATCCGATTAGCCCAGGGTGTTTTTTCCCTTGGTTATTTTTGGTTGTTGAACAAATGATTGATAATTTCTGAGTTTTTCACTCCATACCTCCAAAGTTGGGGTGCTCGGCTTGGCATTTAGGCCTATTGAGGTTATTAGAGTCTATGTTTCAATGTATAAGCATGCTAGACATCATGGTCGAGTCATATGAACATGTCTAAGTCCCCCTAGGTGTTTTTCAATTTTTTAATTTTTTAGTTTTTTCAGTGTTTTTTATTAAAATTTAATTTTTCCAAAACTTAGGCCATTTTTTAATAGTTTAATTGGAAAAGTTGACTTTATAATAAAAGTGGGCCAAATAATCAGTTTCCGTCATGTAGGTGCTCATTTTCAAGCTAAGAGCACCATGTAAACCCATGGACCCACTCTTTCCTAGTTTTGAGTGATTTTCCATCACTCAAGTCAGAAAGCCCCAAAAATCAATTGTTGATTATTTTAATTAATAAATTGATGAATAATGGAGCAAATACAAAATCATGAATCAGTGGATTCTCAGCCAATTTGATTGAAATCAGTCAGATCTGAAGTAGATTGACTAGATCTGACAAATCCTTGACTGAAGGAGGTGATCAAATCAGATCCAGAGTTGATCTTCAGCTGTCTTCATGGGGAATTGTGCCCTCTTTCTCTCCTCCACACGTGTGGACTCTCCTGGATGCTCTGTGGACTGATGTGTCGGTGTATGGGTTGAGGTGTCAGCTCAATCAAGCCCCCGGTTGACATGTAGGCTCAGTTCAGCTTTAGTTCTGCATTGATAGACTCTCCATAAGATGATTTCATCTGATTCCATGAGGAATTGCGCCCCCCCTGGGTTGGATGGCCTGTATTTTGTATATATCCTGCTTGAGACTCCCTCTTCCAAGCTAGTTAGAGCTGGACTGAAGGGCTTGCCATCGTAACTGTGTACTTATCATCATTTGTTTAAATAAAGAGAAGCTTTGGAGTGTTAGGAACCCATGTCAATCCTTCTCTTTACCGTGTTAGTATATTGTTGTTGGACGCATATGCTTTGTAAGTCGTCCCATAGTAATTGTTGATCCATAGTTTTTGTTATTGTTGTTGGGCGCATATGCTTTGTAAGCCGCCTGTAGTATTTGTTGATCCATCGTTTATATTGGCCCATGGTTTTGAACCATAGTATTGGCACATGGTTTTGATCCATAGTTTATATTGGCCCATGGTTTTGACCCATAGTATTGGCACCTATTTTTAGTATATAAGTGTGTGTTGAGGCCAAGGAAGGCACCGTGAAGTTATTTTGTATTGAGCTTGCTCAAAGGAGGTTGCCCCCTCGAAATGGCATGCGATTAATATAAAAGTGATTTTGAGTTCTGCTGCTATATCTTGTATTTTGATTAATTATTTGATGCAGGGTCCTCACATCTGGTATCAGAGCACTTTCTTGGGCTCGTTGGGTGAAATTTCTGCTCAAATTTTTTTTTCGCTTCTGTTGCAGGTTCGGATCTAGGAATAATCCCTATCCGCTTAACTGTGGGAAGTACTTGGGCATAATCCCTAAAACTCATTGTGAGGAGTACCACAGGAACCGTGAAGTAGCAGGCCCATTGAGAGGACCTGCCAGTGAAAAGGGCAACGACCCCTACCTGATTGACTAGTTCCCACCCGTGAGGTAAACCAAGAGCTGTCATTTGTGGCCAAGCGGTTATCAGTTTTACCTGAGTCATGGAGTGAGGGGTACTGCCCCAATACGCAAGTCGTCAGACAACATTGGTGGCTGAGTGAATCCCTTGAACCGATAGGAAGCCGCACATACCTGGGGTCCATATCTATTTTTCAGTTGCACAATTGCATATTTCCTCTATCCAGGACTGTTGCCGGTCAATTCCTCCCTGTTGCAGATCCATTTGTTGCCGATCACTTCCACGCCGTTGCATATTCCACTATTTTCGATCACTTTCGCGCCGTTGCAGAAAAAAAAAGTATAAAATTCTGTTTTTTGGCCATATCTCCTTGGTTTCAACTCTGTTTTCCCTGAAACTTCCCTGACACCTCTGCAATTCCATTCTACATATTTCATTCCTGAAGACCCTATCCCAAATTCCACTTCCCAAGACCCAAAATCCCACATTTGTCTATTTTTAGGGTTTGCCATAACTCCTTCGATTTTCACCCAAATGCCTTCAAATTTTGCCACCGTATTCCTTTCCTCATTCTGCTTCCTTGTCCCTCTCTACCAAATTTTCTCATTCCTTCACCCCGCTGCTAAAATCCCCATTTTTTGCTTCCCTGTCCTTTCGACAATGTCCAAAACTTACTCAAACCCACATTACCCTTCTGATTTTTTCCCAAATCCATATTTTCCTCTATTGAAACAGTTTCTGTTTTTGTTTTTCTACCCACTCCCCCCCCAAAAAAAAAATAAAAAAATAAAAATAAAAATAAAAACTCCTGGTTATGGTTGCCACCCGCACAGGAGCAAAAACCATGGAGGAAGCACTTGCAGCCATCCAAGCCAAACTCCAGGAATTGGATGAAAAATTTCTTGGTCTCCATCTTGAGCATTCAGCTATGAACACCAGATGACAGTTCGAGTCTTCCTCAGACAATGGGTTCTCTTCTTCCAGCAATTTTCGTGGTCCGAAGCTAGATTTTCCTCGCTTCAATGGCACTGATCCGACTGGATGGATCTATCGTGTAGAACATTATTTCAGTCTTCATAATACTTTTGATGTCAACAAATTTCCACTTGCCTCCTTTCATTTGGAACAGGAAGCTCTTCAATGGTATCGTTGGTACATCAAGGCTCATGAAGAGCCATAATGGCCTGATTTTTTCCAACTCCTTTTGCAACGCTTTAGTCCTAGTGATTTTGATGACTTCATAGGAGCTCTCACTAAACTTCTCCAAATTGGCACTATGAAAGGTTATCAAACTGAATTTGAGAAACTAGCTAATCACACTGAAGGATTACCTGATGACTTCTACCAGAGTTGTTTTATCAGTGGTCTAAAGTATGCAATTCGCTCTGAGGTCAAAATGTTCAGTCCCAACACAATGATGGAAGCCCTGGGGTTGGCTAAGTTGGCAGAAGACAAGCTGGCAGCCCAACAACGCTCCACATCCTCTTTTGTTCCCTTCCGAAATATGGGTTCTTAACGACCTCCGATTCTGCCAGCTCCTTGCTCACCTCCAATCAAGCATTTGTCTGAAACAGAGATGCAGGCACGCAGAGAAAAAGGGCTTTGTTATAATTGTGATGAGAAATTCAATCGGGGACATCGATGTGTTCAACAAAATCTCTATCTCTTGGATGTGGATTCTCCACCTGCCTCTGAAATTGGTGAAGAAGCTCCCGATACAATGGATGCTCCGGTTGACATTCAGGAGCCGCCGACTGACCCTCCATCTCAGGACGACCAGCCCGAGATATCCCTCCATGCTTTAGCTAGAGTCACGCCCCCCCAAACAATGTGGGTACGCGGTTACTTCAAGAAGATTCCTCTTACAATACTCATTGATTCTGGCAGCACTCATAATTTCATTGACCCTCGGATTGCCAAACAAGCTGATTGTTTTATCCATCCTTGCTCCAACTTTGAAGTCATGGTTACCAATGGGGGCACCTTACCTTGCAAAGGGAAATGTCGTAATGTGTGTATCTCTATGGGAGATTATAACCTCCACTCTGACATGTTTGCCTTGACCTTAGGCGGATGTGATGTGGTTTTGGGCGCTCAATGGCTGCGCACACTTGGCCCCATATTATGGGATTTTGCTGACCTTTGGATGCAGTTCTCCCTTGATGGACACAAACACACATTGAAAGGATTACAAATAGGGTCTCTTAGCATCATCAGTTCACATTACATGGAAAAACTCCTTAAGAAGAGTTCCCATGGTGTCATCGCTCAGCTCCATTCCATTCAAATGCAACCATCAGTGGCCCCCACTACTCCTTTGGATCTCCAACAAATTCTGGATCGATATACAGGTGTTTTTGCTGAACTAGTGGGACTTCCACCTTCATGACCAGAGAACCATTGTATTCAGCTCCTTCCCAAAATCATTCCTCCTAACATCAGGCCCTTCACTATTGAGAGTGATGCTTGTGGCAATGGACTTGGTTTGTTCTCCTTCAAGATGAAAACCCCATCGCGTTCACCAGCAAAGCCCTTTCCAGTAAGAATTTAGCTGCCTCTACATATGAGAAGGAAATGATGGCTATTTTGCATCCAGTACAAAAGTGGCAACCCTACCTCTTAGGGAATCATTTCTACATCAAGAATGATCACCAAAGTCTGAAATATTTCCTAGAATAGCGTGTATCCTGCCCAGCACAATAGAAATGGGTTAGCAACCTCATGTGTTATGACTATGAGATCACTTATAAGAAGGGTAAGGACAATATTGTGGCGGATTCCCTTTCTCACACATTTGATGACCAAGGTTCTCTTTTCGCTATTTCTATGCCTATTCCAAATTGGTTGCAATCGGTTCAACAGGGTTATGTCAATGACTCTTCATTATCTCAAATCATCCAACACTTGGACAACAACCCTTCTGCTGTCCCACATTACTCTTGGGATGGTGCTTCACTGAGATACAAGGGTCGTCTAGTGCTTCCCCAGAACACAGCTCTTCAACAAGCTATCTTCTATGAACTCCATGCTTCTCCGTCAGCTGGGCACTCTGGCTTTCTCAAAATGTATCAACGGGCACGGTGCAACTTCTTTTGGCAGGGCATGAAAAGGACAATTCAACAGATGGTGGCTAAATGTGATACCTGCCAGCGCAATAAGGGTGAAACAACACTTCTTCCGGGATTGCTCGAACCCTTTCCCATACCTACCCAGATATGGACAGATATTTCTATGGATTTCATTGAAGGGCTCCCTAAATCTGGAGGGAAGACTGTGATTTTGGTTGTGGTTGATCGCCTCTCCAAATATAGTCATTTTTGTGCTCTCAGCCATCCCTATACAGCCTCCTCCATTGCTCAAATTTTCCTGGCCCAGATCTTTCGTCTTCATGGAATGCCTTCTTCCATTGTCTGGGATCGTGATGCGACTTTCACCAGTCATTTTTGGATAGAACTCTTTAACCACACTGGCACCAAACTACAGATGAGTTCAGGTTATCACCCACAAACGGATGGTCAGACTGAAATTATCAATAAATGCTTGGAAACTTATCTTCGTTACTTCTCCTCTGAGCAACAACATGAGTGGGAAAAGTGGCTCCCTCTTGCTGAATGGTGGTACAATACCTCTTACCACACTGCCTCTAAAATGACTCCATATGAAGCAGTTTATGGTCAGGCACCACTAGTTCTTCTTCCTTACACCCCCAGTAGTTCTCCAGTTCAGGCAGTTGACGCGGTCCTTCGAAACCGCGATGAGGTTCTTCACATTTTCCGTGAAAATATTCACATGGCAAGAAATGGCATGAAGCAACAAGCTGATCAGCTCCGTTCTGAGCACACTTTTGAAGCCAGTGATATGGTTTTTCTTCGTCTCCAGCCTTACAAGCAATCCTCACTAAAACTCAAAGGGAATCATAAGCTCGCTCCAAAGTTCTATGGGCCATATAGGATTCTTCAGAAGATTGGGTCTGTTGCTTATAAATTGGAACTTCCGCCTTCTTCCCGCATTCATCCAGTATTTCATGTCTCTTGTCTGAAGAAATTTCTTGGCACCAACATCAAAGGCCAAACTATTTTACCAAAATTGGATAATGAAGGATCCATCTTTTTGGAGCCAGAGGATATCCTCAATAAGCGCACTCATCAGCTTCGCGCTCGCTCTATCACAGAGGTCTTAATTCAATGGCACAGAATGCAACCCGAGGATGCTACGTGGGAACCACTCCTTCAGAATCAGTGACAATTTCCACATCTAAAGCTTTGAGGACAAATCTTTTTCTAAGGGGGAGGGTATGTTAGGAACCCATGTCAATCCTTCTCTTTACCGTGTTAGTATATTGTTGTTGGACGCATATGATTTT
>LPNX010543480.1:0-80157 GCA_001517045.1 Pseudotsuga menziesii | reverse complement strand
GAGCTTGCTCAAAGGAGGTTGCCCCCTCGAAGTGGCCTGCGATTAATATAAAAGTGATTTTGAGTTCTGCTGCTATATCTTGTATTTTGATTAATTATTTGTTGCAAGGTCCTCACATGGAGGCTCAATTGTGGAGTACCTTTCATGTGTGGATTTTCATTGTCATGCTGCATTCGAGGTGAAACTGCTATTTTTTCAATTTTTTTCACTTAACTATTGTCTACCTGAATGGTTATTGAAATAATAGGGATACATAATTGTAAGTAAGCTTACTTAATTCTATTTTGCTGCATATGTTTGAATGAGCTAATACCTATATGCTAAATAAGATTATTTGCATGCTGTATCATCTACTTCTCATATGTATCTTCAGATTTAATGGTTCTGTTTGCAGGAGTTGTTTTGTAGCTTACATGTTTGTCGTGTCTGGAAGATCTATGGTTCAGGTTTGATTCCATTGATTTCCAACAGATATTTCTAGATTGTGTCCCTCGGTGCTTCACTACCAAGTTTCCTCTGCAGATCTGGTTCAACAACAAGCACCTCTCTCCCCCTTTCTCTCCTTTAAAAATCTTAAATTTTCCTCAAACCGGTTACTTTTAAGGTTTCTTATTACTATGATCTGTCTCATTAATAAAAAATACACATAGATATAGTTAGTAATATCCCTTTCCAAGTCTATATCTTAGTTTTTTTTTGCACATAAAGTTCAATTTTAAGAGATCTAGCTAAAATTACCATATTTTCGCAAGCATTTTAGTGAAAATTCGTAGCTTGCTGTTAAGGTAGTTTCATTTGTTGTATGATAAAATTTAATATTCTGCAATAAAAGTGGACATCTTATTGGCTTCCCAAAATGCAAGTCAATATTCCAAGGAAAGCTTACTTTCCTTGGTTCCTGTTTTCCCCTTTTAACTAGTTTTCAGCTTACCTTTTTTGGTTAAAAGTGAGCTGAACCAAAGGTGCTTTCAGAGTGATTTTGGGCATATTTCATTCTGATATGCTTGCTGGTTTTTAGCAGTTTTGATAGAAAGAAAGGAAGCTGTTGTTCGGAAGTGGCCTCATGAGCATTCAAATCCCCCCAAGGGTCTCCCATTTGACTAAAACCTTTTATTTTCGCACCTTGTAAGCTCTTGATTTCAATCCATATAAGGATCAAGAGGAATTATATCATTTATCTGATATTGTAACCACTGTTAATAAAATTATTGGATTTGCGTCGGTGTCCTTTTTGTCGATTTTTTCTCATTTCTTTTCAAACTAGCATTGATTTAATTTGTAGGGTAGTATAATTTATTTTATTATTAATTTCATATTCCATACTTTATATTTCAAAGTAATCTTAATACTTACCCCACGACTTCCCGATTGACCCGAAAGGGGAAAGAGATTCGTGGTAGGACTAATTAGAAAACTAGAATTGCGTATCTATTTTATTTTGATAATTTGTTTTTCAGATATTATAAAATTAACCCCTCCTCGATTCCCTGATTGAGATCCACTTGGATCGAAATAGGTTCCTGGAGGTTTTTCTTTTAAACAAGAACACCCAGTTTAAAACTTACTAAAACTTACAAGACTCCAGTGTGTATGCTCTGCACTTGGCTACGGTTTGCCCAATCAGTCAAGCCGTATCGAAAGCACTTGAGTGACTAGTATAGTTAGGACTCAATCTCCCAAATCAACAAACCAACAGGTGAAAATCCAACACCTAGATCTAACCATCATGGTGGCAAAATACCCAAAGGAAGCGGGAACTTCTGAAAAGTGACCTCGGGGCGCTGATCTTTATCACACCCTAATGGGTGCATTATGAACAATAGCCCCAGAGACTCCATTTCATCCCACATATTCCTTGTGGGTAGCCGTGAAGGTTTAGTATTGGACATATTCCAAGTACTCTAGGGTATATCTGGAGTCCCCCTTTTGCCTAATTTTAATCAACTCACACTTCAAATTTAACTTAAAACATACTAAGAGGCAATCGCAAAACACTCACTCCAAGCACATGCAAGTACATTGTTTCTGTTTTTGACTCCATTCTAAGGAACTTGTTATTTTCTTGTTTTATATATATATATTGTGTCTCATCATTGTGCTTTCGTGTGTTCATATTTTATATCTTGCCATCTTTGATTATCTATAGTTAAATTGCAAACTCCTAAGCAACTCATTCAATTTAACATCACAACACTAAGTAATTATCCTTCGTAACTTAATAGTGTCTACCCCCCTTGGGTTCGTTAGGAGTTGAGTCTAAACGAAGGAGTTAAGAACAAGGTGACGACCTTGACTCGAAACTTGCCCCCAAGGACACACTGAGTAGCTTGAATATTTATACCACATGACCCAGGTGTGTGAAAGGCAGAAACACTTTTTGGCGCCGTTGCCGAGGATAAATCTTTTTATTCCTGAGTATGACTTAGCTTAAATTTTTTCTAAACAACTAAAAATATAAAAAAAATTGATTGATCTAGTCTTTAAAAAATTTAAAAATTAAAACTTGATCCATCTGGCGACTCCACTGTCTAACATCCCTTCAAGAATTTCTACCCGAACAAACTGTTGACAATTATCCAGTCCTCTCCCTGATCCCAAAAGGTTTATTAGGGAAAGATTGAATAGGTAGACTTCTTGTAGAAACCTTGAAGATTTAGGAGACCAATCCCTCTCTGATATCCATCACATATTTGTAGAGAGTCATACCTTCCAATCTCAAGAGATGATGGAATTTTAAAAACCCCTTGACTTTTCCCAGATAGCAGGTGCTCCTCATGACATTCCGAATGATGCTATCAAGAAGCTCCCCATATTCGACTGAAATAATGCCACCACTGCCAAGACTCATCTCCGAAAGTTTGAAAAGCACCTAGTTAGCTACTGCAATAATGCTGCCTCTGACCATGAAGATGTCAAAATGAATCTCTTTGCTTTATCCTTAGAGGATGATGATGCGGAGTGGTATGGTGACCTTGGTGATGATTCATATAAAACTCTTAGTGAATTCCTAGAAGGTTTTAAGAAGAAATGGGGTAAAATAAAGAACCAAGACATTTGCTTGCTGCCCTTCATAATATAAAGAAGATGGAAAATGAAACCATTGATAAATTTTATACGAAGTTCAGACGTGTGGTTGCGGAACTCCCTAGAGAAATCAAGCCAAGGGATGCCTCCATCCTCATATCTTACATCGAAGCTTTCACTGGTGATTTGAGGTACCAATTAAGGGACAAAGATCCGATCGATCTAAAAACTGCTCAGGATCTGGCCGAGAAAATAGAAAAGAATATGCAATCTTCGGGAAAATCCAACATTCCAGGTTACACTAGGGGAAACACTTTGTACAATAAAGAGAAGGGAAAGGCCGTTGAATTAGAGGAAAAGGAAACCTCTAAAGACCCCATGGAAAAGGTAACTAGCCTGTTTGAAAAAATGATGACTAGTCAGAACCAACTCATGGCAAACCAATCTGTGTAGTTGAATTATATTTAGAACATAATAATAACACTGGAAAGAAATAATGGACCTAGGAATTTTCAGCCAAAACAGAATTAGGTGTATCAGAAGAAGGCTCCTCAACATGAACCTAGGATTCCAAACCTGTTAGACTCAACTAACCTAGTAGATGAAGTCATTCCATGGTGTAGACCTTGTGATCAATTCCACCCAGAAAGCACTTGCTATATAGCAAACCAAGTTATAGAACATGGAATGGCGGAGGTCAGTAATCAAGAAACAACATCAGGCGAGTCTGATCATGTGTACATGGTAGGCCGAACCTATCCTCTATCAAACCAGCATTGGCAGCAGGCCACGGATTACGGTTTCGAGAAGGATATCCTTTCTAACTTTTATGGTGTAATGCCTTCTCCGGAAGCAATTAAGGAAATGAAGGAGGCTAGGTTCAAGGGAGCTGTGTATCAAAGAAGAGAAAATCCATCACCGTCTAAATAGTACAAGCCAAAGGTAACCACTCCTCCCCTCCCAGATCCTCCTATTGTCCCTGAGTAAAATATTGATATGGGAGAATGGATAAGTAGTGCTAAGGTTCATGTTTATGCAACTAATGTCCTTAAAATTCCCGATCAAAAGGAAAAGTTGTTGAAAGCCTTAGAGGATAATCAAAGTAAAGCTCATAATATTATCGAAGAGGACCCTCTTCCTAATAACAATGCTATATTTGAAGCTGAACATATTGAACCTATAGATATGCCCATAGTCCTCAACAGTGTTGATCCGAGAAGAGAAGACCACCCACCTTTTTATGTCTCCCTCTTAGTTGATAAACTTCTCCTTCATAATTGTATGTTAGATTCAGGTGCTTCCTCAAATGTCATGACAATAAAAGTAATGGAGCAGTTGAATCTAAGGGTCACCCGACCCTACCACAATGTTTGTGCCATGGATGCAAGAGAATTTGAAGTGGTAGGGATAATCTTAAACTTATAGGTCAAGTTAGCTAAGTATCCTGATATCGACATGTCGATGGATGTGGTGGTGATAGATTTTCCAGATAATTGGGGTATGTTACTATCCAAAAAATGGGGCGCAACTCTTGGTGGGAATATTCAAATGGATTGGACATATGCTACTATACCTATATCAAAGAACACTAGGGTGATTCTCCACAGAGAAAAGATGAGGAAACGACATGTAGAAAACCCTAAGAAGCCCGAAAATGAATTTGTTCATTTCACTGATAATTTTGGAAACTATGCTATTTTGTCAAATTTCATGGCCCCTATTAAGGAAAACATTAAAATTGAAAAGATCGATGAAGTTTGGAAAATGTACTTTGACGGGGCTTATTCCAAAACCGAAAAGGGTGCAGGCATCATGATCATATCTCCTTTAGATAAAATCTACAATTTTGCGTTCAGGTTAAAGTTTGAAGCATCAAACAATGTAGCTGAGTATGAGGCATTGGTCCTAGGGTTATAAACTGCTAAAGATATGGGGGTAAAGATGTTGAACATAAAGGGTGATTTAGATCTAGTTGTCCTCTAGATTAAGAATCAGTATTAATGCAAAAATGACAAACTAAGAAAGTATAGAAATGCCACATGGGACACTATGGAATGGTTTGATGCACTCAACATTCAAAGGGTCCATAGGGAAATGAATGGGTTAGCAGATAAATTGGCAGTAGCAGCATCCACCCTCCAGCCATCGGATGAAATGATTAATGGGAATGGAAAGATGGAAATTAATTTCAGACCTTCAATACTAGATAATATAGACCATTGGCAGGTGTTCAAAGATGATGAGCAACTCTTGAGATTCATCCACAATCTACAAGAGTTCAAAGGTTGCAAGATCAGTTATCAGCAGGAAGGTAAAGAGTATCAGGAGTGCGAGGATAATGAAAGGAAACACATCCCGAGTAGCCTTATAGATTTCGAGAATCTTTTCAATCAACAGGATCATCATAAAAAACAAAAAGAAGAAATACAAATTGGGAATTATATGGAAATAAACATAAGAATTGACAAGGATCCCAAGTTAATAAAAATTGGAAAGGGTACTTTGGAAAAGGAAAGGAACAATTTGATCAACCTAATCAAAGAGTATAGAGATGTGTTGGCCTTTAGTTATGATGAGCTTAAAGCCTATAGGGAGGATGTGTTTCAACACGCTATTCCCCTCACAGAAGAAGCTAAGGAGGTCAAACCTTTTCGACAAAAACTTAGGCGAATAAATCCTAAGTTGGCCCCCATTGTGCAGAAGGAACTTCAGAAGATGTTAGCGGCAGGGATTATAGCACCTACGAGACATTCATCTTGGTGCTCCAACTTAGTTGTTGTCAGAAAAAAGAATGGGTCAATTACAATATGTATAGATTTTAGAAACCTGAATACATCATGCTTCAAAGATAATTACCCATTACCCGACATTGAAACATTGCTTCAAAGAGTAACAGGATCAGGAATGATGTCTATGTTGGATGGATTTTCCAGTTATAACCAGGTGTTGGTAAATAAAGAGGATCAGCACAAGAATACATTCACCACACCTTGGGGTACCTATAAATTTCTAAGAATGCCTTTTGGCTTATTGAATGCAGGTGCCACTTTCCAATGAGCCATGGATTTTGCCTTCAATGAACTTATAGGCAAGATAATCGAAATATATCAGGATGACTTAACTAATTTTTCAAAAGAAATATCTGACCACATAAGTCATCTTAGGCAGGTTTTTACAAGATGTCAGAAATATGGTATTTCCTTGAATCCCGCCAAGTTAATCTTTGGAGTTGATGAAGGCAAGTTGTTGGGGCACATCATTTCTAAAGATGGTGTCAAGGTCGATCCTGAGAGAGTTGAAGCTATTAAGAAAGTCCCCTTGCCTCAGAATCTAAAAGCTCTCTAGTCCTTTAATGGTCAAATCAATTTCATAAGAAGATTCATCCCAAACTTAGTAGAATTAATGAAACCTCTACAAAAGCTATTAAAGAAAGATGCTAAGTTTGAGTGGATAGATGAAGGGAAAGTTGCATTCAAGTCCATAAAAAATTCCATATCCATGTCCCCGGTCTTGACTAGTCCATATTATTCCAAAGAATTCCAGATATTTTCCTTTGCCTCAGAAGACACCATTTTCGGTGTTTTACTTCAAAAGAATAAGGAGGGACAAGAGAAACCCATAGACTTTATGAGTAGAGCCTTACAAAATTCAGAACTAAAGTATACCATGATGGAGAAACATGCCTATGCTCTTGTCAAGTTCCTTAAACATTTTAGAACTTATATAGGTTACTCCAAGATCATTGGATATGTACCCCATGCAGCTGTCAAAGATATCATGTCTCAACAGGATTGTCTAGGAGTCAGGGGTAAGTGGGTTTCAAAGATTCAAGAATATGATTTGGAGATAAAACCTAGTAAATTAATTAAGGGGCAGGGTCTTGCAAAGATGTTGACCCAGGGAAATGAAAAGGCTTTAGGAATAATCTGCCAGAGCAGCAATTCAGAGCAAAATGTATCAGACGAGCTTCAAATATTAGAACAGCACCCCTGGTACACTGACATCATATTTTTCCTCCGCAACCTTACATGCCTCGATCACTTACTTGGCCATAAAATAAGGGCATTAAGGTTAAAGGAAACTAAGTATTGTTTGACCAAAGATGGTTTGGGTTGGAGAAACCCGATGGTTTAATACTTAGAGGTGTCGATGAACCTGAGTCCAAGAAACTCATGGTTGAGTTCCATCTAGGATTTTGTGGTGGACATTTTGCAGCAAAAACAACCGCCCAAAAAATCCTTAGAGCAGGCTACTATTGGCCAAACCTATTTTCAGATGTGCACAAGGCTTTCGGATTTTCCCCCAATGTCATTTATTCACCGGAAAGAAACAAATGAAAGCCTTGCCTCTAAATCCATTAGTAGTCCAAGCCCCTTTTCAGCAGTGGGGGCTTGACTTCATTGGTAAGTTCAAGGATAACTCGAGCAATGGTTACTCTTGGATTCTTACCGCCACGGATTATTTTACCAAGTGGGTAGAGTCAATACCCACCAAGAAGGAAATCAATGCTGTAGTCATGGATTTCTTAGAAGATAAGATTATCACAAGATTCGGTGTGCTAGCTAGAATAATCACGGATAATGGCCCATGCTTTGTCTCTTCAGAGATGTCATCTTTCTGTTTCAAGTACGACATTATCCTATCTCACTCATCTAATTACTATCCCCAAGGAAATGGTCTAGCAGAATCAAGTAACAAGAAATTAATGACCATAATCAAGAAAATTGTGGGTGACAATAAGAAGGCTTGGGATAGAAAAATCAAATTAGCATTATGGGCTGACAGGATCTCTAAGAAAAGTTCAATCAGGAGGAGCCCTTTTGAACTAGTCTACGGCCTTGATGTCACCTTACCATTCCATCTAAAGCTTCCAGTTTATCAGCTCCTCCAGATTTTCAGCTCAGATCAAGAGGCCATCCAGAATAGAATAAACCAGTTGATCGAATTAGATGAGAGCAGAAGAGAATCTCTTGACCATAGTATCAAAAATTCAGACAAGGTCAAGAGATCCTTTGATAAGTCTACCTAGCCAGGGTCCTTCCAAATAGGTGACATGGTTTTACGTTGGGACAAACGACGGGAAAAACCTGGGAAACATGGAAATCTCAACAGCTTATGGTTGGGACCATACATCATCAATGAAATAGCAGGAAAATAACTCCTTCTATCTAAATGACCTAGAATGAGAAAGGTTGAGCCTTTGAGTGAATGGTTTCCTCCTCAAGTTTTTTTTCGCCGACACGGTTTGATGCCTTTATTGGCATCAGTGGTTTCAGGGCCAATTTCTAAACCTTGCCCTGCATGTATTTCTAAATTGTATATATCATGTTGTTGTACCATAGATATTGTTGTATTATAGTTATTTTGTACCATGTTGAAAATTTTCCTTTGTATATTAGTTTTTGTAAAATATTCCTTTTTGCACATTATAGATTAACTATGTACATTAGTTTGCTTATATAGTTAATTTTTTCTTATGTATACATGTTATTGACAAAATCTAATTGCCTTGTAGGACCCATAGATTACAGATTTCTCACATCCTCTCCTTTGAACAGAAGATCAGTCAGAGAATGTGTCCCTAGATGGATCCAGAATGTTACCACCTAAGTTGTACTTAGTGGTTTTTTTATCAAGTGAGCTTCGTGAACCAGACATGGTTAACTTGTTCGGACTTCAAAATACCTTTGGAAGTACTTCTGGGAAGTGCTTGTTGTATCATATTACATGTTCATACCCCATGGGGGAATTGTAATAAATGTTCTAGCATGATAGTGTCTATAATTTCTAAGTTTTTCACTCCATACCTCCAAAGTTGGGGTGGTCGGCTTGGCATTTAGGCCTATTGAGGTTATTAGAGTCTATGTGTCAATGTATAAGCATGCTAGACATCATGGTTGAGTCACATGAACATGTCTAAGTCCCCCTAGGTGTTTTTCAATTTTTCAATTTTTTAGTTTTTTCAGTGTTTTTTATTAAAATTTAATTTTTCCAAAACATAGGCTATTTTTTAATAGTTTAATTGGAAAAATTGACTTTGTAATAAAAGTGGGCCAAATAATCAGTTTCCATCATGTAGGTGCTCATTTTCAAGCTAAGAGCACCATGTAAACCTATGGACCCACTGTTTCCTAGTTTTGAGTGATTTTCCATCACTCAGGTCAAAAAGCCCCAAAAATCAATTATTGATTATTTTAATTAATAAATTGATGAATAATGGAGCAAATCCAAAATCATAAATCAATGGATTCTCAGCCTATTTGATTGAAATTAGTCAAATCTGAAGCATATTGACTGGATTTGACAAATCCTTGACGTAAGGAGGTGATCAAATCAGATCTAGAGTTGATCTTCAGCTGTCTTCATGGGGAATTGTGCCCGCTCTCTCTCCTCCAGACGTGTGGACTCTCCTGGATGCTTTGTGGACTGATGTGTTGGTCTATGGGTTGAGGTGTCAGCTCAATCAAGCACCCAGTTGACATGTAGGCTCAGTTCAGCTTCATTTCTGCATTGATGGACTCTCCATCAGCTGATTTCATCCGATTCCATGAGGAATTGCGCCCCCCCTAGGTTGGATGGTCTGTATTTTGTATATATCCTGCTTGAGGATCCCTCTTCCAAGCTAGTTAGAGCTGGACTGAAGGGCTTGCCATTGTAACTGTGTACTGATCATCGTTTGTTGAAATAAAGAGAAGCTTTGGAGGCTCAATTGTGGAGTACCTTTCATGTGTGGATTGTCATTGTCATGCTGCATTCGAGGTGAAACTGCTATTTTTTCAATTTTTTGCACTTAACTATTGTCTTCCTGAATGGTTATTGAAATCATAGGGATATATCATTGTAAGTAAGCTTACTTAATTCTATTTTTCTGCATATGTTTGAATGGGATAATACTTGTATGCTAAATAAGATTATTTTCATGCTCTATCATCTACTTCTCATATGTATCTTCATATTTAATGGTTTTGTTTGTAGGAGTTCTTTTGTAGCTTACAGGTTTGCCGTGTCTGGAAGATTTATGGTTCAGGTTTGATACCATTGATTTCCAACAGATATTTCTAATATCGTGTCCCCCGATTCTTCACTACCAAGTTTCCTCTACAAATCTACTTCAACAACAAGCACCTCTCTCCCCCTTTCTCTCCTTTAAAAATCTTAAATTTTCCTCAAACCGGTTACTTTTAAGGTTTCTTATTACTCTGATATATCTCATTAAGAAAAATACACATAGATATATTTAGTAATATCCCTTCCCAATTCTATATCTTAGTTTTGTTTTGCACATAAAGTTCAATTTTAAGAGATCTAGCTAAAATTACCATATTTTCGCGAGGATTTTAGTGAAAAATTGTAGCTTGCTGTTAAGATAGTTTCATTTTCTGTATGATAAAATTTAATATTCTGCAATAAAAGTGCACATCTTATTGTATTCCTAAAAGGAAATTCAAGATCCCAAGGAAAGCCTGCTTTCCTTGGTTCCCGTTTTCCCCTTTTAACTAGTTTTTAGCTTACCTTTTTTGGTTAAAAGTGAGCTGACCCAAAGGTTATTTCAAAGTGTTTTTGGGCATATTTAATTCTGATATGCTTGCTTTTTTTATCAGTTTTGACAGAAATAAAGGAAGCTGTTGTTCAGAAGTGGCCTTAAGAGCATTCAAATCCCCCTAGGGGTCTCCCATTTGACTAAAACCTTTGATTTTCGCACCTTGTAAGCTCTTGATTTCAATACATATAAGGATCAAGAGGAATTATATCATTTATTTGATATTTTAACCACTTTTAATAAAATTATTTTTTGAATAGGCCCTTTCCAGCCCATTCCCCATCCCCCCTGGGGGGATTTGCGTTGGTGTCCTTTTTGTTGCTTTTTGCTCATTTCTTTTCAAAATAGCATTGATCTATTCTGCAGGGTAGTATAATTTATTTTATTTTTAATTTCATATTCCATACTTTATATTTCAAAGTAATATTAATACTTACCCCACGACCTCCCGATTGACCCGAAAGGGGAAAGAGATTCGTGGTAGGACTAATTAGAAAACTAGAATTGTGTATCTGTTTTCTTTTGATCATTTTTTTCATCTATTATAAAATTAAATCCTCCTCAATTCCTCGATTGAGATCCACTTGGATCGAAAGAGGTTCTTGGAGGGTTTTCTTTTAAACAACAACACCCAGTTTAAAACTTACTAAAATTTACAAGACTCCAGTGTGTATTCTCTACACTTGTCTGCGGTTCATCCGATTAGTAAAGCTATATCAAAATCACTTGAGTGACTAGTATATTTAGGACTCAATCTCCCAAATTAACAAACCAACCGGTGAAAATCCAACACCTAGATCGAACCATCATGGTGGCAAAATACCCAAAGGAAACGGGAACTTCTGAAAAGTGACCTCGGGGTGCCGATCTCTGTCACACCCTAACGGGTGTGTTATGAACAATATTCCCAGAGACTCCATTTCAACCCACATATTCCTTGCGGGTAGCCGTGAAGGTTTAGTTTTGGACATACTCCAAGTACTCTAGGGTATATCTGGAGTCCCCCTTTTGCCTAATTTTAATCAACTCACACTTCATATTTAACTTAAAACATACCAAGAGGCAATCGCAAAAAACTCACTCCAAGCACATGCAAGTACATTGTTTCTATTTTTTGACTCCATTCTAAGGCACTTGTTATTTTCTTTTTATATATATATATTGTGTCTCAGCATTGTGCTTTTGTGTATTCATCTTTTATATCTTGCCATCTTTGATTATCTATAGTTAAATTGCAAACTCCTAAGCAAATCATTCAATTTAACATCACAACACTAAGTAATTATCCTTAGTAACTTAATAGGGTCTACCCCCCTTAGCTTCATTAGGAATTGAGCCTAAATGGAGGAGTCAAGAACAAGGTGATAGCCTTGACTCGAGACTTTCCCCCAAGGACACACCGAGTGGCTTGAAGATTTATTCCACGTGACCCAGGTGTGTGAAAGGCGGCAACAGTCCTTTCATACTACATCAAGCTTGTGTCAAAAGTATCCAAACTTTACACGATACAAAGGCTTAGTCAACACATCTACCACTCGTTCCTCTATAGGAACATACTTAATCTTTTCAACTCCTTTCTGTACCATATCCCAAATTTAATGATATATAAGTTCAATATGTTTCGACTTATCATGAAACACCAGTTTTTCTGTCATCTTAATACAACTCTGATTATTGCAATGGATATCAATCACATCTACTTTTGCATCAAATAATCCTTTCAACATCTTGCAAAGCCATACTGTTTCACTATAGGTTGAGCATGCTGCAGTGTATTCAACTTATTCCGTGCTAAGTACGATATTGGACTGCTTTCTACTGAGCCATGAGATCATGCTTGATCCCAAAATAAAAAAACATTCTGAAGTGCTCTTTCTATATTTTGCACTTCTTTCCCAATCTGAATATGTAAATCCATGTAATCTGATCTCGCCATCTTATGCATATTTGAGACCATAGTCTAATGTCCCCTTTAGGTACCCTAGCACATGCTTTTATCCTACTAGGTGAATTTGTTTTGGATTCACCATGTTTTTCTCCTAGAGTGTTTACAATAAAACATATATATGGCCTTGTATTGGTTAAGTACATTAGAGAACCGATAATCTTTCTGTATAAGGTGACATCTACTATCCCCGAAGAGTCATCCTTCAATAACTTCAAATTTGTTTTCATTGATGTAGTCATAGCCTTGCAATCCATCATCCCAAATCTCTTTAGGATCTCTATCGCATATTTTCCTTGGGTTAAGAAAATATTGTCTGGGTACTGTCATACTTCAGGACCTAGAAATTAGTGCATCATTCGAAGGTCTGTCATCTCAAAATATGCAACAAGCTTCTTCTCACAGTCATTGATGGGATTTTCTTCACTTGTAAAAAATAGATCATCTACATATAGTAGTAATATCATAATCCCATGATCCTCAAATTTATAGTAGAGGTTGCAATCTAATTTACTCTTGGTAAATCCCAAACTCATCAGGAATCCATCAATTCTTCCATAACATGCTCTGGGTTCTTCCTTCAACCCATACACTACCTTCTTGAGTGTGTATACATGAGTTTCCTAATTATCTTTCTCAAAACCTCACGATTGTTCGATATATACTTCTTCTTCTATCAAACTATTTAGGAAGGTTATCTTTATATCCATCATATATAAATTCCATGTAATTTTGGATGCCAAGGAAAGGATGGTCCTAATTGAGGTGTACCTAGATACCGGTGCAAAGATCTACTCATTGTCAATTCCTTCCTTCTTAGAGAGTCCGCAAGTTACGAATCTTTTCTTGTACTTCTCTATACTACATTTTGTTGAATTCTTTGTTTGGTAGATCCATTTCAAGGATACCATTGACTTGTTCTTTGGTCTTGGTACTATTTCCCATACATTATTCTTTATAATGTATTGGTATTCCTTAACCATGAAATCTACCCATTCCTTCTTCTTTATTGCTTCTTCAAAGAATGTATGTTCTTTGTCAACGAGATCACACATCGAAGCCACATAACTAAGGTATGAATTTGGATTCTTTCTTTCTCTGATGATTCCTTCTAGGACACCATGTCTTTTTGTTTCTTCAATTACTTCTCGTGCCCAAGCATACCTTATTTTTCATGAGATCATCTCACTAGGAAATTCTTCAGGTCTCTAAGGTTCTGACATGTCATAATCCTCAGGAAACTATTCTTCCTCCTCATTTCTAACTGGTTTAGAAACTTCTGCAGCTCTGGGAGTTTGATGCTCCTATTTGAATTCCTTGTCTTTCCTTGAATTTTTGAAATCTATATCTTCGTCAAAAGTAACATCTTTGCTTAGCTCAATTCAACGATATCCTGGGATATAGATTCGGTACGCTTTTGATTTGTCACTATATCCTACAAAAAATACCTTCTTTCCTAAAGGGTCTATCTTTGATATTTTCTCTTTGGGAATGTGTATGTATACCAAACAACCAAATATTTTTAGGTGACTAACTTCAGTATCTTCTCTAGTAAACATCTCTTATGGACTCTTATTTTCACGGGAGATCTGGGAGATTCTATTATGTACATTAACTATTGTTATGGATGCTTATTCCCACATGTACATAGGTAGATCTTGATCATCGATCATATGATTTAAAAATTCTATGATATATCTATTATTTCTTTCTGCCACACCAATTTGTTGTGGATTATAAGGAATGGTGAGATCCCTCTTAATCCCAGTTTCTTTACAGTACTCGTTGATTTCTATAGAAGTGAATTCTCCTCCATTATCTTGTCTTAAGGTATTGATCCTCTTTACATATAGGTTTTCCACAAGAGACTTGAACTCTTTGAACTTTTCAAACACTTCATCCTACTTTTTCAAGAAATAGATCAAAGTTTTACAGGAGTAGTCATCAATAAAGGAAGCATAGTAAACATACCCGCTTAATGAAGTAGTTTGAATTGGCCCACATACATCAGAATGAATAATTTATAAGATCACTTTTTATTTGTTTTCATTGTGTGGATAAGGGTTCTTAGTATTATTTCCTTATGCACACATTTACACACCCCTTCATGATTTATTTGAATCTCACGTAAACCTGCCACCACATTGCTCACAATTTGTAATTCCTTGTAATGTACATGAGCAAGTATTTTGTGCCATAGCTCACATGGGATTATGGTACTAGTCATTAAGGTTGAATCTAAATTCCCATTTAATATGTAGAGTCCTCCTTATTCAACTCCAATCACTATTGCATCATATATAACTTTTCCTTTTGTTGACATGAGGACTTCTCCATCTACAAAAGAAACTTTGAAAACTTTCTTATCTAAGGATGAGATAGAAACAAGATTATTCTTCAATCCTGGAACATACATGACATCCTTCATCTTCATGGAATTTCCAGAGTCCAAATTATACGAGTCTTCTCCTGTCCCTTTGATGGGATATTGATAATCATCTCCAAGCATTACTTTGTGTGGGGACTCCTTCTGTACAAGACAGGAGAGTGATTCCTTGTAACTTGTCATGTGCTTAGAGGAACCATTTTCTACTAGCCAAGTATCATTCCCATGTGATACTAAACCTATGAGTGCATATATCAAAACATATTCTTCACATAACTCTTCATATTCTTTAGTTCTTTCCTCATCTTCTTGATCATTGTATTGAACAACATGGGCATATATTATTTTGTTCTTCTTCTTGAGTTGTTCTTCCATAATGGGACTATTTATGGAGATGTGTCCCATCTTGTGACAAGTGAACCATTCATAATTTGAGAATTCCTTTTTAGACTTCTTGTTCTTTTTTAGTTTTTATGGTTATATCAGATCTTATAACATTTAGCATCATAACAGCATAACCATAAGCCAAAAGATCACTGAAATATATACAAGCACAACCACACAAAACGAATAGAAAGATTTATCCTAGGAAACCCTTATGGGGAAGAAAACCCAGAAAAAACTTCCTCTGTATAAGATGTATAAAGATAAAAGACAAGACCCAGAAACAAGTGTGCCTCCCTCTAGCAGATATGTCTCTCTCTCTCCATGCACTATGCACAAGTGAGTATCTATGTGTTTCAAATGAAGAGTGCCTCCATCTATTTATATTCTTCTGCTTACTTGATTTTTCACTCAACTATGCCGGCCCCACTAAACTTGATAGGGATGGCTTTCCTAGAGACTCAAAACATCATATTATTATATTATGGAGGTTGCTAATGACCCGAATTACAACGGAGGGGTTTTCCTCATGACTATTTGCTGACCTATTACAATATTAATGGTTCTCCCAATAGGAACATAGGGGTACAATGAAATACAAATGATTCTCCCAAGAGGAACATCGGGGTACAAGTTACAATAATTCAACACTCCCCCTTAACGAGAAGGGTATTATACAACAACAATAGTAGGATCAACTCCTATGATCAACTCATCAATGTGGATCAACTCGTGCGATGGGGAGTAGAATACCCATGCAGCTGAGGCGAGGTTCAGAGACCATCTGCTTGCTCCATATATGAATCCCATATACCGGTTTGAGGTGTGATCCATCTAAAGCAATGAGAGGAAACAATACATAAGACTCAATTTTGAAAAATGTGTAAAAAAAATGGAAAAACTATAATACAAGTTGTAACATTATCACTCAAAGGGGTGACGTTAGAGGGAAAGTCGTTTGGACTTTCCAAGGATCAGCATTCATTCCTTGTGTGACACAATGAATCCTTGTAGATGGTCCGAGGGGACACAGAAAACACACTTGAACAGGTTCAAGTGGATTCTGCACTAGTGACATTGTATGAAGACTTGTCACAAGTCATCTATGTGTTGTGTTTTCTTCTGCGACCGCATGATGAGGTTGTTGAAACAAGCCAACATGATGTGAAAGAGGTCACGAAAGCAGTGTGTCATGGTGCACTAGAAGGTGGCTCCAGCATTTTTTAGGCCAAAGGGCATGACTCAATACGTGAATGTGCCCCATGAGGTTGTGAATGATGTATTATAATGGTCTTCTTTCTATATTTGGATTTGGTTATATCCAGAAAAATCGTCCATGAACGAAAAGGCCTCATGTCCAGCGCATGAATCCATGATCTGGTCAATGAATGGTGTGGGGAAGTTGTCTTTGGGACATGCCCCATTGAGGTCACAAAATTCTGTGCAAAAGCAAATGGTACCTTGTTTTTAATTCACAGGAACAAGATTAGAAACCCAAGTGGTGTAGGCAATGGGATAAATGAAGCCAGTTGTATGCAGGTTCTCTATCTCGGCTTTCACAGCAACCACTTTGGATGGATGGATGAGCCATTTATTTTAGTGCATGGGAGCCACATCAGGCCATGTGTTGATGTGGTGTTCCATGATGGATCGATCTAGGCCAGGAATTTCGGTGTAAGACCAGGTGAAGATGTTGTAGAATTCTTGGAAGAGAGCTTTGTAGGCATCGATCTCTTTCGGGGAGCAAGATGCCCGTATCATGATTTCTTCAACAATATCAGAGTTGGCTTAGATGTCAATTTTAATGGTTGGGGAAATTTTCACCATATTCCCTTCCTCGAAGGCATTTGATGCTGGGATGGGGTTCTTGAACCAGCCGACCTTCCCATGGATGAAATATTTGGTCTCCACGGAAAACTGGTTAGACTGCGACACTAGTTATTCCGGGAGGAAGAACGAGCGATGGTACATGTCATCCCATGGGTATTCTAGGGCAGTCAGAGCTTCAAGTATCTCCTCATCATTGCTGAAGAAATAAAGAGAGAGGTGTGATGGACCATCGATGGAGGATGAGATGAGCGGGTCGGTGGAATTGGACATCATGTAAATGGACATGGTGTCTGAAGAAGGAGGTGGTGGGTGAACGTTTTTTATCAAGGTGATCTTAGACTCAAGGGAATGGTGACTAAAGTCAGCGAGAGCCATTCAAAATTCAGGAAAATCTTGGCAATGGTGGAAGTAATGTCCATACAAGCCAAAAAGGGCACAAGCATGGTTTGTCCTCAATGCCTTCTTCCTGACTATTGGTGCGGTTGGTAGTTCAACCATGGGGATGTTTTTGTTTGTATCCATGGCATCTAAGTGCGCACAGATCACTGGGATTTTAGGGAAATTCTAAGTTGGATGGCCCTATTTCTCACAAACGACACAAGGTGGGACTTGTCATGGCTCTACCGTGGCTTTGGCATTCTTTCCCTTGGCTCTTTTAGGTTGGGGTGGTGCAGGTGCATGTGCGGTGATTGGCTTGTGCAGACTGGGTGGAGGGTGAGACTCAACCGTGATAGGTTGCACCAGGGATAAAACAACTTGGGGCATTGATGGTTGAGTTGGTGGATCAAGATACCACACCAGAATTCCCAATGTTAAGTTGGGTAGGCTTAAGGTTGCCATTACCGATTTACTCGGGACACCAGGTGGGGGAAAGAGGAAGGGAATTGTATGGACTGGGGATGATCCCAAATAACTCTCGGCTAGTTGCATGTGGGGATGCAGTTGTGGTTACAGTTGTGCGTAATGCTACTACTGCGAGTGATGTTGTGGCTGCTTTTGGTGTTGCAGCTGTGGATGATGTTGTGGTTGTGGTTGGGGTTGCGGCTGTGGTTGTTGTTTGGGTGCAGCGGCGCTTGATGAGATCATGAAAAAGTCCGCAGTTTCATTTTGTGTTGGTGGTGGTGACACTAATGGGAAAGGAGTCATCATGGAGGTATCGACAAACAACCCAGGGCCCACATTCAACAATGGGGAAGCTAGTGTGTTTTCAACCATAGTGTTGGTTGTAGGGACAATGTTAGCATGTGTGGTTGCTCCTTGCGGCTCAATGCTGGTAATGCTAGGGATAACGTTGGTAGGTGTTGTTAACCCTTGCGGATCATGATAAGTGAGCTGATCAACCGTCACAATATTCCCTTCATGGGGGAACATCATGAGATGGAAGACATTTGATGCGACTGCTCGCATGGCATACATGTAACTCCTTCCGAGGAGGAGGTTGTAGTCTAGTTGAACGTTGATGACTTCTATGTCAATTAGCACTGTATTCCTAGCTAACATGATGGGGACATGGGGGAGAATTCCTTGGGATTTCATGGGATGTCCATCATAAGCCAGTAGAGTTATGTAGGACGGTTGCAAATTTGGAGATCCAATTTTCTACCAAACCAAGGTAGACATAATGCACATGGATGCCCCCTCATCCACTATTCACTGATGCACAACCAAATTTCAGATGGACACCACGATTTGGAAGGTGATGGTTGATGGCATGTGCGGTTCCCCATTTTCCATGTCGAATGTGATCAAATTGGAGTCGGAGGGGTCTACTGCCCCAAGGGCGGCTAGTAAGGATTTCCACTGCATTAGGAACATTTTAAGCACCTCAAGAGTAGACATGGCGGTTGGCATTTGGGCCAAATCATCCACAATGCTATAGCTGACTGCAGCTCTATCCATGGCGTTATTGGCAATATTGCATACGAAAGGGCATGGGAATGCGGGTAACTGAAGAGGTAGGTTGACTATTTTGGATGTTGATGCTGTTAATGTGTCAGCGGTTCGGTGGTGGTACCGTACTGATTCTGTCTAGTTTGTAAGTTGACCTCTTTAGTCGTCATGGCTAGCAAGTGATGAGCACCTATTTCAGCCGTGGGAGGTTCCCTCAGATCATTGGGATTGGCCTGGGGAGGGGGTGTGATTGCCACCAATCCTTGGACTGGTAGTGGGTTTTGGAGCACCATAGGAGGAGGTCCTTGTGGTGCCAGGTTTGGTTGGGCTTGGTTTGTGGTGTTAGCGGCCTATTGGGCATCATTTTGAATGGCCTGCTTAGTGTAATCCATAAGGGGATACTTGAATGTGTAATGCCCATAAACATCATAGAGTGTGCATAGTTGGTTTATGCGCAACAGAGCACTGCGTCTTGGTGCATTTTTTCATGGGGGGTTTTGGGCTGGCCGATTTTCCACGACATTGTTGGAAGGGTTCGGTTGTTGACCACCTCCCTATGATTAGTTGTTACCTTGATTCTAGGGCCGATTATTTTGAGCTTGCCCTTGTTGATTGTTGGTGGCAGGATGGTTGGGACATTTTTGTTGTGCGAACACTTACCCCAATGGAGCGGGTGGAGCAGGGGCGAGGGATTAAACTGGTTGCACTTGTGGTGCATAGTATATTTGTGGGGGTGGTGGTGCCACAAATGTGGGAATTTTCCCCACATACTGCTGTGTTGGCCAAGCCATGGCCTGAGCCTACTGCGGTGGTGTAGGTTGTGCATAGAAAGTTGTTGCTCTGGACTAGGACATCATTCTTGCATAGTTCGGAGCTTGGTTTTGGTAAGAAACATTAGCAGTGTTGCTTGGTTGTGATGGAGCTGTAGGTGGTGTCAGTCGAAGCTATGGCTATTGGGAGACTGATCCTATGATGTCATCCTGAACATGGGATGCCCCCGATGCATCGCGGTCTGAGGTACTTGGACAGGGAGCATCTAGAATTACAGTGTACAAGTATCCAGACTGAGCATAGATAAGGTCAAACTATTGATCTTTTAGTATGTTGAAATATTGTAACTTCAAAGAATATTCTATAGGTATCTTTTGTTGTCCCCGATGTTCCTACTAGGAGAACCACTTGTATTATCTTGTACCCCGATGCTTCTAATCGGAAAAACTAATAAGAGTCATGAGGTTGTCCCCTCTAATTGTAAAGGTGGGTCATTAGTACCCCAGTGTGGTTACTTGATCCTACATGTGTAACTCGAGCCTACATGATTAACTCGAGCCTACATGTCGGATGAGTTAATTGAAGTGAATGGATGAATATAAATAGAGGTGTAGCTCTCCTCATTTGAGCACACACTCTCACTTGTGTAGCGCATTAGTGCAGAAGAGAAGAGTAGCTGGAGAAGGAGGAGGATTAGGATTTGATCTCCTGGTTGGTTTTACCTTTTATCTTTTTGGGGCATCTATATTGAGGAAGCTTTTGCTGGGTTTTTCCCAGGATAAATATTTGTGTTCCTTTTTGTATGGTTGTGCTTGTCTATCTTTCAGTCATCCTGTTTATATGCTTTTGTTATGAATTCGAAATGAAATACTAATGATCTAGCTTAGCATATGAAAATTTAACATGGTATCAGAGCCATCCTGAAAGAAGGAATTGTGTAGATACAAAATCTAGGGCTTCTTAGTTTTTGGTTCTCTCTTCGCAATCGATTAGCAAAAGAAGGCAAGGATGACTCTCCATTGAAGGGCGCATCTTTCTGTCGAAGCGGAATTCGATTCCGAGCATTTTTAGTTTTCGGTGCAGGAAATTAGGGATTCTTGTAGAAGAAGAATTTTTGAGTGAGCCCAGCATAGGATTTCTCTACTCATCAAAATCGAATTTCAAAGACCTGGATCAAGAAATTTGGTTGGGTGAAACTCTGGGAAAGTCAAACCCTAGTTTGACCCCAATCTGGAAAAACCCTAAATACTAAAACTACTAAGTTTCGGTACATTCGCTATATCCTGATATTGGCAAATGCTCAAGAGTTGAAAATTGTAGAGGCCAAATATAAAATACTACTCTACACTTAATCCAAAATTCAACCTCATATTGTCTATATTCTAGAGGATATGATCCCTCCAAGTTAGGGTTCCAGCCTCTCCCAGAATTCATCCCTAAACAGGACACCTGGGGAGAATTGTTGTAGCATGGGATACAGAGGTCCAAATGTAATTATGGAAGATTTTCTATAAATATCACATAATTTTATTTCTGTGGTCCACATTTCAAAACCTGAAGACGAACCATTGACACGTGGAATGTCATACAACTTCACTATTCTTAACAGTCTTGTAACAGGTCACCTTGGGAAAATGATCATAAATCCCAATTGGTTAAACCAATTCTGATGAAAACTATGGTGTTGGATCAAGGACATGTGAGGTTACCTTAGTGAAAAATTTCAGACATAGAGTGGTATTAATTTCGGATATATCACAGAAACAGTAACAGGAATTTCTGCAAAAGAAATTGGAAAACTAGGGATTCCTATTCCAGGAGCTTCCCTCCATTGTTTTTAGAAAAGGAGTACATTGGACAACTCCATTTAAAGAGATATATATTTCTATCCAATCAGATCTGAAATATTCCAAGTTATGAAAAATAGGGTTTCTCTGACAAACCCTAGATCAGCCAGCTCTAGAAGCAAGACGGACACCTCAAATCGGTAAGATCTAATCTTTTGCTATTTGCATTTGAGGTTCTCATTTCAAAGTGATCTATCACATCAGCTTGATGATAAGCTTGGTGAAGTTGAAAAATTCCAAGCATGGAAGTATTTGATCTCTCTGAATAAAATTAATTGGACACCTACACGAGTAGATAGGTTCTAGTTCTAGAGGGAGATGAGCCTCAAAGCCTTACACAAGAAGAACTTGATCAAGGCCAAGAAGATCATTGTTGATTCAATCACGGATCAACTTGTACCACACGTGTCTTCCCTAAAGACACCAAAGATGTTTGATTCCTTGATGAAGCTATTTGAAGATAAGAACATAATTTAGAAGATGGATTTGAGAAAATAGTTGAAGAATGTGAAGATCCAGAATGCATAACAACTTGAAGCGGTAGAAGAAGAAGTATGCAGAAGTGGTGATAGCCACCTTGAATGGACTGCCAGGATCATGGGATTCATTCATGTGAAGAATGTATTCCAGAAGTAAGTGATTACTTTCAGCTCAACTAATAAGAATAGAAGAAGAAGATGGGAGCAATTGAAGATCAAGCTCTCACCATTCAAAGAAGATCCCTCAAGCGATGAGGAATATGAAAAACTCAATTCTTGAAGAACCTCTTATTCATCTTATCGTTTGGATAAGAAATGATGATTTCATGAATGAAGAAGATGATAAAGCAGAATGATCAAGATGGATTCTACCCATGAAACAAATAAAATATAAGTCTTCAATTGCCATTTCATGATATCGTTTTGTTGTATTCAGCTGATGTGTTATGCATGATAGATTGTTTACATTAATACTACTAATATGCATGTGATGGGTAAGTATCTCATGGCGCTATACAACTCTCCAGTGCTACTTATCAAACCTCTTTGCTAACATATTGGATTAGTACACAATCTCAATGATGGCATGGTAGAGATGGAAGGCATCTAGAAAGTTTCTGTGAGATATGGATGAATGTTGTATTGAATAAATAGTTGCATGATGCATAATAATTTGTTGTTATGCATATGTTTTATGAAATAGTTCTAACCATGCAACTGGTGCCGGAAAGGTCCTGTACAACATCCTACAAGAAAATAAGGACGAGACTTGTTCCGAAGAACAAGTGATGACAATTCAATAAACATGAATCTGAAGTTCCCAGGGTCAGAGACACCATGATGGAACAAAGAGCTTCAGAGAGTGGTAGATACACCTCAAAGGATGAATACCACCATGGGTATGAGAGATAACAAAAGATGAAGAAAAGAATGCTATGAAAGAAACTATGATTAAAGAATAACAGCTGATCGTGGGGAATGATGTATATGATATGATTTCGAGACATAAAGGGAAGTACATAGTATCCTCCATATGGATCTACAAGAACAAGTGTACAAAGAACGATTCGTGATTTGCCTCAGAAAGAATAGACTATGACATGAGATACTCTATTGACCAGTATATATCAAGCATAGAACTACCTGTACAGAATGAAGAAGGAAGATAATACTCCACTTCAATGGGAGTGACTACAAAAGATATCTAAGTTCGACACGGTACGACATGATGGACAGCTTCTTGATGGATCGAGACTTTACCAAGAGTAAAGTGGGTTCCAACCTTCAAAGTTGAATGCAGAAGACTAGGATATGTTGATAATATGACAAGACAAACTCATGGAAGATGTTATGATGAAAGAATACTAGAATGATGTATGGGATATAGTTCCCAAACAAGAAGAAAAGAGTATTGTATCCTCCAAATGGATATACAAAATAGAGCATGCAGCTGACGAAAGCATCGAGAAGTATAAAGCAAGATTTGTGGCCAGAGGTTTCTTTCAGAAAGAGGGAATTAATTATGAAGAGACACTTACTCCAAGAAGTAAGGTACACTTCCTTCAGAACTATCATGGTAGTTTCTTCCATGGTGAAGTAAATACAAGCCTTCCTTAACGGTATGATTGAGAAAGAGTTTTACATCAAATAGTCACAAGGATTTGAATTTGAAGCTAGATGGAATCACGTATGCAAGTTGAAGAAGGCCCTCTATGGCCTCAAGCAAGCTCCCAGAGCTTGGTATGGAAGAATAGATAGTTTCTTGTCAAGCATGGGATTTACCAAGAGTAAAGTTGATCCTAACCTTTATCTCAAGGTTGTAGAAGATGAACTTGTCATCCTGTTATTATATGTGGATGACTTATCATTGACAGGAAATGAGAAACAGGTCATGGAAGGCAAGAAGAAACTAGCAGAAGAATTTGCGATGAAAGAACTTGGGTTAATGCATTATTTCCTAGGTCTAAAAGTATGGCAAAGTTCAGAAGAAATCTTTCTCAACCAGGGAAAGTATGCAATAGAGATATTGAAGAGATTCAATATGTTGGAATGCAAAGTCATGGCCACACCCATGGACTCCAACCTGAAGCTGTTAGCTGATGACTCATCAGAGTTAGTGGATATGACTCATTATAGATAGATCATTGGGTCATTGATGTACTTAACAAATACCAGACAAGGCATTTGTTTTGCTGTGAACACCTTAAGTCAATATCTTGTTCAACCAAGACCGGTTCACCTAGTAACTGCAAAACATGTGATGAGATATCTGAAAGGGACTATAGAATTTGGTTTATAATAATAATAATAATAATATATTTTAAGGTCACCGCCAAGCAAGACACCAAATTGGTGTATGAGACCCCCTTGTTTGTGGGACAAGGGACCCCCCTCTGCGCAGCGATTTAACTGCTAAAGTCTACAGAGATGTACATACACTACCCCGCTCTGGATTTGAACCCGTGACCTCCTAAGAGGAAACACATGCTCTTAACCATTAGGCCCACTCATGCTGTACTATGGTGCTCTTATATTATGATGATAGCCATGAGTATAGATTGTATGGCTACATAGATGCAGATTGGGCTGGAAGTATCTCAGACAGGAAGAGCACATTAGGTAGATGCTTTTGGGGTTTGCTATGAGTTCATGGTTTAGCAGGAAACAGTCCAATGTTTCTCATAGCATGGCTAAAGCAAGATACATAGCAGATTGCTCTGCTAAGTTGTGAAGCCATATGGCTTTAGAAGTTGATCTCAGGTCTCTTTGAACTGAAGATGGATACTACAATGATTCTATGTGATAACCAGAGTTGTGATGACAGAGAAACCTGTGTTCTGTCGTAACACATATAAATACGATATTTCTACATACGAGATAAGATGTAGATGATGATGTTTAAGTATTCCCATACTAAAGATATAGATGATGTTTCAGTATTTACATACTGTAGATGCAGATGATGGTGATTCCATATTTCTATACTGAATATAGAGATGATGATGCTTTTAGTATTTCTATACTGAAGATATAGATGATGATGATTTCAGTATTCACATACTTGAGATACAGATGGTGATAGTTCAGTATTCACATAATGAAGATGTAGATGATGATGGTTTGGTTGCTGATGTGCTAACGAAGCCTCTATCTCGAGTAAAGTTCGAACACTTTCGAGACAAGATTGGTGAGGTTCGGAAGAACCTTCCTTGAAAGCGGGAGTAGTGATGTTGCAGTGGGATTGTATCATCCCTGGGCATCTTCCCTAAAGTGATCTGGTGACCTCGGTCCTCGAGAATGAAGAGAGATTATATCATCCTGTGACATCTGTCCAAAAGTGATCTGGTGACCTCGGTCCTCGAGAATGAAGAGAGATTGGATCATCCTGGGACATCTGTCCAAAAGTGATCCGGTGACCTCGATCCTCGAGAATTAAGAGGGATTGTATCATCCTGGGACATCTATCAAAAATAGATCCGGTGACTTCGATCTTTGTGAATGTGGTGGGATTGCATCATCCTTGAAATTCGGTTCAAAATGTATCTGGAGGTCTTGGTCCCCATGAATGTGGTAGAATTGCATCATCTTTGAACTTTGGTTCAAAATGTATCCAGAGGTCTCGGCCCCCGTGAAAGTGGTGGATTGCATCATCCCTGAACCTCGGTTCAAAATGTATCCGGAGGTCTCAGCCCCCGTGAAAGTGGTGGATTACATCATCCCTGAACCTCGGTTCAAAATGTATCTGAAGGCCTTGGCCCCCGTGAAAGTGGTAGGATTGCTTCATCCCTGAACCTCGGTTCTAAATGTATCTGGAGATCTCAGTCCCCGTGAATGTGGTAGGATTGTATCATCCTTTAACTTCGGTTCAGAACGGATCTGATTACTTCGGTACTCGAGAACATTTGTTGATCCCGTAATTCCTAGAGGAAGGATTGTCTAAGTTCCACATATGTGTTGATCCCGTAATTCCGAAAGGAAGGATCATTAGTAGCTCTGTAAAGAACTAAATCCCGTAATTCGGAAAGGAAGGATCATTGAATTGATCCCATAATTCCAATAGAAACGATTATCTGAGTTCCACAGATGTGTTGATCCTATAATTCCAATAGGAAGAACATTATGAGTTCCACAAATGTGTTGATCCCGTAATTCTGAAAGGAAGGATCATTAGTAAATCCGTAAATACCTAAATCCCATCTTTCTGAAACGAAGGATCATTAGTAACTCCATAAATACCTAAATCCCGTAATTCCGAAAGGAAGGATCGTTGGTAGCTCCGTAAATACTTGATCCTGTAATTCCAACAGGAAGGATTGTCTGAGTTCCATAGATGTGTTGATCCCGTAATTCCAATAGGAAGGATTGTCTGAGTTCCACAAATGTGTTGATCTTGTAATTCCGAAAGGAAGGATCGTTAGCAATTCCGTAAAGACCTAAATCCCGTAATTCCGAAAGGAAGGATCGTTAGTAGCTCCATAAAGACTTGATCCCATAATTCCAAAAGGAAGGATCATCTGAGCTCCACAGATGTGTTGATCCAGTAATTCCGAAAGGAAGGATCATTAGTAACTCTGTAAAGACCTAAATCTTGTAATTCCAACAGGAAGGATCATCTGAGTACCACAGACATGTTGATCCCGTAATTCCAAAAGGACAGATCATGTTGATGTTTTGATGATGATGATGTTGATGTTTTGATCATGTTGATGTTTTGATGATGATGATGTTGATGTTTTGATGATGTTGATGTTTTGATGATAATGATGTTTTGGTGTTGATGATATTTTCATGATGATGTTTCTGATCAAAATATCAAAGTATGATGATGATGTTGTTGCTGATCAAAAGGCCAAAGTGCTGAAGATGATGTTGCTGATCGAAAGGCCAAAGTGCTGAAGATGATGTTGCTGATCAAAAGGCCAAAGTGCTGAAGATGATGTTGTTGATTGAAAGGTCAAAGTGCTAAAGATGATGTTGCTGATTGAAAGTTCAAAGTGCTGAAGATGATGTTGCTGATCGAAAGGTCAAAGCACTAAAGATGATGTTGCTGATCGAAAGGTCAAAGCGCTGAAGATGATGTTGCTGATCGAAAGGTCAAAGTGCTGAAGATGATGTTGCTGATCGAAAGGTCAAAGTGTTGAAGATGTTGTTGATCGAAGCAGTCAAAGTATTAATGATGATGAATACTTAAGATTGAAGATGAAGACTACATAATGTTTAAAAGCTTCAAATGATTTATAGATGTATTACCCTAATGATGTTGATGATGTCCTCTATCTCTCTCCTACTATTGTTGTTGTTGATGTTGCTGTAGAATACCCTTCTCGTTAAGGGGGAGTGTTGAAATATTGTAACTTCGAAGAATATTCTATATGTATATTTTGTGGTCCCCGATGGTCCTACCGAGAGAACCACTTGTATTATCTTATACCCCGATGCTTCTAATCGAAAGAACTAATAAGATTCATGAGGTTGTCCCCTCTAATTTTAAAGGTGGGTCATTAGCACCCCAGTGTGGTTACTTGAGCCTACATGTGTAACTCGAGTCTACACAATTAACTCAAGCCTACATGTCGGATGAGTTAATTGAAGTGAACGGATGAATATAAATAGAGGTGTAGATCTCCTCATTTGAGCACACACTCTCACTTGTGTAGCGCATTAGTGGAGAAGAGAAGAGTAGCTCGAGAAGGAGGAGGATCAGGATTTGATCTCCATGTTGGTTTTACCTTTTATCTTTTTGGGGCATCTATATTGAGGAAGCTTTTGCTGGGTTTATCCCTTTAGGGTTTTCCCAGGATAAATATTTGTGTTCCTTTTGTATGGTTGTGCTTTTCTATCTTTCAGTAATCCTGTTTATATGCTTTTCTTATGAATTCGAAATGAAATACTAATGATCTAGCTTAGCATATGAAAATTTAACATAGTATGACCTCTTCTTCGGATTGAGGACGTTCAGATGTGAATTCCTTTCCTATGGGCGAGAGAAAGGTCTTAAAGAACCAATCCAAGAAGATCTTGTCATTAAGTTGGATTTCACATAGACTGCGACGTCGCCGCCACTCATGGATGTGGTTGGTTATATGAGTGGCAGTGCTTTGGCGACAGGATAATAGGATCTCCACCCCTTCGTCAAATCTGATAGGGAGTTGGAAATACTATAGGAACATGAAGGCTAGGGATTTGAAGTCCCGGTATTTGGCCTGTGGTAGCTCAATGTACCATTTGGATGGAGCACCTATAAGGGTGTGTTGGAATAGCCTCATCCTGATGGAATTGTCTACGATGTTGTTGGATGAGCACCATAGATGGAATGCCGTTATGTGGTTTTGGGGACATTCTTCTACTTTTCCTTCAAACTTGGGGATGTCTAATGGAAGCTTAGTTGGCATTGGAGGCCAGAAAGCTTGATGGAGAATGGGGTCATTTGTTAATCTTGCTAGATCAGGCAAGTTAATATGAGCCATGAAAGGCATATTTGACCCCAGGTGGGATGGGGCTGCGATGGTGGTGGGGTTTACAGGTGCATAATGCATCTGCACAACTGGGGGTGCTTGTGGTGGCATCATTGTAGATGGGCCAATGTCCCCAAGTGTTGTGGAAGGGATGGTATGAGTGGCAGGGACATTTCCCCCATGTATGATAGTAGGGGCAATGTAAGAGGATGGTCCACTGCCCCCCTTTGTGGCAGGAGGGGCAGTGTGTGTGGAAGGGCCACTGCTCCCGTGTGTTGTCAGTGGGCCAGCTTAGCTGGTCACTATAGGTGGTGGTAGCTTACTGATGACAGTCTGTATGACTGTGCTTGGGCCACTTTCCAAGTTGTGATGTGGACATGGGTCCACTTGCTAGGGTTATGCCGAAAAATGGATCCGGATTTGCACTAGCCATGGGGCTTGATGGTGCACTATGGAGGTCTCGTTCAAACTGGTATGGGTCTGAATCAGAATCAGAGTTGTGTGGCATTCTAATGGTGTGGGGGATCGCTTAGAGTGGCTTTAGCAGTGTCGACTGAGTGTTCCAAATGGTGGTGGTTCACCTCTTAGGCGTGAGGAAGAGCGTGTAGGATCATTTCTGTTAGATTTTATGTCTGAAACTGGTGGGAATGATGTTTGGACCCCAGTTTCAGTGGCTTCCTATTAGCTGTAGGTGGTCACTTGGCCACCAAGACTGCCAGAAGAGAGCGCTTGGATTTTTCCTCACAAGTGTTTCTACTCAATTGGAAGGGGTCACGTGGCAATTCCTCTCAGCGGCCAACTACTTTGGGGTTCCTGTGGGACTCCTCACAATGAGTTTCTGGGCAGAGCCCAAGTACTTCCCAAAGTTGAAGCAGTCAGGGACTTATGTCCTCAAAGACTGCCAATTTGTCTGTACTTAGTGTAAATTGGTAAATTTTAAGGCTCACTCAGTGTTATGAACTGAGTTGGGTTAATTAGTTGGTATGGTGTATTTGTTTGTTTGTTTTTCTGGTATTTGGTAGATACAAATGGTTTATGAATTCATCATGGTAGAGTTCATGTCATTGTGTGTGCATGCATTTGAATAATAAAAATTTGTGAACAAATACAATTTTTAACCCTGAATGTGTATGGCCTAACTAGATGTCTACCTCGCACTGATATTCCTCTTCAACCAAGAGAAGGTGCTAGGCTCTCAACATAATGGGACTAAGCCTATCCGTAGATGCTTAGGTCACCTCCCAGATTCAAGGTTGGTCAATAGGGAGGACGCTTAGTGCCATGAGAATCCCTCCTTCTCTACCCTCTCTACCTTCCAGGTCATCCGGTTTTAGTGGTCTGGAACAATACTAGTGGAGTGCTTAGATCTATATGAGCTTTCCCTTCGCCATATCCCAGAATACCCCCGAGGGTGAATATTGGGTAAAGGAGGAAGGGTAAGCAATAAAATTTGTTTTAGGTTGATTTTAATTAGGCTACGTTCATTTGATTAAGCCATTAAGATTTACTTAGAATTTACACATTGTTTGTGAAAGAAATTGCAGAAAACAAAAAAAGAAACTGAAATTGAACCAGTGTGCTGGACAGAGGTGGTTGAGCCGCATTGACAGTCCTATAAAATTGAAATTTAACCTCTATTAAACTAAAATTGAAGTTCTGTTTGATAGGCCGCACATTTCTGATCAAATATGGCGAGGGGGCCGCGAGATTTTTTTCGAAACAGGCAAGGGGATCGCACAGAATCTAGAAACAGTTGCGTTCTATGTTTCTGGGCTGAAGTTGCACTTATCGGGGGATTAAGTGTGCCCTGGGCCCACCTGTTTGGCCATTAAGTGCACCCTCACCTCACTTTTGGGCCCGATAAGAGCACCATGCCCAGGATTTGGGGCTTTTTGTGAGGCAGAGTCAGATCTGGCTGACAGTAACTTGTACTGTGGCCAAATTGAATCAGTTTTTCCTAACAGAGGCTTCAGTAGTATTGATAACTGAAAAGAAACTGGATTTAAAACAAATTTAACAGGAAATTTCTGAAAACTAGGGTAAAAAATTAGAAAACTTGAAAAATTAAAAATTTGGACCAGGGATCCTGTGGGATCGACCTGGTATGGTTTCCAGTTCTATAGCAGGGATTTCTCCTTGCTACAGGGGTAGGAATGGCTCCCTCTTGTCTATAGGACAGAAGGGTAGGTTCCTACTAGTGGGTAAATGCAGAAAATAAAAACAAAAACAGAAATGGACAGAACAGTAAACTAAGCTATGAATAGAAAGAAGAGACAAGCAATGGTGAACCCCTCTGCAAACACAAGTTAGGGTTCCACCTCCAAAGACCTGCAAACAAATCCTAAGCTACATTAAAACCTGCAAAACAATGTTAAACATAAAACATGCAAATGGAAAGAAGGGTTAGAAAGAAAAGAAAACAAATAAACAAGACATGAAAGACAAGCTATACCTTCTCTAATGGAAATGGGCCACCATGCCCTAGGTTTTGGAAGCACCTCTCTTAGATGGGGGAGCAAGGGCTCAATGGAGATGGAGGAGAAGGAGTCAGTGGCTTGAGAGGCAAAGGTGTCTCAAGGCATCCACGAGAAGCGTAACAATATGCAAGGGAGAAGTTGTTTGAGAGTGACCCCCCACCCTCTCTTTATAGCTTTTTCAAGGGGTTGTAGGGTTTTAAGCCCTTGGTCAGGGATTTAGCCCCCTTTTTTGGGCTTTCATCCCCTTCCACCCTAACTTTAATCTCCTTATAGGGTTTTAGCCCCTTTTTGGGGGCTTTAGCTCCTAGGAGACTATTTTGGGCTCCTTTTTGGGGTTTTTTAAGCCCTTTTCTTCATCCTTTAGCTATTTGGAGGGTGTGGGGGTCTAATGGAGTGATACGAGGTTCATGAGATGGTGTCCTTGGGTGGTGTAGGCCATTGGTGTCATAAGGTAGTTTTTTTTTTTTCTTTAAAGATTTAAATTCTGCAAGAAAGTGCACATAATATTGGCTTCCCAAAAGGCAAGCAAAGATCCCAAGGAATGCTTGCTTTCCTTGGTTCCTTTTTGCAAAACTAAATTGTTCCTTTTTAACATTTTTTAACTTAGTCCTTTCTTTGATAATTAGTGTGGTGACCCAAAACAATTTTAAAGTGTTTTTGGGCACATTTTATTTTAATATCTTGCTGTTTTTTAACAGATTTAACAAAAAAGAGAAGGAGGCTCTTCCCATTTTTCGACTCTTGGGTGAACCGGAGCTTCCCAGAGGCTTCTCCAACTATTGTGCTTCCTTATTAGGCTTGTTGTAAGCTTGTTATAAGCCTTTGGATCCCAGATAACAAGGACCGAAGTGAAATTAGTTTTCTGATATTGCAACCTTTAATAATAAACATTGACTTAGAGTAGGATCTTTTGAGCCCACTTTCTATCCTCCTGGGGGATCCGCGTCCATTTTACTTTTTTTGCATGTTTTCCCGTTTTTTTCTCTAGCTTAGTCTTGTCGTGCAGGATTGTATACTTTGATCATATTTGTCATTATTCCATATTTTTAAACAAAAATAATACTAATACTTACCCCACGAATCCCCGATTGAATTGAAAGGTGAAATAAGATCATGGTAGGATTAATTAGAAAACCTATGGTGTGTGTTTTTGCTTCTATTTTCATTGCTACTTTTCACAAGAAAACTGTAAAATTAACCTCTCCTTGAATTTTTGATTGAGGTCCACTTGGACTGAAAGAGATTCCTAGAGGGTCTTTTTTTTAACAAGAACATGCTCTTAAAATTTACTAAAATTTACAAGACTTCGGTGTGTATGCTCTGCACCTGGCTACGGCTTGTCTGATCAATCAAGCTGCATCAAAAGAAACACGAGTGACTAGAATAATTAGGATTCACTTTCTCAATTAACCACCATAGGCAAAAATACAATGCCTCGATTAAACCATAAACGGTGGAAAAATGACCAAAGGAAGTGGGAACTACTGGATATTGAACTCGAGGCGTTGATCTCTATTACATTTTAGTGGGTACATTATGAACATAGTCTCAGAGAATCCATCCAGCCCACACATTCCTTGCGAGTAGCCTTAGCGATTGTTACTTTTGGACATACTCCAAGTACCCCCTGGGCATATCTGGAGTCCCCCCCACCTAATTTAATTCACTCATTTTTTCACATTAATTTAAAACATACCAAGATACAATTGCACAACATTCACTCCAACACTTGCAAGCACTCTTAATTATTTTTGGCTATATTTAAGGCACTAGTCAACTATTTATTTCTTTCAATCTATACATGATATGGTGTCGCATCGTGCTTATTTGTGATTGTCTCGTCATGTTATCTGTTGTTTACAATTATTAAATCAAAACTCCTAAAAAAATTACTCATTTAATACCATCATCATCTAAGTAACCATCCTTAGTAACTTGTAGGGCCTACCCCCCTTGGCTTCCTTAGGAGTTTTTCTAAACGGAGTAGTCAAGAACAAGGTGATAGCCTTGAATCGAGACTTTCCCCCAAGGACACATCTAGTGGCTTGTAGACTTCTTCCATGTTCCCTGCTAAGTGTGTGAAAGGTGACAACATCTTTTGGCACCGTTGTCGGGGATAAATTTTCTAATTTCCGGAGTACGACTTTTGTTTTCTTCCCTTTTTTTTTTGCTTTGTTTGATGAATGCTTAGATTAGATATTTAATTTTCATCTAGAGACTCCACTGACTTTTTCCATTTTTTATTTTTACAAAGAAAAGAAAAAAATAATTTTTGTGAAGGATTTATTAAATTTTTTTTTTTCACATGGTGAGTCCATTGAAGGGATAAAACCCTACTTTCTCATAATTTTGTTAATACTTGTTGTGTGTAGATGAGCTCATACGACATAGTGAAACTTTAAATGCTCATTATTTGACAGCTCCAGTTCAGTACAAAATATATGCTTGATATATGCTACTGATAAGTCGTTATGGCTGATGAAGATTATCATGCTCAAATTTGCAATGCATATCCTCCCATCGATTTCTCGGGCATCGCGGGTTTTCCTAACCATGAACCATATCTCCAGGATAAAGGATATGTTCAGGATCCATTTTTGTGTGGAAATGGTGATTCAGTTGTCTATCACATCATATCCTTTCTTTCATTTGTGACTAAGATCAACATACTTCATAGGGATAATATGATGTGAATTTTTGCTAATTTTTTGGAAAAGAAAGCTTGGATATGGTTTTGTAGTATTCCTGGTAAATGCATTATCTCCGTTGAAGACTTATGTGCTATGTTTTTTGACAGGTGGCATAATAGTGAGGGAGATATGGTAATTGTTGTAGAAAGGGCCCTCACCTACCTAAAGGAGCTAAAGGATCCCATGACTTCCATTATAGACAAGCACACTTGGGATGATCCTATTGAAGAGCTTCACGAGGAACCCATGATTGAACATATTGTTGAAGACTCTCCTCATGTCACCATAAATGAAAACATTGAAGATTTGAGGTATTTTAAAGATTGTTGTAATGGTAATATTTTTCCAAAAAGCCCTCATGAGGAAACCATTATAGATATCGACACTTATGAAGAAATTTATTATGTGTATGATGACACTCCTCTATGTTCATCACTTAGGGATGAAGTTTTGGAATCTTTAACTTCTCGTAATATCTTTGAAACCGAAACTTTGAAGGATGATTATTATGAACAGGAGGAGGGTAGTTATATCTTAGGATGTGATACCAAAAAGGAAGAATCTCTCATATCCGACATAAATGGGAGTGGTGACTATTGGAATTTCATAGATAATACAACTTGTGAAAATCTTATTGAGAAACCCATCCATGATATGTCTAGCAAGGGGAGTGTCTATTTAAAAATTTGCGGAAGTCCAATCTACCATACGTCCATAGAGGGGAGCGTGGATCTGGATACCTAGGAAAATCTTAGTATTGAAGAAGAGCATTCAAAATTTTTACATGATCATTTAGAGTCATATCAGGTAGAGCTGCACAAAGTTAACAGTAATGAATACATTGAGAAGCACTATTGTGAAAAGTTATATGTGATGCAGTCAGTGGAATATCAGCCTCAGCCATCTTCTTCACATGTAGAGGTTCCTTATTATTTGGAGCTACTTGGGGATTATGCAATGATTTATCATTTGATAAGCCCTGATGATCAATATGATGATGTAGTCAGTCTACCTCATCTTGCTGATTGGTATATTAGTCCTATATAGTCATGGATAGAAGCAGCCTGTGCGAGAACATACCAGTTTGGGAAGAACTTTAATGACTTTACGCATGCCTATGATTTCCCATCCAACACTCCCATTCCGGATCATCATGTAGGTTTGCATTTTCTAAATAAAGTATCCTTACTTTGGCTGGTAACCAAAGACAAGGAAGGTTTTATTTATGTTAATAAAATGGTTAGGTGGTTACATTAGATTTCTGATTACACGTAACACTTTTTATATCATTCTTAGAGTAGGAAAATAAGCTCCTTAAAAGAGATCATTTACTTTCTGCATTTCTATTTTGTACTTAGCTATAATAAAACTTTTCTTTCAATAGTTACCTACATTTATTTTGTTTAAATAAATCAGCTTAATGGTTCATTTGGATTTTATATAAAGCTTGTGCTACTGAGGTTTTCTTGTCAAGTTGAGATTTTTCTTACAAGGTATATAAACCAGAGATTCTGTTGTTCTCGTATCCTCTACTTGCCCTATGACTTGATCGAGCACATGTCCCATAGTTGGAGCTAGATGTTCCTACCTAAGTTGTAATTGGTGGGTTTTTCAAATGATCCCGCGAAGTAGAACAAGTACACTTGTTCATGATTAGAGTTCATAAGTCCGCCAGGATTTTTTTGGGAGTCTGTTCGAATTTTTTTTGTAACACATGTTCATACCACCTTGGGGAAATTGTAAAAAATGTCCTAGCATTTAAATTTTTATAAAAGGCTCAGCTTCCCAGACTTAAGCATCAAGCATACTAGCCCAGAGTGTTTTTTCCCTTGGTTATTATTGGTTGTTGAATAAGCGACTAATAATTTCTAATTTTTTCACTCAATACCTCCAAAGTTGGGGAGGCCGGCTTGAAATTTAGTCCTATTGAGGTTATTAGAGTCTGTGTGTCAATGTATAAACATGCTAGGCATTATGGTCGAGTCATATGAACATGTCCCAAGTCCCCTAGGTGTTTTTTTTTTAATAATTTTTAATTTTAATTTTTCCACAAAACTTAGGCTATTTTTTAATAGTTTAAATGGAAAAATTGGTATTGTAATAAAAGTGGAGTTAAAATTCAATTTCAGTCATGGGGATGATAATTTTATAACTCGGAGCACCCGGGAAACCCATCAAACCACTTTTCCTTAGTTTTGAGTGATTTTTCCATCACTCAGGTAAGAAAATCCCAAAAAATCAAATATTGGCCGATTTGACTAAAATCAGTTTCTATTGGCCTACCTAATTTTTGTGCGGAATTTCCTTTGATAGAGGCATCAGTTTCAGTCCCTCTCAGCTCCTATGTGAGTTCACTATGGTTTGGAGGGCATCTCTCTCCCTCATTGGGTGAATTGTGTTGTGTTGTCCAGTTAGGATGAGTTAGGTGAGCCGATAGGTGGTGTGGTGGCGTCTCAGGTGAGAGGACACCTAGAATTCCTGATTCACTTTAGACCTCACCCAGTTCATTGCATATCATCTCCTAGCTCATCTCCCAGTCAGGATTTGTGCCCCCTTTGGGCCAGTGGGCCTATTTTTGCTATAAATTGAGGCTGCCATTCCCTTCTTGAAGTTAGTTTGAGTTGGAGAGAATAGGCTTGCTATTGTAATACTATTGTAATCTTTTAATTGTTGGAATAAATAATCTTTGGAGGCTAAATGGTGTAATGTGCTCATGTGTGTGGAATAACCATTGTCTTGTGGTTATTGATGTTGCCAGTATTCCTCTCAATTTCTACATCTGAGCCTTGTCTGGCTTGAATGATTCAACTGAATCAATAGGAGTGTAGTTGGGCAAGTAAGATTACTTGTTTTCTCTACATCTCATATCATATGTGTTTTAAGATCTAGATTATTCATGTTTAATAAGCTTATTTGGATGTAATTCTTGTCTCTTTTTTCATATATATATCTAGATCTCATAACGTTTTGTGCAAGGTTGTGTGTTTAGCTTTCAGGTGGAGAGGATTGGACAAGATGTGGATCTAGTTTAACTCTAATGTACATCCAAAAATTTTGTGGAGAAATTTCCCCTCTACATTCCACTAACAAGTTTCCCTTGCAGATCTATCCAGCAACAAGCCTTCCCCCTTCTCTTCCTCCATTTTATTAAAATCAAACTTCTAGTTACTTGTTCATCCTCTTATGACCATATCTACTTATAAAAATTGCTTATACATTTTTATATCTAGTTCCTAAGAGTCTTGTTGCTTAGATCTGAAATTTCATAAAGAATATCATATTTTAAAAATAGATCTAGGTGAAGAAATTGCTTTTTGCAAGTAGCTAAATCGTAGATCTAAAGCTTCCTCATACGGTAGTTTTTTTTTTTGTTCTTTAAATATTTAAATTCTACAAGAAAGTTCACATCATATTGGCTGCCCAAAATGCAAGACAATTTCCCAAGGAAATATTTATTTCCTTGGTTCCTTTTTATAAAAATAAATTGTTCCTTTTTAACAATTTTTAACTTAGTCTTTTTTTCGGTAATTAGTGTGGTGACCCAAAACACTTTTAAAGTGTTTTTGGGAACATTTTATTTTAATATATTTCTGGTTTTTATCATATTTTACAAAAAATAGAAGGAGACTCTGCCCTTTTTCTGACTCTTGGGTGAACCGAAGCTTCTCGGAGGCTTCCCCTGCTGTTGTGCTTCCTTATTAAGCTTGTTGTAAGTTTGTTGTAATACTTTGAATCCCAGATAACAAGGATCAAAGTGAAATTAGTTTGATTATATTTTAACCTTTAATAATAAATAATCACTTCGAGGAGGCGTCCGTTTCACTTTTTTGCACTTTTTTCCATTTTTTGCTCTAGCTTAGTATTGTCATGAAGAATTGTATGATTTAATCATGTTTTTCATTATTCCATATTTTTAAATCAAATTAATACTAATACTTACCCCACGAATCCCTGATTGAACCGAAAGGTAAAAGAGGATCGTAGCAGGATTAATTAGAAAACCTTTGGTGTGTGTTTTTGGTTCTATTTTCATTCTTACTTTTCAAAAGAAAACAATAAGATTAAACCCTCATTGATTTCCTGATTGAGGTCCACTTGGACCCAAAGAGATTCTTGGAGGGTCTTTTCTTAACAAGAACACGCTTTTAAAATTTAATAAAATTTACAAGACTCCAGTGTGTATGCTTTGCACTTGGCTACGGTTCATCTGATTAGTCAAGATGCATAAAAAGCAACACGAGTGACTCGAATAATTAGGATTCACTTTCCCAATTAACCACCATAGGAGAAAATCCAATGCCTCGATTAAACCATAAATGGTGGCAAAATACCCAAAGGAAGTGGGAACTACTAGATAGTGACCTCGAGGTGTCGATCTCTATTACATCCTAGCAGGTGTATTATGAACATAGTCTTAGAGACTCCATCTATCCCACACATTCCTTGTGGGTAGCCTTAGTAGTTGTTACTTTTGGACATCCTCCAAGTACCCCCGGGGTATATCTGTAGTTCCCCCCACCTAATTTAATTCACTCATTTTTTCACATTAATTTAAAACATACCAAGATACAATTCCACAACATTCACTCCAGCACTTGCAAGCACTCTTACTTATTTTCGGCTCCATTTAAGGCACTGGTCAACTGTTTATTTATTTCAATCTATACGTGATTGGGTGTTGTATCCTGCTTATTTGTGATTGTATCATCATGTTATCTATTTTTTACAATTGTTAAATAAAAAATCCTAAAAAACTTACTTATTTAATACCATCATCATATAAGTAACCGACCTTCGTAACTTGTAGGGTCTATCCCCCTCGTCTTCATTAGAAGTTTTCCTAAATGGAGGAGTCAATAACAAGGTGACAGCCTTGACTCAAGACTTGCCCCCAAGGACACACCGAGTGGCTTGAATATTTCTGCCACGTTCCCCCCTAGGTGTGTGAAAGGTGGCAATACGTAGTGCAAGCCATGAAGGGGAATTCATGCATACGATGTCTGCAAACATCACATAATTTACATGGCTGATTTGTACATAATGAAGTGTTGCGTCTAGGTGGGTTTGGTTGCTGGGGATTTTGAGCTGGCTGGTTTTCCCTGATGTTGTTGGGAGGATTTCACTATTGGCCACCTCCTTGCAGTTGGTTGTTTCCTCAATTCCTAGCTCAGTTATTTATGGCTTTCCCTTGTTGTTTGTTGGGGGTTGGTTGGTTGGGACAGTTTTACTAGGAAAAAACTTGTCCTAAGGGTGGTGGCAGGGTTGGGGTGGGGGTTAGAGAAGCTTGTGCTGGTGGCACATAGTAGACCAGGGGAGTTGGTGCTACAAATCCAATCATCTATCTGGAATATTGTTGTGCTCGCCAAACTTGCACATGGGCATGTTGTTGTGGCATGGGTTGCACATATGAGGTTGTGGCTCCAAACTTATACATTATCCTCAAATAGTCGAGGGATTGGTTAGGGTGGGAAACACTAGGGGTGTTTCTTGAATGTGGTGGCATCATAGGTTGTGTCACATGATGTTTTGGTTAATGTTAAATAGAGACTATGATTCCATCTACGGCATGGGATGCCCCCAATGCGTCATGGTAAGAAGTGCCCACACGTCGAGCATCTAGAATGATGCTATAAAGGTATTCAGACTGGGAATAAATAAGATCAAACTGCTGGGATTTTATGATGGCTTCCTCTTCAGATTGGGTACGTTCAGATGCGATGTCCTTTGCTATAGGTGGTAGCAAAGTTTTTAGGAACCAATCTAGGAAGATCCTATCATGAAGTTGTATCTTGCACAAACTACGACGTTGCCGCCACTCATGGATGTGGTCGGCTATATGGGTCGCAGTATTTTGATAGCAAGATAGTAAAATATCCACCCCTTCATTCTATTTGATGAGGAGTTGGAAATACTGTAGGAACATAAAATCGAAGGAGTTAAAATATGGGTATTTGGATTGGGGTAGCTCAATGTACCATTTTGCTGCGGCACCTATTAGGGTGCATTGGAATAGCCTCAGTCTAATAGAGTCATCTACAATGTTTTTTGATGAGAACCATAGGTAAAACATCATTATCTGGTTTTGAGGGAATCCCCCTGCCTTCCCTTCAAACATTGGAATGTCTGATGGGAGTTTGGTTGGCATGGGGTTCCAATGGGGTTGATGGCAGATTGGGTCGTTGGTTAACCTAGCCAAATTCGACAAGTTTAGGCGAGCCATGAAAGGGAGGTTAGACCCAACATTAGTGAAGGAAGGACCAGTAATGGCATCAAAGTTTACTAGAATTTGATGGACCTATGTGACTCGAGGCATGTGCGGCTGACTTCCCACAATGGGGATAGCCGACAAAGTCGTGGAAGGGTCACTGCCCAAGGGTATGAATAGTGAGATGAAGGCAATGGTTAGTATAAGTTTGGGTCCGCTACTATTGGGTAGCTAACTTATCACTGCGTAACTATGATAGGACCACCAATAGGGATGTTGGTGACGATTGGAGGGATGGAAATGGGTCTACTGCCAATCAACCCTCTGGAGAAGGGATCTGGGTTTGTACAGGCCATGGGGATGGATGGTACAGTGTGCAAATTTGGCTCATATTGGTATGAATCTGAGTCAGATTCATAGGCTATGCGACCTTATGATGGTGTAGTAGGTCATCGAGAATGGTCTCGACGGTGTTGGTTCAATGGGCCAAACTAAGGGGACTCCCCCCTAAGAAGAGAGGAGGAACGTGATGGATCAATGGTGTTTTTTAGTGAGTCAAACAATGTTATTGGTGATGAATATCTGGACCCCAGTTAAATTGCTTCCTAGTGGATTTCAGGTGGTTTCTCAGCCACCAAGTCTACCAAAAGACAACGCTTGGATTTTTCCTCACAAGTTTTACTAGTTAATCGATGGGGGTCGTTGCCCATTTTGCTTAGCAATTCCTCTCGTTGGCCAGCTACTTTGGGATTCCCATGGTACTCCTCATAATTATTTTTAGAGCATAGCCCAAGTACTTCCCACAGTTAAGGAAATCAGGGACTTATGTCCTCAGACTGCAAAGTTTTGAATTAATGTAAATTAATTGATTTTAATGGTTGGCTCAACGTCATGAACTAAGTTTGGCTGATTAATTTTTGTGGTTGTGTGCATCCTTGTGAATGATTCCTATTTTAAATTATTATTTGCAATTTTGTTTTAGACATGTGAATCTACAGTCATTTGGTGTATTGATATAGTTTAGCAGACATTTCTGGTTTCTTATGTAGATTAAACAATGGGAAACCTATGAACAAAACTGAAACTTAATCAAAAATCAAGATGTAACTATTAAACTTTCAAAAATTGTAGATTTTCTAGGTGACTACCCTATCCTTGTATTCTTCCTATACCAGGAAAGAGTGCTTGGATCTCAACACAGTGGGACTAGGCCCACCCGTATATCCTCAGGTCACTCTTTGAGTGCAAGGTTGGTCAACAGGTAGGACGTGAATGCCATGAAACCCCCAATGGTCGCAGCCCCCTATACCTTCCAAGTCACCCATTTTTAGTTGTTTTGGAGCAATGAAAATGATAAGTTCCTATTAATATACTTTCTCAACCCCCTGTCTTATCTCAGAATACCCTAGAGGGTGATGACCAAGTAGAGGAGGGAGGGTTGTGCAAAGGGGTTAATTTCCAATGATTAAGTGGAAAACTGAAAATCAACTTAGAGGGTTTTAACTTAAGCATTTAAACAAATTTATTTTCCTAAATATTTAACCACACATAAATTAAACCTAAAACATTGTTTGCAAAAATAAAGAGGCTGCTGGACAGTGGCGACAGAGCTCCACTAATAGTTCGACCAGTCGAAGCAGACAACCGAGAGACAGATCACTCTTATCAGGGCCAATTTGGTGAGGGGGTCACACCTGTCATCCCAGAATAGGTGAGGGGGTCGTGGAGTTTCACCCGAAACATGCGACTCATCCTACAAAAGTAGGTCACTCTTGTTGGGGGAAATTTAGTGAAGGGGTCACTCTTATAGGGAAAATCTAAGCGACGAGGTCACCCTTTCAGGCTCTAAAGTGGTGACCTAGCCCAAAAATGGAAAATTTTAAAAGTTGGAGATGAGAAAAACCAACAGTAACTAGTACTATGGCCGAACGGGTTCGAGTTAGCCTCAAGAGGGCTCGCCCAGTAAAATAAATGGAAAGAATTGGAAATAAACTTGTTAAACAACTACTTAAAAATCTAAAAAAACTAAATAAACCCAGGGATCCTATGGGATCAACCCAATATGGTCTCCAAACTATAGTAGGGAAGAACCCCTAGCTACATGTAGAAGAACCTACCTTCCATCTATAGGACATAAGAGTAGAGTCAAATGAATGGAGGAGAACCTGCAATGAACTATTGGCAATAAACTATGGAGAATGTGCAGCAAAAAATGTTAGAAATAAACTTAGCATAAATGAGTTATCTAAACTATAAACTGAAAATCAAAACAACACATTGAGATCATTATACCTAAGGTATTTTTGGAAGATGGGCCACCATGCCCTAGCTTAAGAAGCTACCTCTCTCTACTAGTTTGGGTGGTATGGATCAATTCTCAACATATAGGAAACTAGAATAGTAGAGAAAAGGGAATGAGAGGGATGAATGGATTGAGAGAGATGGATCCTTAAGGCACTCATATGGGCAGAGTAATGGTAGGCAGAGAATGAATGTTTTGAGAGTGACTCCCACCCCTGTATTTATAGTTTTTTCTCAAGTTTTAGGATTTTTATCCCTTGTTCAAGGTTATAATCCATTTATATGATTTTCAGCCCCTTTTCACCTCTTTTTAGCTCCATTTGGGGTTTTTATCCCCTTTTAGGAGTTTTAGCCCCCTTTTTAGGGGTTTAGCCCCTTGGTGAGCTATTTTTGGATCCTTTTTGGGGTTTTAATCCCCTTTTGATGTTTCTTGAGCCTTTGAGGGGAAAACATAGCTTAAGAATGGGTGTGGGGGTCAATAGGGGTTAGGAAATGGATGTCTTTATGTGGTGCAAACCATATGTAGCAAGTCTGGTGATTTTTTGGGTTAACAACTCTTACATGACCAATTACATCAGTTACACCTCTTGAAGGAGGAATACAATTAATATAACTAGAATATATTCCCAAGTTACAATATTTTAACAAAAACTTAGTTCTTTTTATAAACTTATTTCACTAAATTCTAAATAACTCGAACTGAAACATAAATAACTACAGAAAAGAAATACACAATTCACACAATCAAGATAAGATTTATCCTAGGAAAACCTATTATGGGAAAAATACCAACAAAAAATGATGAATATTCCTTGTCCTTTTATTCTTCAATATGTAGCACACGTATAAAGAAAATAGTACTCTCTATGGATTTACCTATGAATTTGCATCTAGAATGGTTACTGCAAGTGTAAATAGTCCAGAGGTCACTACTCACTCTATAAATATTAGATCCCAAATCGGCCTTAGATATCAATAGGGAACATTCATATACTAAATCAAACTTTTGGATCCCAAAGAAGGTAAAAAATACACAATATACTTATAATCCAAAGCACATGAAATACATCTACACTTTAATAAATAATATGGAAATAGCACATGAAATTAACACACTTGTTTTGGTCAAAGTTCCTTAGAAAAGCCTTGAAGGGAAAACTAGTGAGAGATATATGAAATATTTTATAATGTTGAGAAAATACAATACAATATGAGAGATACCAATCCAAACTTATCTCAAGTTTTCTCAACTGCTGGAATAGTTGATGTAGCTAGGAATGTGCCCCTCTTCCCAAATGTGCCTCTCTTCCTCCTATCTGTGCCCCTTTCTATATCACTGCTCTATGATATTAGGTCTCATGACCCTATTTTTCTACCCCTTTCTCATATGTGGAAGAACCCTAACTCAGTTTCTCCCTATCCAGTGAAATGCACACCTCTCTCATGAAATGTGCCCTTCACTATGTTAGGCCAATATCTAATCTGACTGCTACTGAATCAAATAAAAAATTGACCCTCACTTCCTCCAAATGAGTCCTACCCAAAACACTAAGAATAATGACATATATATCATATATATGCACCCTCCTTTAGCCATATAATGTTCCCTCTCTCAGAATGCACCCCTCTTAGTCAGCCTCTCTATCTATGTTGCTATTCTACTAGATGAACTAGATATGGTAGCTATCTCAACCCCTTATCTAATATCTCTCTTCCTTAAATGTCATGTCCTTATTTTGGTGATATATGGATCATTCCATTAGGAAATTAGTCCATATGGTTTTAGGAATACATTCCATTAATTTTTTGAGATTAGATTTTGAAATAAGGAAATTAATTAATAATAGGAGTTATTATATCCTAAAGTTGAATATACACTATTAGATAAATTATTTTCCATGAATAAATTTTATCTTAATTAAAATAATAAGGATAATGGGACAAGTGGGGTGCATTAGGAGATAAGGTTTGACTACAAGGAAGTTGCAAAAGAGGAAAGAAAGAAGAAAGCATCCAAATCAGAGAAGAAAAAAAAAAGGAAAGCTAACACAAAGCAGGAAAGCCAGAAAGTAGTATAAAGCAAAAAAGAAGAAAAGAAAGATAAAGTAGGGAAAGCATGATAAAGTAGGTTAAACATAGAAAAGCAGAATAAAACAGAAAAAATAGAATACAGAAGAAAAAGAAGAATAAATCAATAAAGCAGGATAAAGCAGTAAAGGCATAAATAAAAAAAATAAAAGCTTGGAAATCAAGGCAAGTTTCTATCCACTAATGAGGGTGCATTAGCTGAGGAAAGCTTACCAAATGAAGATAAAATTTGACCTTTAATCCAAATATGTTTATAAGATAATGATAGTACATCACTATCACATCTTTTGTTAGTTTGTGAATTGATTTGAGAGCATTGTGCTACTCTAGACATGGGAGATGTGCCCCTAGTCCAAGTTAGGAGATGTGCCCCATGATTCTACTATGAGGATGATGAAATTTGTCCATGATAAATGGGTTTTATTTATTTTTTTAATAAGTTATAAAAAAAATTCAAATCTTATAATAATATAGTTCTAGCCACATATCAAATCCTCATATTCTTCTTCTTATTTCTTAATATTCTCAACTCTTCTATGTAGAATTCAAGAATATGATGTAATAATCAAACCTTAGGGTGTTATATATGATTTATGTATTATTAATAACTATATACCTCAGTTCTGAGGTTTCATCAATAAAGGAGTTGGTCTTTTTGTAGTTGTTTCCAAGACCCTTCCTAGATTCACATAGAAATTGACTGTTATTCAATAAACTGTAAATAAATGAACTTCTACATAATGGATCCGAATTATTTCTATTCATGGGATTATTTAAGACCATAATGATAATATTACATGTCTCATATCACAAATTTGATACTATTTGAGTTCATTTGGAAGTTCATGAATTTAGACTAGTTGAGTTGTCCCAGAGTGATCCTAGCTATAATTTTCCTCCTAAACTGTGGTAAAACATTCCTAAAATTCTAGTTTCAACCCATGCCAATATAAGGGATATATTTTACATATGATGGGTTTCCAAGAGCCTTGGAGTATACTTTAGCCTCATTGATGCTCGAAACATAAAATGTCTCAGTGCTTTGTGTAAAGGAAATTGTGTAACCTCCTTGTCCAATCCTTATAATGAATTATGATATAATGTTCCTCTGATGTTATTTTTTAGAAATTTCATACCCATTTCATATCCATTCCATGAGCGTGAATTCACTTAAGAGGAATTTAATGTTGTTTTGAGCAAAACTAGTCAGTCGTGGTCTATTCCTAACACCTAGTTTTGAGTCTATCTAATTGATTCTTTGTAATGATATACTAAACCTGATTCGGAAAATTACAAGTGGTATCATATCTGGTTTCCTCTACTCATGGAAACTATGTTTTCAATTTCAAATTTGTAGCCATGAGAAGGGTACGCGTCTTAGTTGAAAAAGGTGATTATGAATTGTATGAACGAGATTACAAATTCATAAATGAAGAGCCAACATGCAGTACTTCATCTCATTTCACATATGAGTATTATGATGATTTCTATGTTTCAACATATGATGAATTCATGAGGCTAAGATCTATTCATGATGGTTTCTCTTGTAGAGGGAGTCCAAAGGAACCATTTATTTACTTTGTAGATTACTTGGGAATGACTGATGGGATTTTGAAGCACCTTAATTTTAGAGAGTACCACTCTCTTGAGATACAAAATTTGTTCAAATATCCATAATGTGGGACAAGCATGGAAAGGATTGCACATATGGTGGATGAAGTATGCAATAAAATGAGATATATATGGTTTCCACATGGAGCCATAAGAGATGAAGAGGATATGGATGTGCACCCTCATCCATCCACAATGATTGAAAGGACCCATGATCCAACTAACTAATTGAATATGAATTTATTCCTTTTGAACATGAGCTAGATGAAATGATATCTTATCTAAATATGCTTGGACCTATCATGAAATACTGGATTCTCTATGAGTTTCATGCAATTTTGATTATCATAGTAGATTGCATTGGCTCCAATAGTATATCAAATAAACTCACTAGCATCTTGCAAATCCAAACAACTTCATAACTATATAGAATCACTACTATATATTTTTCCTTTGCAGAACTAAGGGCCACTGACTTTTGTTTCCTTATAAACCATGACACAACTATCAAACCCAAGATGAAACAACACCAAGAGGTGATTTTCTTATCCACTGCACTACCTTCCCAGTCAGAAACCTCTCTAGCCAATAAAATCTATTCCACCCCTTCTCTCATAGTTAAGACAATTCTCTATAGGACCTCTAAGGTACCTGAGCACGTTATTTTCTACCACCCATTGCACACTCTTGGGATCTAACATATATTGACTCAAATTATTGAAAACATAGAAAATATATAGCTTAGTGTTGACAAAATACATCAGATATCTGATTAGCTGATGATACCTAATTGGAACAAATCTTCCTTAGAAACCACTACTTCTTTCTATTGGTTATCATAGGTGTTTTCATAGGTCTATAGTATTTCATCTAAAATATCTTCAAAATGTTAACTGCATATTTTTGTTCTCCCAAAAAGATGTTCCCATCCTCTTCCCACGCTTCCTTACCTAGAAAATAATGCATCAAATCTATGTTTTTCATCTCAAACTATGAAGCAAGATCCTTCTTGCATCTATCCATGAGTTTCTCCACTCCTGTAATAAACAATAAATCCAAACACATAACTAGAATATGAATATCCCCATTACCTACCATAAACTAAGGTTGGAATCTTCTTTACTCTTCTAGAAATCCATCTACTCTAAGTAGGTATCTATTCTTAAATATCAATATTTTTGGGATTTCTTTAGACCATACAAATATTTCCTCAAATTGGATAGATGAGACTCTCTCTCAAACACCTCAAAGTCCTATGGATTATCAATGTATAACTCCTCATGTATGAATCCATTCAGAAATGATGTGCTTACATCCATATGGTGGATATTATATCCCATTTCTACCGCAATGGAGATCATTTATCTAGTCTAAGTGCATCTAGAAACTAGAATGAAAGCCTCATCATAGTCAATTCCCTCATCATGTGAGAACCCTCTCACAACATACCTATCTTTTTATTTCTCAATGCTGCATACACGTACCTGTGCAAGTGGAACTAGTTACCTTTGAACCTATCACCCCTAATACCTGTGACACATATCTCTGAGTATTTGTACTCCCTCCCTTATCCAAATCATGAGACTTATTCAAAGCCTTTTCCTCATCAAATTTTGCATCCCAGCTCACAACTATATCTTTCCTTGTGGGAATATCTATCTGATAGGATTTTAAAATATACTCATACAAAACAAAGATACCCTTCTCTGTTGTGGGATACAACTTTTTCCTTTTCTTAGAAGGGACATGAGAGTAGATAAGGAATCCAAATATCCTTAAATGACCTACCTCAACATTATTCCCTAATTTGAATGTACACAAACGTGTTACAAGCCTTTTCCAAGAGAAAGAATGGAAATCCTGAATCATCCAACATAGATATCACTGCACCAACTATTACCTTATTCTTTATATTCTCCACCCCATTTTGATGGGGTGTGTAAGGTATAATAAACAACCTCTTCACTCCATATTAAACACATAAACAATAAAAAACCTTGAAGGTCTACTTGCTCACATTGTCTGAATGAAATACTTTGATCCTCCTCCCTAACTATTTCTCCACTAGAGCTTTGAACTCTTTGAACTTTTGCAAGACTTATTTCTACTCCTTTATTTCAAGGATATATATTTAGGTATTCATTTGGTATTCATGAATTAAGGTCATATAATACTCATAACCCTTCAATGATGTAGTCAACATCGAACCGCAAAGGTATTAATGTGTCAAGTTAAGTATCCCTACTAACCTATTATCACTACTTGGAAATGTAGTCTTGACATACTTACCAAGTATGCACAATTTGCACACATCATTTTTCTCTGTGCCAAACTCTTGCACACCTGTCACTATCTCCTTGACAATCATTAATGTTGGATGATTTAGGTGGACATCCTCCCATGCATGAGCTAGGGCATGATGAATTTGAAAGATGAACCCTATAGTTTCCCACTACATACCCTAATCCTAACTACTATATCTATAATGGATCCATTAAGGTGTACTGAATACATTTCCATCTCAAAAAATCACCTAGAATCCCCTATCCTCTATAATAGAAACTGATGACAAGTTCTTCTTCAACCCGGGAACATACAAGACATCCCTTAACTTCATGGAGTCCTCGGACTCCCCTTGAAAGGAAATTATCCCTCATCCAACAACCTTAACTGAAATGTTATCTCCCAGAAAAACCTATAGATCTAACCATCTCTGAGTGAGATCTATAAAATTATTTGTAATCGCTTTCTTGTGACTAGAGGCACTACTATCTATATACTAAATACTTGAAGGGGATGCACTCAATGAGTGACAAGAAATGAAAGATAATTCCCTGTCAATATCCTATGTGGAAATATCATTCACATCTATTGGCGTGCATGAATGGAATGTAATGAGGGAATACTCTTTGTCAAACCTCTTTGAAAAAATATCAACTGCGTCTATTTCTTTCAACTACGTTTGCTGAAATCTATCCACCACTTTCAATTTTATGGTCATGATTTACTAAAAAAACCATGAACCAAAACAGTTTTGAAGAACAATGAAATTCTCCTAGTCATAGATCTAGCTCTTACTCGCATATTTTGGAAGATATATCACATATATAACGTCCAACCTCATAGATATAATATATTTTCTATGAATCCTCACATATTTGGTATGAATACTCACATAAATGAACCTTGGACTCAAAGATATGATAGATCTGACCTATAAAACCCCATATATTTACCCTACTCTTTAGATTTGGTAGATATGGTATATATCTCACGGATATGACATATCGATTGTGTCACCACACAGATATTTTATACAACTTGTATTTCTAAGTGATATTTCCATGATATTTAACCTCACTTTAATACCATGTAAATTTTACAGAGGTCACTACTAACTCTAGAAATATTAGATCCTAGATCAATCTTAGATCTCAATAAGGCACATGCATATACTAAACCCAACTTCTCAATCCGAAATAAGGTAACAACTGCACAATATACTTATAATATTAAGCACATGAATTATATCTACACTTTAACAAATAATATGGAAATCACACATGAAATTTGAAAATACCTAAAGGGAGAACTAGTGAGAGAGGTATTGAATATTGTATAATATTAATCATTTCACAATACAATATGAGAGATATCAATGCAAACTTATGTCATGTTTTCTCAACTAATGTAATAGATAGTGTAGGTGGGAATGCGTGCCTCTGCCTCTTGATTATTCCCCTCTCTATACCACTACTCTTTAATCTTAATCCTCACTCCCATCTGCCTCTACCCTTCTCTCATCTCTAAAGGAACCATAACTCAGGTTGTCACTCTTTGCTTAAATGTGCCCCTCGAGAAATGCACCCCTCACTTTGCTAGATCAATATCTGATTTGACTACTACTGAATCTAATTAGAAACTGAATCTGACACTGCCTGTAGATGGTTCCTTCCTCAATCATTGAGAAGAATGAAATATCTATCCCAGATCTATCCCTTCCTTCAACCAAAGAATGTACCCTCCCTCTTAGAATGTGCCCCTAATTTTTCTTCTAGATCTATGTTTCTCTAATACTAGAAAAATTGGATCTGGTAACTATCTCATCCACTGATTTAATATCCCTCTACATCAAATGAAGAATGTCGTATCTGTCTCACATATGAGCCTCTCTCCTTGAGAAGTGAAACCATTCTCTCTAGAATGCACCCCTCTTGTCTCATAATACACTAATGAGCTCTCCTATTAATATAAACTGACTTCACACTAAAAAAATCAGGAACAATTACACCTTGGCTGTATTTTATAAGTCACTATGAAATTAGGTCACCAAAACCCTAATTTCACTCTCATGCAAAATTACACTCCTGCACTTTCATCGTTGACTTTTCAATAACAAAATATCCTACTTCATGTATTCTTCTATACTATCCACTACTGTGATTTTTTTCAACTATGGAACAATACATAACATCAAAATAATGGAACCCCCCATTTTCCTAATGGCTTGGTATTTACCACTGCACGATAGTAATCTAGGGTTATGTTTAGGGATTTTGTATGTCCCAACTCTCTATTAGGGCTACGGTTTTGGACCTTCTATAATTTTCTTAAAAATACACATGTGACTAGATCCACATGTGTGAGAAATGAGATATTATGTGGAATCACTCCGTAGCATGATGGTTAATTAGAGAGATCAACTTGCTATAGGAACAAATTCTTCATAGGAACTCTATTTTAGGTGTTTCATGGATTGTTAACAGGGTCTTGGAGCATAGAATAAGATCATGGTCCATGGAAAAATGATGGAATTTTTTACCCCCAAAAATCATTATTTATATCCTCAAACATCCCACAAAAGGTTTTGGAACCCAAATCTATAAAGTAAGACCTGCCCCTAAAATGGGATCCAAAATCCAATTCATCCATACTTTTGACTCCAAAATCACCGNTATGTATGTATGTATGTATGTATGTATGTATGTATGTATGTATGTATGTATGTATGTATGTATGTATGTATGTATGTATGTATGTATGTATGTATATTAATCCATTTTCGATCACACCTCTCCATTTTGGAAGTCTTTTGGTCCCCAAAATCTTTTAGCAAATGAGGTGAGGAATTTTTTTCTCTACGTTCTCCTTGGAGTACCATTTAGAATTTCCTATAACTTGTTCTTTCAACCCCACCTATCAAACTTCATATTTTCCTTGCTTGGTTGTTTTGGACATCTTCTACAAAATCATGTATTTTTATAACCCTTCTCAATTCTATAGTGTTGAGTCCTCTATAGATGCTAAGAATTTATTACGTTAGTAGTCCAACATGGAAGGTTGATAGAGTTTAAAATTTTCCACATTCACTACTAAGTAAACACACATATATGGGGGTAGACTCAGTCTGTAGGAATTATCTCCTACCTTGTCCAACACATCAAAAGGACCATATCACAATTCCTTGATCTTCTTAGAAGGACCTTGCAGCCTTTCCTTATTCAGTTGCAGCCATAATCTATCTACCAAATTGAATGTTTTCTCAACTCTATGTTTGTGATATCTCACCTTATGATTTTCCCCTGACTTCTTCAATGTATCAGGTACTTGTGAACATATTTATCTAATATTATCAATGAATTTTTCAACTCTTAATTCTTCATGGATGGTGTCTTCCTTCACTCCCCCTTGGTGTTAGTAAATAACATCAAGAGGTGAGAGTGGAAGATATCCAAAACAAGTTTCAAAAAGGGAATTCCCAATGGAAGTGTGGATTCATTTGTTATAAGAGGGTTGATCTAAATCATATTTTCATCCCAAGTCTTTGGATTCTTCTGATTGTAACCCCTCAAAAGATGCACCAAAGTATTGTTCGCTACTTTTGTCTATCCATTTGTCCATGTATATAATGTTCTGTATCACTTCAATTTAGTGCCCACTTTCCCCAATGTTTAGTCCAAAATGCATTGAGATGATGCTCCTTGGTATTAAAAAGTGCACCCAGGCCTTCTCAAAGAACTGTATAAATATTAGCTCCAATTCTCTAAGAAAACATGCTAAGAAGAAGCACTGGAAATGGATCTCACGACTAAGATAATCCTCACAATCATACATAGGAAAAATAGAGAGAATAAAAGATATTGAATCACATGAATGAAGAGATGAATATTTGAGTTTATCCTTCGATTTAATAATGATGAATAATAGTGTACATAAATAGTACATCCCTCATAGGAAAAATTGAGTTGTATGGAGACAACTAATAAAGCTAAGAAAGGTAGACTTACCAAATATGATAAACCCCCATAGGTGGGTAAAGAAATTTCCAAATAAGTTAGGGACCTCACGAATTAGAAAAATCATGAGTGAGTTGTCAAGAGTTATGGATAAACATGCTAATATTGGAGAATGGAGAGAAAATCATGTAGGATGGGTTCGGAACAAAAGATACCAGTTTCCTAGTTAACTAGTTTTACCTTATCCACAATAAAGATGGATAAAAGAAGAATAAGGAAGGATATGTAGGAAAGCACAGTTACTAATTATGGGAGCATAAAGTGGTCAATATCAACCCAGAATTAGAAACAAATGATTTTTGGGGTATAGATGGCATGAATTGACTTTAAGGTGCAAGTGGATGCCAATTAATTATCTATTGGGTAGGAATTTAATGAAATAATGATTAAATATTTTATCCTAAGTTATGAGTGGGTTTAATTATATCCTAAAACCCCCCTTTAAGTCTGAATTTGTGATGGTATGTCAAAATATATAGGTGTATATAGGGCCCAACAACAAGGATATGGTCACCCTTTAACACTTATTATGTCCAAAAAAGTGAGGAAAGAGGCAAAACCACATCGGGAAAATCCTCCCTCGAGGGACAAGGAACAAAATTTTAAATAATGTGTCTTCAAAATATATTTATATTCACTTGAATGAGCTGAATGAAGTGATTCTTGGTGAAATACTTGATGAAGAAATCATGAAATCCATGATCATGTGCTAGAGTGTAGAACCTGCATGAAAGAAGATGAGAGACTCTTTGTATCTCATCAACTGATGAAGTAGGAGCATTATATGAATTCTTCTTGCTACTTAAAAAATATGATATGCAAACACAATCTGAAATATAAAATAGATCTATGTATACTCCTTCCCAAAGAGTACAAAAATTAAGACAATTTGTTACACAATCAATTCCCTGAATAGCTGCAAAATTATGATGTGAAACACATGTCAATATTCCAATCTGATGTTGCACCTTCCCAGATCTGATATGAGGCTAATAAAACTATGATATATCAGAAACATTAGCATATGGAAAAACATATACAAAGGCTTGAGTGACTCTATTAGGATATAGGACTAGAATAGGAAAACTACGAGCAATTGGGAAAAATTGATAGGTGTAAAAATATGAATGATGGATGGACTTGAGATACGAACCATAAGTGTTTAGAATAGATCGAAAAATGTTCCATATAAATACAAATATGACTAATCTCATGGATAAAATACTACTAAAATATAAACAAGAATTCAAACCATGTAAGATAAGTATCACTGCATAAGAGACCAATGAGAAATCAACCAGTGGACTTGGGCTTTGTATAGCCTTAGGATTATTCATAGGTATGGTAGATGGTATGGATGGTGGTATGAATTGTGTCATGACATGAATATCATCCTGAAAACAATATTCTAAATCACATATACAATATTGTGAATTAAATGAGGAAGAGTTGCTCAAATACATGTCAGTATCTAGTGAAAAATCACAATTTTTGGGAGACATTTAACATCATACTCACTCTTTTAGTCAAATTGGTGTAGTTAAACCACTATCCTAAGTTTAATTGACATCAAGGATCATTAATTACCATCATCCCAATCACTCCCACGCCTACCTACAGTCAAGGAGGCTAACTTAGCCTTCTCCTACAGTCAAGGAGGCTAACTGGAGCACTCCAGGGGTGATCTGTGTGACATTCATGCACCTAATTGCTAACTGGTGGTTACTTTCAGTTCAACCAATCAGTTACAGTCAGTTAAGGTGCCTCCATTCATTAAATATATTATTTAATGATTATTTAATGATTATTTATTATTATTTTAATGAACTGGAGTGAACAAGGTGCCTTCACCAACTTCTGATGGTCAGTTAAGCTTCAGTTAACCTCATCAGGGTTTATTGGAGTCATGCAGTACTAGCACTTGATGATTGGATTCCTATGACATGTGTTTGATCTCCTTCAGTTGAGATTCAGTCATTTATTGCACTCCAACTTCAGTTAGGGTTTGGTGAGTCAATTAGGGTTTTGGTCAAGTGGTTAACTGAGTGAGATTGCATGGCAAAGAGTCAGTTAAGCTAGACTCACTCACTGAATTTGAATTGTCCCTTAGGTATTCGAATTATTCATGGAGTTAAGATATTTCTATGCATGGAAATTTTAATCCTTTATTGTTTATATAATATACAGAGAGGAAACCTATTTGGTATTCCAGTTATTTTCCAATTCATGAGTATTTGTTAATTATTCTTTGATGATTTTGATTCCTAGTTCCTAGATCATGTTCAAGAATTAATATGGTATTAGAGCATGCGGCGAGATGAACATAAATCTCTCAAGAACAAGCTTTTTGACATATTTCTCCATGAAATTTGAGCAATAGCTCAAAAATCCAGCACTGCACCAGAAGCCAAGGCTTACCACTCAATATCCCAAGTAAAGAACTTGTTGATCAAGCTTGCTTGATTGACTATGCTGGGTGTGATGAAATCCTAAAATGTGCAGGTTGTTCGACCTTACGGCTCCTTTTTTGTTTTGATTTGCAGGTTTTATCAGGTACAACTTTGAATGGAATCATCAATCCCTCTTCTCACCCCATTCACAAGCTATTCGGAATGGAAGTTGAAGATGATTGCCTCTCTGAAGAGACGAGGTCTCTATGAGTTGTCTATTGGAATTGGAAGAGAGACTTATGAGAATGAGAATGACTGGCTAAATGATGGTGATAGATCTTTTGGAGCAATATGTTTGGCCCTTGATGATAGCTTGTACTACCTTACTTGTTCTGCTGAATACCCAAAGAATTTTTGGCCAATATTGGACAGAACCTTTGGCAAGCATAATGAGGACCATAATAGTACTTTGGAGATTACAGCCAGCACCACAAGATTTCTTCACTCAAAACTCTTAGCCTCTACTCTCTCTGATGAAGTTGTTCAAGATGAATATGAAGCAGAATCTTCTACACATTCAATTCGAATTGAAGAAAGTCTCCATGAAGTGACTCCTTCTCCTGATGCTCCAGAAGTTCATGAGATCTATGATATCTCATCTTTTCATATTGCTGAAACAGAAGAAGACATTCGAATCGCTGATATTGAAGAAAAATACTGCTGCACTTCCATGCAAACATTCACCGGTGATTTTCCTTTGAATTATGTGCAAAATTTACCAGTAATTGCTTCCGAAAGTGAAGAGAAATTTGATTTTTCTTCCTCTAATGTTGCTGCTGGTGTGAAAATATGTAAAAAATTGGATATTTTGGAAGAAATATCATTTTATAAGAGTGACACATTCGCTCCCCATGATCTATATCTTCCAACAAAATCCTGCAGGATTGCATGCACCAAAATTCAGAATTTTGAAGAAGAAGAACACTGTGCATCCAACGTCTCAGTTGACCATAATTTTGGATCTGATGTGAACCTTATTGGATCTGATATGATCTTATTTGGATCTGATCTGATAGTTCTTGGTTCAAAATTTTAGGTTCATAAACCTTCAGTACTGCTTGTAGCTGTTCTCATCAATGGTGTGAAGAAACCAGTACCGCAAGTCTCCTACAAAACTGCTGCTGGGGATTTGATTTGATTTCATAGTTTTGGATCTGTTATGAACTTATTTAGGTCTGATTTACATTTTGATATGATATTATTTGGTTCATATTTTAAAATCCAAGAGATTTCAGCCATGCTTGTAGCTGCTCTCAGCAATTTCGGTGTGAAAAATCAAGTACCGCAGTTCTTCTTCAATTTTGGTGATGGGGATTTGGTGTTAGTTTCCTCCTATGAGGCTGCTGATATTTTATTTTGTGAATAATTAGATATTTATGAATCTATATCATATTATGGATCTCAAGCATTCGCTCTCTAGAGTCCCAGGGATTCTCTACCTTTGGTCACAAGCTCATCTCCTCACAGAACTAGTAAAGAGGAAGACATTCTGCATCCGCATGGACACTTGCTCCTAAGATTTGGGGCTGATTTTACCACTCATGGATTTCTGTTCAAGGCTGCAACATATCAGTTTATTGATTGTTCCACACATGGTTCAAATCCTCAAGAACCTTTGCTCTCTCTTCAAATGATTTCAGTTGCTCTACATGGGTCCAGTTTTCACCGTGCAGCTGTTTATGTTTCTGATTTAGTTGAGTGCATTGTTTTTCTTCCAAAGTGGAAGATTCCTTCAAACATCTTCACCAAGATATTTTCAGAAAATAAGTTCACTTACCTCCGTTCACTTTTGGGGGTGAGTTCATCAGGGTGATCCAGACTACTTGCAGTGTTCAGCCTGAGGGGGGGTTTTTTCCCACTGGGTTTTCCCTCTTTTCCTCACTTAGTTTATTTTGAGCATTGTTTCAGTTGCTTTATTGTACAGGGTGACCTATGGCCTTTGTTTCCATGGCCCTAGAATTTTATGTTTTCTAACTCTTCCTGAGTATAGCTTAAGGGGGGGTGTTAGAGACATTTAACATCATACTCACTCTTTCAGTCAAATTGGTCTAGTTAAACCACTATCCTAAGTTTAATTGACATCAAGGAGCATTAATTACCATCATACTAGTCACTCCCACGCCTACCTACAGTCAAGGAGGATAACTGGAGCACTCCAGGGGTGATCTGTGTGACATTCATGCACCTAATTGCTAACTGGTGGTTACTTTCAGTTCAACCAATCAGTTACAGTCAGTTAAGGCGCCTCCATTCATTAAATAGATTATTTAATGATTATTTATTATTACTTTAATGAACTGGAGTGAACAAGGTGCCTTCACCAACTTCTGATGGTCAGTTTAGCTTCAGTTAACCTCATCAGGGTTTATTGGAGTCATGCAGTACTAGCACTTGATGATTGGATTGCTATGACATGTGTTTGATCTCCTTCAGTTGAGATTCAGTCATTTGTTGCACTCCAACTTCAGTTAGGGTTTGGTGAGTCAATTAGGGTTTTAGTCAAGTGGTTAACTGAGTGAGATTGCATGGAAAAGAGTCAGTTAAGCTAGACTCACTCACTGAATTCGAATTTTCCCTTAGGTATTCGAATTATTCATGGAGTTAAGATATTGCTATGCATGGAAATTGTAATCCTTTATTGTTTATATAATATACAGAGAGGAAACCTATTTGGTATTCCAGTTATTTTCCAATTCATGAGTATTTGTTAATTATTCTTTGATGATTTTGATTCCTAGTTCCTAGATCATGTGCAAGAATTAATACAATATAGGAGACTGATAGGAGGATTATCAAAGAAAGGATATGATATTTGTAGTAGGGATTTCACCCTAGCTATAGAGTAGGAATGGATCCCTTCCATCTACAGGATGAAAAGGTAGGGTTCCTATGAGAATGGACATAAAAATAGATAGAAAACAAAATGAAACAGAACCCCTGCACACAAGGTTAGGGCCAAGCTCCAAAACCCTGCATCAAACTATTAGAAAACAAAGAACTAGCTGCAAGAAATCAATGGAAACCTACAACAAAATGTTAAAAAACAAGGCTGCAAACAAATCATGTTAGAAAACTACAATATAACAAAACAAAAATAGAAAGATACAAGTATACCTTCTCTGGTTGGAAAGGGCCACCATGCCCTAGCTTGGGAGAGCACTTCTCAATGGATGGGGAGCTATGGTTCAATGGAGAAATGGAGGAGAGGAAGGGAGAATGGATTGAGAGGAAAATGGTCTCAGGGCACTCACACGAGAAGCATAATGATAGGGAGATGAGAAGTGTTTTGAGAGTGATCCCCACCCCTCTATTTATACTTTTTCTTGCGATTTTTAGGGTTTTAAGCCCCTGGTTGGGGCTTTAGCCCCTTTCACCCAATACTTATCTCCTTTGGGGGTTTTAAGCTCCTTTGAGAGGTTTCAAGCCCTTTTTGGAGGTTTTAGCCCCTATGGGAGCTTGTTTGGCTCTTTTTAGGGGTTTTTAAGCCATTTTTCATATTTTTAAGCCTTTTTGAGGGTGTGGGGGTCAAATGAGGGTCATGCATGGATGTCCTTGGGTGGTGTAGGTCATGTAGAGATTAGTGAGGGATTTGTTGGGTTAACAGATTACCCCCTAATGTGTGAGGGAAGGAGCTCATCATATGGCCGACAGACATCATAGGATTTTCTTAGGGAGAGGTGGTGGTTCTTGGGCTGGGGAATGGTGGCTTTTGGTGTTTGTATTAATATGGTTCCCATCAATGGGTGATATAAAAATAATGCGTGACATGTATATGCATGAGGCAGGAATCCCCATGCTCATAACAATGTCAAAATAATAATGTTATCTAAGATCTATAATGCAAGAGCCAATCATGTACAACTGTTGTTACAATAGTGGTTTCCCCAATGAGAGGCTGGATACAATACTGATCTAAAGAACTGCTACATTGGACTCATGGCATTCTCATGGAATGCTTTATCTTCATGACTAATGGTGTGCTGGATTTGGAATGGTACATAGTTTACTAACGGAGAGTCAGAGTCTCTATGGTACAAGTATGTTGTATCAATCATAAATCTATATAGAATAACTGTTGGGGATTCTGAACACTTTCTCCAACACAACCCAGAAATCACAAGGGACATGAACCTATTAGGATCCCTCAAATAAACTCATCAATTTTATAGATTCAGGTGACATCTGGGGTCTTCAACCAAATATTGCATGGAACATTACCTTGTACGGATCTCAATGGTGCGATGGAGTATCTGTAGTCGAGCACGTGAGAAACAACCATCCTAAGAGGCACTAAGGAATACTCTCAAGTAGTCCAAGGAACTCATCAATGAGGTTAATGAAACTAGGATACAGGGACCTCTAGGTCTATCCTATGGAATACATCTGTTTTCGTCGACAGAGGAAGACCTGCCCCTGGTCAAGGAAATGGTTTTCGTTGACCAGAAGTGCAAGGGAGATAACCAAAATATGTGAGAAAATCTAAGGACTACCTCAATGAATGAGGGGGGAGGGGGAGGGACGGAGTTGAATAGGGGAAAAGGGAGTATAGTGGACTCAAAATTTCTTTGTTTAGAGTATGGCCGTAGGGAATACTAGGCAGCAAATGAAATAGACTCATGGGAAAGGGATCATAGCTGTAATACCAAGAATGTAACAGCAGATGGGAAATAATTGGGGGAGGTAGACATTTTTGATATTGATGGGATCCAAGGAAGACATATTGCAAGTACTCTGAACAAAGGTCACCCAAAGTGGGAATGCTGTCGAATTATTACATGTGGGGTGGTTTCTAAAGACACCATTCTGGTACGATCTCATGGATTTTTGGCGAGCCCGAGAAACCAAATGCTCAATGGTGCTTTCAATTTTAGAGAGTGTGAAAGCCTGAAGAAGACTCCAGTGGGGGATATTTTTCATTGGTAGTATCCTATGCCCAAAAAAGGATAAAAGTATACACAAGAGATGTCACCCATCCTGTAGGGGATGAGAGACTTCTTTACCATTGGTAGTCTAGTCAGGCCGGAAAAGGTTAAATCTATACTAACTGGACCGTCATTCAGATACTTTTATGAGCATGAATGAAACCAAGTTTGCTCAACATCTTTTCTTGATGAGAAGGCTGGAAAAGAGCTTAGCAACAACCCATGGTGATATTTTTTGTAGAGTTTGGCACCTTTGCTCGAGAAAGCATGAAAGGATGCAGAGGGGAAAGGTCTTGGATTGAATATGCCAAGAAGGTCCTTTTCATATGATAGTCTACATGGTTCACAGAAGGAGATAAACGAGACGATGTTGATGCCCTTTCCTATACTTTAATGAGAGGGAAAGGAAGCAGCTACGCTCGATAATCTTTTCATTCTTTTAGGAGTCAGAAAAAAGCTTAAAAGAAACTTTGGTATGGTCAATCGATTGCAGTGGCATAGGTGGTATCCCATGTCGGGATAGTAGACAGTGGTCCAAAGTTCATTTGTGTAGTATGGATGGAACAGGTGGCTCTTAAACATACCAATACATGCATGGGATAGATTGTGGCAGAGCCATGCAAATTGGTACGATAGAGGCACAAAAACTAAGGTGGATCTCAGACAGAGATCAGGAGAGTCATGTGTGATTTGTGGTTGATGGACTTGACTACATGTGATGTGAGTGTAATTCTAGAGGTGATTATGTGCCGAATGCATGCAAAGGAAATGATCCTTCCTTCGGACGATAGTCTGGGGACTCGCATAAGGTGTGGTGGATGGATTAGATAGCTATATGCTAAAATAAATGATGTGCCTTCTGGGTGGTGGCTTGGGAACCCACATGAGTGGCAGTAGGCATGTGTGATGTAAGTACTGGTTCGAAGACACTTGTATCACCAAGATGTGGCTCGTAAACCAAGGAAACTTCTGGGAAATGGTCCTAAAAATTAGTTATTAAACATGAGACAATGGTCTCATAAGAATATAAAGGGTGGAATTTAGAAACCAATGGTCCAAACGACATCTCAAATGGATTATGTATGGCCCTGTTATGTCGAAAGGGAGAAAATAGGTCAAATGGGGCCTATATAAGGGTGGGGACCACTTTGTGAAGTGTCATTGTCACTGTTCACTGCAGAGTTGGAGAGGTGGGCCCTAGATTTCTTTTACTGATTTCTCCTATTCTGACCGGTGGTTTTGAGTTCCACTACTTGCGGGTAAGAGCTCTTGCAAAATATATCCTTTTTAGTGGTTTACATTTTGAATTTGCTCACTCGGGGGTCCTCTAGGGGATTGTTAGGGTCTCTACGAGCCAAGTCGCACCTTTTGAGGTAAAGAGTGATTGGGTCACACTTGTGAGGCATTTTTGGGTGGCCTGGTCGCTCTTTTTGTCCAGAAAGGTGCGACTTAGTCCGTAGGTGACTTTTTTGCTAAGAGTTGTATCTAACAACTGAATTTTGCTTATGCAGGATACCTGAGGAAAAGTTGTGTGAGAGAGACTGCAAAGAACTCCAGGAGGAGGCATTCTAGGATGGGAATGTGCATGCTACACTGGCCCATTGTGGGTTCCTGAAGTTCATGTGGATACCCCTCATGAAGAGCTTGCATCTGTTTCTACAGACTTTGGTGAGATTTTGGGATTTTGGGGAGGAGGATTTCTTGATCCAGGGACAGCGTGTTGAGATCATGCTGTTGGATGTATACTTTTTGAATGGAATCCCTATGTTGGGAGTTGTTGGCGACTTGGAACCGGTTCTGTCTCATGGGGAGACACTTGAGGAGTTGTGTGAGAGGCATTGTTACACGACTACGTACATGCATGGTTTGCACATTTTGATGTGTGACATTGATGATGTGTCGACATAGGCTATTGCTACTATGTTGTTGCGCATATTGGGATCTACTGGGAGTCACAAGATATATGGAGGGAAGCTGCAAATAGTAGAGCATGCCATGGGGGGAACTTACTATGCATGGGCCCATATGTACCTTCAGGATGTTCAGCGTTAGTTGAACAACGCAAGGGTATTTTGGGGAGACTTTTGTTTTGGGTCCTTCTTATGTGCTTTATTTTTTGAGAAAGTACCTACTCTACGTCTGCACTAGGAAGTGTGAGATGGTGGTCCGCGGGACCTGCGGATGCACAGGTGGTGCAAGATGATCATATGAGAGGGTGGTGGCAGAGTGGGATGCTTTTTCATCGAGGAGTTACTTGAGTAGTGGTGGAAGCTCCTAGTGATTATTGTGGAGTACCCTTATGTGGGTATAGATTATCATGGGAATCCTTAGATGCCCTGAGCTCTTGGTCAGGCATGGGGACTAGCTGGTATGTATGTGTGATGTCTTTATGTTCATATTTGTACCTAGTGTAGTTGAGCTGGTTGATGATAATATGTATAGAATGATGGTGTCTTTGCTTGTGTATGCAGATGTTGGTCCCCGTCCACCGCCCGGGTATCAAAAGCGCGTGGTCGCTATTGTAGAGGTGATGATTCTTGTGGGGAACCCTCGTAGGTAACGAAGAGAGGCAGAGACTATTTTTCCACACTTGGAGTGGCTAGCTAAGGGGATTTGTGATGATGGTTGGTAGCATTTATACAATGAGCTGATCACCGCCATTCATAGTGTGCCTCCGGACTGGACATTTTTGTGATGAGGAGGATGGCCATATCCTATGATTACTTTCATCGAGCAGCATGAGGGGATATTCCTGCAGAGGACAATGAGTGTTCTGAGGAAGAAGATGTTGATGATACTAATTCAAATTATGAGGAGTCTGAGTCAGACTAGCAACTAGTGGGGCTATCCCTAGTGTGTTGGTGCACTGAGGATTTTTTGCATCGCTCTGTATATCCAATTGAGGAAGCATATGTTGCTTCTCATTTTGTACTGAACATTTTGTGGATGCAGTTTTTATGGTTTTATATGTGAGTATTTTTATGATGATTTGAAATGCAATTCCTATATAATGTATTTTTACACTTGTGTGTGTGTTTTATATATTATTATGCATGATGTTGTGTTTGTATGTTTCCTATATGCAATTATGAATGTGGCAATTTAGAATGTCATTAGCCATCTGATCTGCTACACTATTGAGGTTTCTAGAAACATGTGTGAATGTAATGAATTCAAATTTTCTAACCATCTATTGAGTGCACAGGAATTTTCTAAAGAGGTAGGGATCACGTACCTAGTAGTAGTTGTTAAACTAGGAGACTAACAGCTAGGAGTCTAAGAAGACATCGAGATGGAAAATTCCTAACTGGAGAGTGACGGCCAAGAGGCCATTGACACCATCATATTCATCCTGGTTGTTGGTCTCACTACCCACGCATATTCTGTCAATGTGGATCAGCTTGTGCGACGAGGATTAGATCGCCCATGTAGTCGAGGTGAGGTTTGGAGACCATATACTCACTCCATTAAAAAATTCAATGTATCAATCCGAGGTAGGATCTATCCGGAGCAATGAGGGGAAACAATACATAAGAGTCACTTCTAAAAATGTGTAAAAAAAAGGGACAAGACTATATTACAAGTTGAACTATCGTCACTTAAAGAGGTGATGTTAGAGGGAAAGTGGTTTGGACTTTTAGGGGATCAGGGGTCATTCCTTTGTGTGACACGATGAACCCTAGGAGACGGTCCATTGGGACACCGAAAACACACTTGAAAGGATTCAAGCATATTTTGTACTTGCGACATCGTAGGAAGGGTTTCTGCAAGTCGTCTATGTGTTGTGCTTGCTTTTGTGACCGCTTAATGAGGTTGTCAAGATAGACCAACATGATGTGTATGAGGTCACATAAATGGTGTGTCATGGCACCCTAGAAGGTGGCTCCAACATTCTTCAGACTAAAGGGAATTAATTGATAGGAAAATGTGCCCCATGGGGTTGTAAATGCAGTCTTGTAAGGATCTTCTTTCCAAATCTGGATTTAGTTATATCCAGAAAATCCATCCATGAAGAAAAATACCTCATGTCTGATGCATGCATCGATAATCTGATCGATGAAGGGTGTTGGGAATTTGTCTTTGGGACACGCCCCATTTAGATCATGGAAGTCTGTTCAAATGCGGATGGTAACCTATTTTTTATTTACAGGAACAAGATTAGAAACCCAAGTGGTGTACAAAATGGGGCAAATGAATTCGGGTGTGCACAACTTCTCAATTTCATCTTTGATCATGGAAGCTTTGGAGGGGTGGATGGGCCAGTGCTTTTGGCACACGAGGACCACATCGGTCCATGTGTCGATGTGGTGTTCCAAAATGAATGGATAAAACTTGGGAATTTTAGTGTAGGACTTGGAAAAGATGTCACATAATTCTTGGAAGAGGGCTTTGTAGGAAGCAACTTCTTCCAGGGAGCAGGATGCCCCCAGCATGATTTCTTAATTAACCTCAGGATTGGTTGAGATTTTTATTTTGATGGTTGGAAAAATGTTGGCCATGTTCCCTTATTCGAAGTCATCTGGTGTCGGAATGGTATTTTTGAACCAGTCGAATTTCCCATGAATGAAATCTTTGGTTTCCATGGAAAACTGGTTAGACTGCAACACAAGCTCTTCAGGGAGGAAGAACGAGCAATGGTGCATGTCATCCCATGGGTATTTTTGGGCGGTTAAGACTTGAAGTATCTCCTCATCGTTGCGGAAGCAATGAAAAGATAGGTCCAATGGGTCGTCAGTGATGGTGGAGACAAGAGGCTCTATAGAACTGGACATCATGTAAATGGACATGGTGTCTAAAGAAGGAGGTGAGGGGTGAACTTATTCGATCAGAGTGATCTTAGATTCAAGGGAATGTTGTCGAAGGTTGGCTAGGGCCATTCAGAACTTGGACAAGTCTTGGTAGTGGTGAGAATAGTGTCAATACAATCCGCAGAGGGCGCAAGCATGGTTTGTTCTTAATGACTTATTTCTCACTATTGGCCCGCTTGGGAGTTCAACCCCAAGGAGATTTTTTGTTGTATACATGGCATCCAAATGCACGCGGATTATGGGAATCTCAAGGATGTTTTGAGTTGGATGGACCTGTTCTTCGTAGACGGCGCTAGGTGGGATTTGTTGAGGTTCAGTGGTAGCTTTCACATTTTTTTCCCTGGCCCTCTTTGGGTGGGGCGGTGCGGGTGTGGGTGTGGTGGTTGGTTTTTGCAGGCCAGGTGGAGGATGAGATTCGATCGCAATGGGTTGCATGATGGTTAAGACTACCTGGGGCATTAGTGGTTGGGAGGGTGGATCAAGGTACCACATGGGAATCCCTAATGTGAAATTTGGTAAGTTTAAGGTAGCCATTACTGGCTTACTCATGACACCAGGAAGGAGAAAGAGGAAGGGAATTGTGTGGATTGGAGAGGAGCCCAGATAACTCCCTGATGGTTGCATGTGGGGGTGAGGGTTGTGGTTGTGTGTAATGATGTGGCTGTGGATGATGTTGTGGCTATTGTTGATGTTGCCACCGCTGTTGATGTTGTGACTGTAGACGGTGTTGTGGTTGCGATTGGGGCTACGATTGCGGTTGTTGTTTGGGTGCAGTGGTTCCGGATGTGTTAACACCCAAAAAGTGTTCACTACCTCATCTACCCCACTACATGGCTCATTTGTCCATTTTTCTACCATATTTCCCTTAAAAACCCCTTTTTTCCTCCAAAAATATCCAAAATTCCTCTAAAATAGCAAAAATCCCACTAAAAAGCCTCCAAAAGGCCTAAAATGCCTCCAAAAGGCCATAAAACCATCAAAAAGCCTAAAAAGGGAAGAAAAAATATAAAATAATGAGGAAAAGGAGGAAAAAACCCTATACAGCTGCCCTAAACCATATGGTTTCCAAAACCATGGGCTAGCACTCCATCACTGAAAAACTATAAATAGGTGATGGAGACCCCTTATTTCACATCCACAATCATAAGCGCCCTTACTCTGCCAAAGTATCTCTTGAAACCCTAGCCCACCCTTGAGCTACTTTCACCTTGAGACCCCCTTTTGGCCCATTTCCACCATTGGAGAAAGAGAAGGAGCAAGTTGGAGCTTGGAGCAACCCTCTTGGATCACTGCAAAGGGCTTCACCAACCTTCACATTGGAGGTAACATTAACACAAAAACCATTTTTTACGTATTGTTTTTCTGTTTCATGCACATGTTTAGAGTAGTTTATATTTTTGTTTTAGCATTTTAATTTATACTTACTGAATTGCTACTAAGGAGTCCCTTCTCCTTAGTAGGTGCTCATTCACACAAGCTAGGGGTAAAACCCTAGCCACAGTTTTGGCGACTCCGCTGCTTGTTTAGTTTTCTGCAATAATTTCCCATTTTTTCTTTTCGGCTGTCCCTTTCGGCCGCCGTAAACCGCATCTTTTCCCTCTGCAGTCACATCCCGACCGCATCTTTCAGGCCTTTACTTGCGACCCAACCGTGGCTCTCAGACTGTTTCTGGCACTTTGCCTACGGATTCAAGTCTGTTACCTACGATCCGACCGCGACTAATCAGCCTGTTTGCTGCGATCTAACTGCGCCTGTTGGCCATTTTCCCGCGTCCCGAGCGTGACTTTCATCCCCTTAGCTGCGACCCGACCGCGTCTGTCTGCCTTTTTCCCGTGATTTGACTGCGCTTTTTTCCCTATTTCCTACGTTTCAAATTCTTTTGTCGGCCAGAAAGCTACGACCTGTCCACGTCTGTTTCCCTCAAACTCGCGGTCCGACCGCCCGATTTCACCACAGACCCGCGGTCTGATTTCTGCATGTTTTTTCCTATTTTTGAACCCAGCCTGTTTGCTACAATATTTTCAGCATCTGCATAGCCATCTGTTCCACCTGTAGCCCTACTTCCCTACATCCTTTTCTGCAACATCATTTCTGTTCCCTTTTAAAGAATCTGTTTAAAAATTTCAGCATTTTAATTCAGAAAATTTTGCATGTTAAAGTTGTGAATTCAGTATTGTTGTTAGTTAGAAAGTTTCCCCCTTGTGTGGCACTTCTATTTTCGGTTTCATCACCTCACGAGCACACACTCTGTCACATAATTCAAGTGAGCCTTAAAAAACTACTTAACTCAACCAATATTCTAACCCCACTTGGGGAACACAAAAGAATCTTTGTAGTTAGGTAGGATCGGGGGAATAGGCTTCCAATAACACCCCTCAGTTACTTACACTTGAGACATAGCTGTTGTCTAATTAGGGAACCAAAATCCCCTAGTACTTTTTGGCACAGTCACAACCAGTTTACCAGAGGGCCTCTCCCTTAGGAGGGTTGAAGTCGCGAGACTGGTTCTGGAGGCCTGAGTGGAACACCGCACTCCATTCAGTAACTGAATGGCTACCTTTCGCAGTTCTCGGGATATCCCTGTATAGGGGTATTGCGGTAAAAGGACCAAATAGAAGATTCATCTTTCTGGACGTGTCATGAACAGGGTATCTTAGTTTCCATTCTTCTAGGATTGACTACCCGGTGTCCCTCCCAGTAGGGGGATATCTTAGCCACTTGGATTTCCCATTCATATTGTCTGACTTGGATTTCATCACCTTGCAGAGGATATGTCTAGTTGAGTCAGAATACTTTTAGTTAGGTGTTTGCATGCTCCCTTACCTCCTTTTGGTCTAGTGAGTCCACCATTTTTTATTTTTAGGAAACCTGTTGCTTGTTAGTATTCTGACCATTTCTGTTGACACTCCACCTATTGTAGCACAGCCGTTACACTGGGTGTTTTGAGTTGGTTGTTGGCCTGAGTGCCCTATTTTTTCAAGCTCTCCTTCTGCACACTCGGTTGCATTAGGATTTTTGAAGCTATTTTTTACCCACCTCAACCCACAGAGATTTGACACCATCTGTCACCATTGAGTCCCCGAGACATTCTCGGTGCCTCAGGGGCGAATCCCCACAGCACGGTTCACTTGACACCACCCGTCATTGACACAGATCATCCTCACTTGATACCACTTATCATAGATCTCAAGCCTTGTCACTTGACTCCACATGTCAGCAGCATCGGACTCCGTTACCAGATAGTGATGCCCCTTATTTTACCTCCGATTCTGAGCCAGAGTCTGAGAACCCCATTTACACTGCCCCTACTAGCCCCATGGCTGGCATGAATTCCACTCCCGTCTTGGTAGAGACCATTAGTGGCACATCCACCACTACACTAGTTACCACACCTGTCTTGGGTATGCCCTCCATGGGGCCCCCATCTACCGTTCCCCTCACGGCACCTATTCCCGCAGCGGGAATACCTATTCCCACTCCATCAGTGGCTCACACTACCCATGGCGGTGCAGGACCGTCCCATACCACCCTAGTTCCCCCACTTCGGGGAAACCTCCCTAACACTACCCCTCCACTTGGGGGCATTGGCCCCAACTTGGTCCCACCCACTACTGTGTCACATCCTTCTTCCATTTTTCCATTCATGGCTAGCCTCAACCTGCCTGACCTAGCCAGATTGACCAACGAACCTATCTGACACGATCCTGCATGGCCTCACATGCCCACCAAGCTCCCCTCTGACATCCCCAAGTTCGAGGGAAAGGCAGGTGAGGATCCACAAAACCACATTATGTCCTTCCATCTATGGTGTTCCTCCAACTCCATAGTGGATGACTCTATCCGCCTCCGTCTCTTATAGCGCACCTTCACTGGCTCTGCAGCCAAGTGGTATATCGAGCAACCCCATGGAACCCATGCCACCTTTGCTTCCCTTTCCTCAACCTTCCTGCAGTTCTTCCAGTTACTTGTCTGCTATGACGTGGGCGTTGAGATCCTCCTATCATGCAAACAAAACACGGATACCCACATCACGGACCACATTCATGAGTGGCATCGACGCCGTAGCTTATGTAAGATAAAATTAGATGACCGTATCTTCCTAGATTGGTTCCTCAAATCCCTTCTTCCTGCCATTGCTAAGGATGTGGCATCCGAAAGACCCCATTCTGAAGAAGAGGCCATCCTTAAGGCCCAACAATTCGACCTCATTTACACTGAGTTGGGTTATCTCTATACCATTATACCTGACGCCCCTCATGGCGATTCCTCCCAGCACGATGCGCCAGGGGCATCCCACGCTGCCGACGGCATCATCGGTCGGGTCTCTTCGCATCCTCAACCATTTTCCATAGCACGTCCTACCCCTGGCCCTGACCTTTCGCAGGATACCTCACAGTCTGGAGCAACCAACTCGTATGCTCCCATGACACATCACCACCATTTCCATGGACCCTCATGTCCACCTCAGTGTTTCGTTCATGCGACTCCCGCTTACGCCCCTCCGGTCGCACCTCAGCCCTACTACCACCAGCAGGTTGCACCAGCTCCTGCGCCTTCACAATCCCAACCCACTTATTACCCGCCACAGGCAGCCCCTGCGGCAAAACCATAACCCGCTCCGTAGCCCTATCAGCAACCCCCTTAAGCTGCTGCACCTGCGCAGCCTCCACCTACATATCATCCACCGCAACCTGCTCCAGCGCCTGCGCAACCTCAAAATCCACCTGCTACCCAAGGGCAAGTTTACACCCAACAAAACCTGCAGCAAAACCAGAACAACCAACACAACCAGGGCCAACAAAACTGTGACAGGGGCCGAAATCGTGGAAACAACCAACCTACAGACCCAGCTGGTCAACCCCCTAATCCCCCCGATAATAATAATGCGGCCCCTACTAATCAAAACCCTGATCACCCGCCCAAACAAGCTAAAAACCCCAATTTGCAAACCAACCATCCTTGTTCTATTTGCGGGGTCTATGGCCACTACACACATACTTGCCCACACTTGGAGCAAGCTTGGAAACTTTGGGTTGATGATGCCCACCGCCAAGGGCATGCGGCTCCTCAAGCACCACCCAACCCCCCACAACCTCAGCAGCCACCGTTGGTGCTGCAAAACCCCTTACCAAACCAAGGCGTAGTGAACACTCAACCGTTGGCTCCCCCTCAAGCCAACACGCCAACCCAACAACAAATCACTTACGCTGCTCCTGACCAACCCATGTTTGACTCAGGTACCCACCACTTGTTGATGATGTCCTCCGATGAGGTCAACCTCCAGACCCGATGGAACTAATATGGCTCCACCTCTGAGGCCCCTCCCATCGATAAACCCACTAACGCTCAGCCCACTGATCAGGCGTTACGTAAACCTCCACCTCCACTAGATGGCGCTCCCAAAGCACCTCGTTTCTTGCTTCACTGTATCAACAATAACCCCAATGCGCGGGCTGCGTCAAACTACAACATTGTCGATGACTTAGCCCAATCTCCCGCATCCATGTCTGTGTTAGAAGTCTTAAAAAACTTCCCTTCACAATGCAAGACTTTACTCTCAGCCATTGGGGCTATCGATCCAAATGATTCGAATTTAATGACATTTGATTTGGACCAATCTGAACCCCGCATGCCTTCCACTTTAGCATTCCAAGTTTTTGTTTCCATTCGGAATTTTGTCATCCATCGATGCATTATTGATGAAGGTGCCTCTACATGTGTCATGTCCACCTTAATCTGGAATAAATTGGGATCCTCCCCTCTCCAGCAGTCCACTACTGCGTTGCGAGCCTACGATGGCCGTTCGGCTCAACCACAAGGCCTATTAACTAATGTCCCCGTCCAGCTGGCTAGCAAAACTGTCCTCATCGACATCGAGGTTATTAATGCACAGCTTGATTATAACCTTTTACTTGGCCGCAGCTACATGTACGCCATGCGGGAAGTTGCTTCTTCCATTTTTTGTACCATGATGTTCCCCCATGAGGGACGCATGGTCAAGGTCGACCAACTCACCTACTATTATCCCAATGCCCCCGCAGCACTCGAAAATGTTCTCCCCATGGTTGAACAACCTGTTTCGGGTACCACCACCCCACTTGTTTCCTCTATGGGGCCCGGAGTTTACTCAGATGCGCCAATGACCTCGACCTTCCAATCTATTCCACCCCCTTCACCCGCCACTGACATGTCTGACCTATGTACCCTGTCCCATAGCACGCAAACTCCTACTAATCAATTTCCCTTGTTGCCTAAACCCCCTTTGGTACCTAGTCACATTGGTGTTACACCCATCCATACCATTCCTTTCCTCATCCCTCCCTCAGGTGTAGTTAGCGCCCTAGTCATGGCTACTCTCAGCCTCCCTGGGTTAACCTTAGGATTACCCGTTTGGTATCTTTCACCTCCCGTTCCCCCGCCGAAACCAGCTGTCATCCTGCAAACGGTGCAACCCATTGTCACTACTATCCAACCACCTCTCGGTGTCTCTACCCCGTCGTCCTCCATGAACCCCCCCCCTCCTCTTACCAAACCAACTGGGGGCAGAGGCCCCCAACCTTACTCTGCTGTCCCACCTCCCAAGACAGTCAAAAACCCCCCTGTGTTTCGTGTTCCTCCCAAATGCTCACTGTGCGATGATTTGGGCCATGCGACTCACCAATGTCCTCAGTTACCGGCAGTATAGGCACACATGCAAATGCTTGACGATGAACCTAGTATACCAGTTGTCCAACTTGATCCAACCCCTAAGCCTCGCGACAAATCCCTGCGCACTAACCACCCCTGTGCCATATGCGGTGTTTACGGGCATTACACCCATCACTGTCCCGATCTCCCCGATTACAGAGCGGCTATCTATGGGATGAACAATCTGGATCTTGATATGGCACCACCCACCATTGAGGAGATCCACTCCCCGGTCTCTTCCCCTTTCGGCGAGGATAATACCATTTATATGATCTCTTCCACCACTACTCCCTCGTCAACCGATTTGACGACACAAAATTTCCGTACTGATGAGGAAATCCTTGAGGCTCTCACTGCCCCAGAGTATCCCTAGGATGACATGCACCATCATTCCTACTTCCTCCTAGATGAATCCTCCTCTAACACTGCTACCCAATTTGCAGTTGAATCCAAAGACTTCCTTCCCCCCAAGGTCGACTGGTTCAAGGACCCTATTCCTGCTCCTGACGCCTTCGAGGAGGGTAACATGGCCAACATCTCACCTGTCATCCAAATTGATATCGCTGCACCAGGAAGCACCCCCGAACTCATTACTTTAGGAGCCTCTTGCAGTGAGCAAGAGATTGAGGAATACAAAAAACTCTTCAGAGAATTTCGTGATGTCTTTGCCTGGTCCTATACCGAAATTCCTGGTCTTGACCCTGCCATTATAGAGCACCACATTGACACATGGCCTGATGTACCCCCCGTTCATCAGAAACAGCGTCCCATTCATCCCTCAAAACTCCCAGCTATCAAAGCAGAGATTGAGAAACTTCGCAAGGCAGGATTCATTTATCCTATTGCCTATACCACCTGGGTTTCAAACCCTGTTCTCGTTAACAAAAAGCAAGGCACCATTAGAGTATGCACTGACTTTCGAGATTTAAACCGCGCATGTCCCAAAGACAATTTCCCCACGCCATTTATTGACCAGCTCATCGATGCGTGTGCGGAGCATGCAATCCTCTCGTTCATGGACGGTTTTTCCGGATACAATCAGATCCAAATCCGAAAGGAAGACCAGTACAAAACTGCCTTTACTACCCCATGGGGCACATTTGCCTATCGCGTCATGCCTTTTGGCCTAAAAAATGCTGGTGCCACATTCCAGCGGGCCATGACCTAACACTTGTCATGTTGGGCCCACTTACTATTTATAGTCCGTTGACTTTTTTCTTGTTTTGGCCATTCTGAACCCATACGGAGTCTGTTTTTCGAACCATTTCCACCATTGGAATTAGCACGACGAGACCGTCACAATGGTCACCTCCTGGCATTCTTTTTTCTATGTCATTTTTTGCCCATTTTTTTTAGACACCGCCAGTCGCCTCGGTTTACGTGCCACTTCAGCCGTTCTCCTTTTTTCACAGCTTTTATATCACCAGATTCATTTTTCCAAGCTCGTGAGGATGCTTGAGATCATTCCTCTCTCTCACTTGGTACAATTTCAACATTGTGTCCTAACACCTTGCTACCTCGATTTGTGCGCCACATCGACCGCCACCAGATTGTCCCACACTTTTTACATGAGCCATCCACTCCTGTCGTACTGCAAATGTTTCGTTATTTTTCCACCATTCATTCACCCCGCAAGGAGGCCCACCAATGTTCCCCCCCCACCCTCATTCCTGGTCATCATAAATGTTCCTTGATTGAACACTTCCTCCTTGCCTGGCCATTCCTTTTGTTCAGTATAATTTTATCCCTTTTTCGGGCCGGACAAGTCTGATATGAAAAAGGAACTTAGGGAGTTTCTGTTAAGCTTTTTTTTGACTCCTAAAACAATGAAAAGATCGTCGAGCAATCTTGCTTCCTTTCATGCTTGTTAAAGTACCTGAAAGGGCGTCTATCTGGTATAAGTTTAACCCTTTTCCGGACCTGGTAAACTAATTACGAAAAAGGAATACTCTAGTCACACTGGCTAGAAGAGTTATTCATTGCATCCTTTTATGCTTCTTCAGGCCTTGGGGACTAACACACGAAAAAGAAACCCCCCTGGAGTCTTCTTATCGCTTTCAGAATCTCTAAAATTGAAAGCAACCACGAGCATGAACTGTCATGGGTTCGTAAAATCTACATGACAGTACCATTCCATTCCTTCAGAGTCTTCTTATTGCTTTCAGACTCCTTAAAATTGAAAGCAACCACAAGCATGAACTGTACTGGGCTCATAAAATCCACACGAAAATACCATTCCATTCCTTCAGAGTCTTCTTATTGCTTTCAGACTCCTTAAAATTGAAAGCAACCACGAGCATGAACTGTCCTGGGCTCGTAAAATCCGCACGACAGTACCTTTTCATTACTTCCAAGTCTTCTTATTGCTTTCAGACTCCTTAAAATTGAAAGCAACCACGAGCATGAACTGTCCTGGGCTCGTATAAATCCACACGACAGTACCATTTTATCTACACACTTGTTCTAGTTCCCTAACCCATGAAGAAGTCCACCCGTGCCTCTTGGCGCTATGATCGATCCTCTCGGCAGCACCCTCAATTAGGTCACCTTTGTTCAGAGTATTATGCAGTCTCCTGCCATTTTACCACAGCTTGAGTCTCCCTCAGCCCAGTCACCCTCCCATATCGAATACAACTATGATCCCCTTACCCCCAGTCAGTTTCATATGCTGCCCGATCATCCCCTTCATCATACTCTGAACAAAGGAAGTTTGAGTCCCCCACTCTACTTGCCCAGTTATTCCCCCCAGTTTATCAATCATGCAATCAGTACTATCACATTTCAATTTTCCACCTTGCGCTCCTGTCAAGGAAACATCATTGCCTTGATAGTTGCAGGTCTCCCTCTGTCGATGACAGCCCCTCTATTCCAGAGGATAGACCTAGAGGCCCCTACGCCTTGGATCCATCACCATCTGTGGTGAGTGCCTACGGACCATTTTGGGAGGCGTCATCATTGCCTCTCCGAATGGTTGTTTCTCACATGCTCGACTTCAGCACCTTGATCGCATCGTTGAGAATCGCGCAGGATTTATATCCCTTCCATTATTTGTCGAAGACCCCGGATTTCTCCCGATTCTAGCACATTGGTGAGTCACTTCAGAACGCCAAGTTATATGTTCCCGTGGATGTCCGGGCTGCGTTGACGATTGTATTCGGAAGACCTTCATTTCCATGCTTCCTTGAGTACCCATTTCAGTTCCAGTTCAATGTACCATTGCGAGTATGACCCTTGTCACTCTGATCCAGCAGCTCATCAGTTCCTTTGGTACCACATTCAGTAGCACTGCTGTCATTCCAGTGCATCAGTTTTTCAGCTCAGACATGATCAGCCCAGCAGTATGTCCCAAATTTGTGTCCCTTCTTAACCCTTATGATATACACAGTGGTTCTTTATGTATCCTACAGGTCCCTCTTTTTGGGCTTCACAGTTATGTTTATGTATCTTGATACGAGCATGGGTATGCCCACCTCATCCATATATTGAGATTCTTCCTCATTTAGTATTTGAGGCCATGTATATGTCAGATCCCCATATTTTGGACCCCATTGTTCTTATTATGTTATATCCTGATACGAGCATGGGAATGCCCGCCTCGTCCATATGATCAGATGATTCCTCATCCATTATTGAGGTTATGTACTTTTTGTTCTTGCAGTTGGTTCGGGATCGTTGTTATGGGTTTTAGTTTGTTTCTTCTCTTCTCCACACCCCAGGACCACCATTTATGACTTATGATGTCCATCGGCCATACGATGAGCTCCTGCCCTCGCACATCAGGGGGCAATCTGTTAACACCCAAAAAGTGTTCACTACCTCATCTACCCCACTAGATGGCTCATTTGTCCATTTTTCTACCATATTTCCCTTAAAAACCCCTTTTTTCCTCCAAAAATATCCAAAATTCCTCTAAAATAGTAAAAATCCCACTAAAAAGCCTCCAAAAGGCCTAAAATGCCTCCAAAAGGCCATAAAACCATCAAAAAAGCCTAAAAAGGGAAGAAAAAATATAAAATAATGAGGAAAAGGAGGAAAAAACCCTATACAGCTGCCCTAAACCATATGGTTTCCAAAACCATGGGCCAGCACTCCACCACTGAAAAACTATAAATAGGTGATGGAGACCCCTTATTTCACATCCACAATCTTAAGCGCACTTACTCTGCCAAAGTATCTCTTGAAATCCTAGCTCACCCTTGAGCTACTTTCACCTTGAGAGCCCCTTTTGGCCCATTTACACCATTGGAGAAAGAGAAGGAGCAAGTTGGAGCTTGGAGAAACCCTCTTGGATCACTACAAAGGGCTTCACCAACCTTCACATTGGAGGTAACATTAATACAAAAACCATTTTTTACGTCTTGTTTTTCTGTTTCATGCACACGTTTAGAGTAGTTTATATTTTTGTTTTAGCATTTTAATTTATACTTACTGAACTGCTACTAAGGAGTCCCTTCTCCTTATTAGGTGCTCATTCGCACAAGCTAGGGGTAAGACCCTAGCCACAGGATGAGAGCATGTACAAATCTGCAGTCTCATTTGGTGTCGGTGGTGGTGACATTAAGGGAAGAGAATCTATCAAGGTGGCATCGATAAAAAATCCAGGGCTGACATTCAACAATGGGGAGGCTGGTATGATGTCAACCATGGGGATCACCACAAGGATAACACTAGAGGGTGCGATTAGCCCTTGCGGATCAATGGTGTTTATTTTAGGGATAACGTTGGCAGGTGTCATTAGTCCTTGTGGATTGTGATAAGTTAGTTGGTCAACCATCACGATTTTTCCTTCATGAGGGAACATCATGAGACAGAAAATAGTTGATGCTACAGCTCTCATGGCATACATATAACCTCTTCTGAGGAGAAGTTTATAGTCCAACTGAGCATTGATAACCTCTATGTCAACTAGTATTGTTTTTGTGGCTAATGTGATGGGGAGATGCGGGAGGATTCGTTGGGCTTTAGTGGGGTGGCCATCATAAGACCGCAGAGAAGTAGAGGGACTAGTTGTAGAATTGTAGATGGAAGCTTCTGCCAGACTAAGGTAGATATAATGCATGTGGATGCCCCCTCATCCACTATGCACCGATGCATGAACAGATTCCAAATGGATACTGGGATTTAGAAGCCAGTGGTTGATGGCATCCATGGTTCTCCATTCTCCATGTCGAATGTGATCAACTTTGAGTTAGAGGGGTCTACAGCACCAAGGGAGGCTAGTAAGGATTTCCACTATGTTAGGAAAGTTTTGAGTACCTCAATAGCAGAAATGGCCATAGGTGTTTGGGCCAAATCATCCACAATGTTGTATCTTACAACAGATCTACCCGTGACGTTGTTGGCAATCCATCGTATGGGGGGGCACAGAGGGAAAGGGGTTAACTGAAGAGGTGCATTGGTTGATTTGGATGTAGATGTCACTAATGTGTCAGCAAGTTTGGTGTTAATACTGTACTGATTTAATCTAGTCTATAAATTGACCTCTTTAGTTGTCATGGATAGCAGGTGGTGAACACCTGTTTCTGCTATCGATGGTGCCCCTGGGGCGTTGGGATTGGGCTGGGGAGCAGGTGCAGTTGCTGCTAATCCTTGGACTAGCAATGGGTTTTGGAGGACCATAGGTGGAGGCCCTGGTGGTGCCAGGTTGGCTTGAGCTATGGCTGCCATATTGGTAGCACGCTAAACCTCATTGTGAATGGCTTTCTTGGTGCGAAACATGAAGGGGAATTCATGTGTATAGTTCCTGTAGACCTCACATAGCTTGCATGTCTTATTTGTGCACAATGGAGCATTGCGTCTAGCTGCATTTGGTTGTTGAGGATTCTGGTATGGCCGGTTTGTCTTAGCCTTGTTGGGAGGGTTTGGTTGTTGACTGCCTCCTTGCGGTTGATTGTTGCCTTGGTTTTGGGCTCATTTATTTTTGGCTTGTCATTGTTGGTTGTCAGGGGCTGGTTGGTTAGGATGGTTTTGCTGTGCAAACAACTGTCCTAAAGGTGCTAGCGGTGTGGGGGCAAGGGCTTGAATGGCTTGCACCGGTGGTGCATAGTAGACTTGGGTGGGTGCAGGTGCCACAAATGTGGGAATTTGTCCTACATATTGTTGTGCTGGCCAAGCTAATGCCTGGTCCTGCTGGGGTGGTGCAGGTTGTGCATAAGAAGTTGTGGCTATGGACTGGGACATCATTTTTGCATAGTCCAGAGTTTGGTTTTGGTAGGAAACACTAGGGGTGTTGCTTGGTTGTGGTGGTATTGCAGATGGTGTCGGACGGTGCTGTGGTTGGTGGAAGACAAAACCTATGATGCCATCTACAGCATGGGATGCCCCTGTTGCATCCTAGTAGGAGGTTCCTGCATGGAGAGCATCTGGAATCACAATGTAAAGGTATCCAGACTGTGCATAGATCAGATCAAACTACTGGGATTTCAATATAGCCTCCTCTTCGGATGCCACGTCCTTCTCTATAGGTGGTAGCAAAGTTTTTAGGAACCAATCCAAGAAGATCCTGTCATCAAGTTGAATCTTGCACAAACTATGGCATTGCCGCCACTCATGGATGTGGTCGGTAATGTGGGTCACAGTATTCTGGCAGCAAGATAGCAAGATCTCCACCCCTTTGTCATATATAACAGGGATTTGGAAATACTGCAAGAACATGAAAGCCAAGGAGTTGAAATATGGGTACTTGGCTTGTGGTAGTTCAATGTATCACTTGACTGCAGCACCTGTGAGGGTGCGTTGGAACAGTCTTACTCTGATCAAATCATCTAAAATTTTATTTGATGAGAAGCATAGGTGAAACGTCATGATGTGGTTTTGGGGGCACTCCCCTTCCTTCCCTTCAAACTTGGGAATGTCTAGGGGAGTTTGGTTAGCATGGGAGGCCAAAATGTTTGATGGTGGATAGAGTCATTTGTTAATCAAGCCAAGTTAGTTAGGTTGAGGTGTTCCATAAAAGGAAGTTTTGACCCGAGTTTGATGTGAGATGTGGCAGCAATGGTGGTTGGGTTTGCACGGACATCATGCTCTTGCATGACTGGGGGTACTTGTGGCACCGTTGTGGATAGACCACTACCCCCAAGTGTTGTAAATGAAACTGTGTGAGTGGAAGGGCCACTGTCTCCATGTGTGATAGGAGGGGAAGCTTAGGTGGGAGGGCTACTTCCCCTAGGCATGCCAAGTGGGACAGTGTGGGTGGAAGGGACACTGCCCCCATATGTTATGGGTAGGACAACTTAACTGGTCAATATGGGTGGTGGTAGATGGCTTATGACAGTTTGCATGACCATGTTGGGGCCACCAGTAGGGGTGTTGGTGGTGGTGTGGGGTGTGGACATGGGTCCACTTCCAATCACTAAGATGGAAAATGGATCCGAGTTTGCACCATCCACGGGGATAGATGGTGCAGTATGTAGGTTTGGATTAGATTGGTATGATTCTGAGACTGAATTGGAGGCTGTGTGTCCTTTTGATGGTGTAGAGGGTCATCGAGAATGGTCTCAACGGTTTTGGTTCAAGGACCCAAACTGTGGTGGATCGCTTATCAGGCGTGAGGAAAAACGTGGGGGATTCAATTGTGTCTGATTTGTATGTCAAGTGGTGAAATATGAAAACAAATTTTGGACCCCAGTTTCAATAGCTTCCTATTGGATTTTAGGTGGTCACTCGACCATCGAGACTGCCAGGATACAATGCTTGGATTTTTCCTCACCAGAGTGCTAGTCAATTGGTGGGGGTCGTTTCCCGTTTCACTTGGAAATTCCTCTCAACGACCAACTACTTTGGGGTTCCCATGGTACTCCTCATAATGAGTTTCTTGGAAGAGCCCAAGTACTTCCCACGATTAAGGTAGTCAACGACTTATGTCCTCAAAGACTGCAAATGTTTCAATTAGTGTAAATTGTAAATTTTAATGGCTAGCTTAGCGTCATGAACTGAGTTTGGTTGTTTTATGTGGTATCATTTGTGTGTATGTATTTTGTCTTTCCGTTATACTTAGTGGCTTCTTAAATGGTTTATGAATATTCCACATACTTCAGAACATTGTTGATGAAAGCAGTAAATAATAAATAGAAATTTAAACATGTACCATATCTGAATTTGAGCTATGATAGCCTGACTAGGTGACTGTCTTACACTTGTATTTCTCTTCAAATAGGAAAGGGTGCAGGGCTCTCAACACAATGGGGCTAATCCCATCTATAGATCCTCAGGTCACCCTCCAGATGCAAGGTTGGTCAACAGGGAGGATGTGAATGCCGTGAGGTCCCTTGGGCCTACCACCCCCTCTACCTTCCAAGTCACCCATTTTTAGTGGTTTGGAAAAATGACAGGTAAAGTGTCTATTAGTATACGAGCTTAACCCTTCATCTTATCCCAGAATACCCCAAAGGGTGATGACTGGGTAGAGGAGGAAGGGCTAGGAAAGATTTAATTTTAAGAATTGAAACCTATAGTAATTTTTTGATTCAAGCTTTAAATAGATTCATTAACCAATTAACCATTTAATTTGACAGTGATTTACATAGGCTGCAATGAAATAAACAGATACTGAAACAAAATAAACACAAATTTGATGGATAGAGGCGGCTAAGCCACACTGACAGTCCCAATAACTTTTAAAAATCCGAATCTGAGAGACAGATTGCTCTTTTCGGGGGAAATGTGGAGAGGGTGTCACCAAATTTTCCCCAAATCAGGGGAGGGGGTTACTTAGAAACTATAGATAGAAGCGATCTAGTTTCTAGGATGAAGTCATATAGTGTTAAATTAATAATTAAAATTTGGTTTTTTAAAATTAACCGCGATCGAGGAATTCGAATTTGTTCGAAATTTCCCACACAAAATCCCAATACAACCAAATTATGCTACTATGATTGGAAGACGGTTACCTTACTGGAAAAACTCTTCAAATTTCATTTAGGATGAGTATTCCCGAAAAGCTAGTTAAACTCCTTTCCGTTAAGATATTAATAATATATTAACACTATTTATTATCTAACATTTTTGCGGAAGTTATGATGATAATAATATGATGATCTCTTAATATCACTAAATGTCATCTTATAGTAAAT
>LPNX010543475.1:78318-99898 GCA_001517045.1 Pseudotsuga menziesii | reverse complement strand
ATACAATAGATTGACACAAGAACATGTGGAAACCAAAGAACAAATTCAAAGTGAAATGTATCATTCATTTATAACTGAAATGTCAATTGTGTACATGTCTACAAAAGTACATGTATCCAAAACTGTCCAAGCCACATGTACACATGTATCAATATGTACATATTCCATAAGACACATCAAAACTCAAGCTTCCTCTTGTTCTTTCTTGAGGGTGATCCTGTAGGCTCAACTATAGGACCAGTGTGCATCTCTGGATCCTGCAAATTAAATATCAATTGTTAAATTCAATTAACTATGTACTAATACATTAGCTCAATAAAATACCATATCTAAATTAACCAAAAAATTATGAAAATGTTAATGGACATTGCATGAAACAATTGTTCATTAATGGACATCTCACCTCAGTGAGAGACTGTGACAAAGGGGATTGTGTTTCTTGTGTAGCAGATGGAGCTGTTGGTTGAACATGAATGATGGTCGCATCCATGGTCGAACCAGAGGGGGCAGGACCTGGTGGTGGTGGCTACAATCACCAAATCTTGAAATAGTTAGAAATGTGCATGAATAAACAATAGACAACAATAAAACACTATGTCTATATCATGTTCAAATAGTTGTACCTCTGTGTGACTTGTTGCCATTGTAGATGCAGCACTGACTGCTGCATCAACCATCCCTGCAAGGTTTTCAACAGTAAACTCTGGCTCCTGATGCAGTAAACATGCAAATCAAACATTAAAAAAATATTTTATGCATTGGATTTCAAGTTAACCAAGAAATATCATCGAAGGATATACAAATTACGATGGTATCAGTATCTCCATGGTCGTGGACAACTTCACTCTTTCTAGGAGTAGGCCGTCTTATATACACTTGACCCTTGTTCACATATGGCCTATGAGGAGATACAACTCCAGGAAATGGTCCAGGTGTTTCGGTACCAGCCTAAAGTCAACAAGAGTTCATGTAGCTAGACATGCATGATTCAACGAACATACATGTATTTTAAAAATGACATTTTTAAATGTTTAAAATGTCTACCTCCATCACTGCTTTCCCTCGTGTAGGATCTGGCATTTGCCCAGATATTTGCTCGGTCGATACGACCATGGATCCTACCTCCATCACTGCTTTCCCCCGTGAAGGATCTAGCATCTGCAAGTTTAATAATTGTAAATATTAGACCATAGATAACATTAGTGAACTAACATGAACAGTATGTGGAAATTAACAATTTAACAAGTATTAAAAAACTGAAATTTTTAAATTTTTACCTCGGTGTGAGATACGGGATCAGTGGATGGAATGTCTTGCCCCTATGTAGAGTGTGGAACATGATACTCTGGGGTGTCACTGCCGACATAAAGCATCAACTGCAAGTACTTCACAAAATTAATATATTAGCTCAAACTATACATATGTGTACAAAGAGGAAAATAAATGAAGAATTTATTGCAATTAACCATATACATACATCACTCAAAAACCCACTGAAGACGACATCTGACGAAAGACCATAGAATGGACGACCACACGATGTGCACTCGTGAGGCTCAAAAGTAGGCTGGGAATGTGCTGATGGTGCTGCACTAGTAGATGGTTATGCAGTAGATGGGGGTACTGCACTAGAAGATGGTACTGCACCATGACGACTTGGTGTATGTACCACACCAGGGACAGATGTCCCTTCCTCACCCATATGCTGAACCATAGTGCTATGGCGAACAATGGCTCGTGCCAAACTCAAAAATGCCTCACGTGTCTATGGAATAACATGATGTACAGGTGGGACATCTAGCCCAGGAAACTGCCTACGAGGTGCAAGGATAGGGCGATCAACATCTCGAAGCCTAGCATTGGGTCGGTTTTGGGGCATCCCCCCACCGATCCCCTGAAATGCCAATATATCAAAATAGTTTACGTGTTTACCCAACACGAACTCTGCATACATCTTCCGAAGGAAGTACAAGGGGATTTCCCTGTTGTTGTGCGGTGGCATATCAAAAACCATATACCATCTGTCCATCCAATTATCAACAAATGGTTGATATGTGCACCACTCGATAGAGATATGTGGCCTATTTGCATTTGGGATTTCCCCTATGCGAGGGTCCCTAAACAATGAAAATATATGCTCTTTGGTGATTTTCAACTTTTTAATTGCACTGTAGCTAAGCCCATCAGCGTACTCACGTATTTTTCTTTCTCTATATGAAGTAATATCATATAGTATGTTGATTGACAATGTGATAGTCTCAACAATTGCATCCAAAGTGGATGCAAGTGAATGTTGAATCCTATCACCACCACTAAAAGCAGTACTCAAACCTCTCAACTGGGCAAGCTCAATCAATATTTCAGCATTGGGGTCCATAGCCGCAACTGCAATAAAAAAATCAATAAGAAAATAATTAGAAACGTATACATGGTATATAATGACATCTCTTCAAAATTGAAAATGTAAATTAAGGAAAACTCAAGTTACAAGCAATTTAATGGCATTCACTTACATACATTTAAAACTTAAAAATAGACATTTAACAATTAAATAATGAGTTGCATTCAACTTCTTTCTAGAAGTTAAGGCACTTCTTCACCCTCATTGGTGACTTTTACATATATCAATTTTAAAATTATTTTCATTTACAAAATAGATTTAGCACTTCCACAATTTTGTTGTTCTATCTAAGTTTCAAGTTAGTTCAATTGGTAAGACATTTTCATACTGTTTTTTTAAGAGTTTTTTGGGGTCAGGCATTTTGTTAAAATAGCCTAGGGTTTACAACCTCTACCATCCACTAAGATGGGGAAGTATTGCTAAATTTCCTGTGCATGTTTTCATGTGAAAAACTCTAGTTCTATCTAAAATATACAATGCCAATACCTTAATAAAAGAACTAATAAAAAAATCCAAATCTTTTAAAATTACATCAGTTATTTCTTCAACTATGTTTTTGAATTTTTTTACTCAAAATAAAAGGAAGTTTCTTTCTTCCATTACTATAAATTACTTGTTATATTGATATTATGATATGTAAACTTTTATATATATAAAAGTAAAGTATTATATATATTGACATTCTTTATATTCCATATAAATTTATGAAACATTTAAACTTATTTGAATTAAACAATATAAAATTTATATAAAAAAGTTCCAAATCCTTTAAAATTATATAAATGGTTTTTGTAGTTATGTTTTTTAATTTTGCTGCTCAAAATCAAACAAATTTTCTTTGTCCCATCAAACATTTGCTTGGGAGTTGTTGGATTGATTATTTTATTAAAAAACACAATTATAAGGTAAAAATTGACAAAAAAAATGCTTTGGGTATTGAATTACCTTGTTGGATGACAATGCATGAGTGAAATCTCCTCCCCTCAACCTGAATCAGCTCCTGCAACAATCCCAAGCAATGGTCTCACTCCAAAACGCTCCAATTTCCCTTCAATTTCGCCTTCTTGATTGTTAAAATGGGCCACGGGTTTCGGGCCTGTGTATTTTTTTTTTTTTTATGATTTACAAATCGCGTATGCATTTTATAACTACATATCGTGAGCACGTTTTGTATTTATATAACGTGTACGCAATATGGCTTCCTATCCTACATGTCCCATGACATGTCAGGCTCGGGTTGAACCATACCAAGTGCTATGTCAGGCTCGGGTTGATGTATTTTTTGGTAACGTGATCTTGTTTTTGAAAACTAGGATTGCATCTAAAAGGTCCCTCAACTTCTTGCACACACCCTAATACATGCATAGCTTGGCGTGTACTAATAATAACATGTTGAACCTCTCATTCATAAATCTTATTCATCATAAGTAAGCATGAAAGGCAACAATTCAGTAATCACATTATCTAACAACAATCACTAACTAGATCACAATAGCACAACGTCAACTGCATGGTATACTAAGTTTTTCACATATGAGTAAAGGAAGAGTATGACACACATATAAACAATCAAGCTTTTTACTATATCCCACAATCATTCTTAACTACCTACTTATTCTTCTAATTCACAACTAACTTCTTCATCTTATGCTTCCTCTGTTGGAATACCCTTGAGCATCAACTAGATGACCTAAATCCAGTTAGAACCCTTAAGTAGAAGTGTCGACTACATCGACCAAGCTTCCCCATCAGGAACCCACTAGTAATCATTACACACCTTGGGGAGTGTGCCATAGAAAATACCTCCCATGACTCTGGGTTTCCAAGGATAAACGGTAGGTAATAACTCCACCCCCCCCTTATGGAACAAGCGTCAACAACCTTCATAATCATACTACACATGTTGCCATTGTTGTTCTCAAGGATTCATCATCGAATAACCAGTTTAGGCAGTAGAGTTTCCTGAAACCTAGCACCTGCCCACACATTATGATAATAAACCAATACTCATATAGAAAAATAATGCAACACTTGCATACCATTTATCTTTTGGAATTCATGTCCCCAACATACTTCCATCTCTTAGGACCCAACTATCACTTAGCTCTTTCCCCCTGTAGATTAGTCTCCAAACACGAGATCGTACAATATCGTGCAATCATTGACATGTTTACATATTTCATTACTAATGAACAATAATGCAAATCTTTTTTTTCTAGGTACCATGCATCTGGTTTCATATCCATCCATTCAACTATTATAACTTTAACTTGGTATCCATGTACCCATCATCTATTAAATTTTCATGCTAGAGACAAAATAAAAACGTGACAATTATTCATAATATTAACATCGCACACATGTGTATGTCTTCCACATAATAGTGATTCCATAGGTCCATAGTGTCCATATACTCACAAATCTCCAAAATCATAAGATAATACAAACAAGAAATGGCAGTTCATCTAGTAGATTCAAAATTGGGCATTACATACACCTACCCTTCAAGAAACTTCATCCCAAAGTTATGATCATTCACAATCATGAGAGAAGCATGATGTAATACATTGCTTCCCCTTAATTGAAGATATTACTCACACTAGTCCCATTGGACAACAAGTTGATCAATCATATTAATGTCCCCTAAAATTTACTCATTTTATCACATAGAAGATGTTCCTATAAATATTTGAAATGTGGTAGAGGATGTTGGTCTTAACAACTCATGGCTCCTTAATGCATTTATCTACAAAATTTATAGCCTTGCTCAAATTTTTCATACTATTCCACCTTGTGAATTTAGGAACACTTAAGTCCTTAAATTTAAGTTTTATTTTGCTTCCATAGTATTATTATGACTAGCATTTTCAACATTTTCATATTAATGATTTACAGACTAGTTAACAACACTTGTAAGAACTCTAACCCATGAGTATTTGCAATACACAATTTATTTCTACAATTTTAATTGACACATGGAGACCTTCTTCTAGAATACAATCCCCTCATGCTTGTTAAAATTTTCAACCTACCATGATTATATATATTCTTTGTATAGTTGTATATTTATCTATCATGATAAGGTAATTAACATGCTTTCATTGAACATACCAAAATCATGTGTACATACTCCATATAACACATATGGCTAGGCATTAGGCACACATACTCTTCTACTCCTTTATCCAACATTTTAGAAAGGATTTACATGCTCCTACGACTTATATGTGTACCTAGTAATTTGATCAAAATTTTAATTTGGGAAGTGTGTTATTGCACCAAGATAGCTAATCTGATTACAACTACCTTAGGCAATTTCTTAACATTCTTGCCAGATATTTGATTAAGTTTTACATATCCCTCGACCTTCACCTACGTTAATCATTATATTAGATACGACTAAGTTTGTAGACACCTTATTATGTGCTCATTTATTTTACAAACACCCACAGTGTTATTAATGCAAAGACATGTGTGTCTTATTCAATTATCCTTATGACAATTTATATAGAATTATCATTTTGCAACACAACTTATTAACCTAGCCACCGACCAAACATTATCTCCCTTTTTTTCATTAATTATAATAAATTCACACTTGAATGAAGATTATCACTCTAATTTATTGGTATTATATGTATACAAGATCTTCTGAGATTGCCATGTTGTACTATCTTTGGTTTAAGAATATTTACTAAAATATTGGTATTTGAAGTTTAAGAATTCAAGTTACTTTAAGGTTACTTGGTCATAAAATTTAATCCAAGTCTCTTATTTAGTAAAATAAGTTAGATGTTAACAACTAAATACCAAGTTAAACCTCAAATACCATTTAGTTATTAAATAATAATAATAATAATAATAATAATTAATAAATTAAATTAATAAATATATTCTATAATTAATAATTAGATTTTAATCAATCTAATACTTATTATTCCTACATTTAGGAGAGTAATATACTAATGATAATATACTATAAATTAATAATTATATTATAATATAATATCCTATAATTATACTTATAATATAATTATAGTATATTATATTATATTATAAGTTATATCCATTAAATATATATATTAATATAAGTATAATATATAATTGTAATTATAGTATATTATAAATCATATCCATTAATTATACTATAATTATATTATAGTTTAGTGTAATAATAATATAATTATAATTATAATTATATTATAATATAGTTAATATAATATATTATATTATAATATATATGATATAATAATATAGAGTAATGTAGTTATATTTATAATATAATAATATTATATTATATTATAATAGTAAAGCTAGCTGAGCTTGGTCATAAATTGAAAATTGCAAAAAAAATTCAATGAATTGAATATTATCTTATGATATGATATAATATAATTATATATAATATAATATAATATAATATAATTATTATTAGTTGCAATTATATAACTAATTTAATTGTAATTATATTAGTTATATAAACACTTATTTCATGTTCAAAATAGAGCCTTAACTATAATTAATGATAATTAATAATCTTTACTTTTTAATCATTTATAATTAAATGTAATTAATTATAAAGAATCCAAATTAATTCTAATTATTTATAGTTCATCATAATCTTCATTCATGGGTCTACTTACCATTCTTAACAATTGCATCGTATTCATAAATTAAACTTTAATTAATATTTATGAATCAAGTTAATAATATATTTTTTAAGTAATTACACCCTTCATACTTAATAAATGTTTATTAATCAATATTAATTTATCTTAATGAGAATTATACATTTTACTAATGATTATCTAACAATTGTGTTAGTTCACAACTTAATAAGTAATAAACTTGGATGTAACTAGTTACAATTTCAAAACATCAAGGCCCAATAATAACATCACGACATACATACATACATATATGTGTGTATACGAGAAACTTAGCTAAGGATTACATACATCATGTAGGTACACTAATAGTACTAAAACCACACATAATCACATAAGTTACTATTTGTCAATGCATATTTAAACATAAATTTGCAATACTTATTCACTAACTCATATCACAACAAGCTATAACATCAACATAATATACTGAAACACAACACAAGAAACAAGAAAAGTGTTTCGACACACATTTAATGAGTTTTCCTTCCAAAACTTCCATGACATTCATATATACCAACTTCCTTCTATCTATTTCACCACTAACTTCCACATCCTATCATTCCTCTGCGGGACTACCCTAGAGCGTCAACTACATGACCTAACCCCAGTTAGAACCCGTAAGTGGAAGTGTCAACTCCATCGACCAAACTTCCCCAGAAGGAACCCACTAGTCATCATCACACACCATAGGAAGCGTGTCGTAGCACAACCCTCCCATGACTCTGAGTTTCGAGGATAAACAGTGGGTAATGGCTCCACCCCCCTAATGGAACAAGGGATTATGTCTACATCGAAATAGTGACTGTGTTGCGACTGTCGTACTCAGTTTTTATCATCGAATAACCAATTTGGGAAGTTGGGTTTTTTACCTGAAACCCTCGATGTGTCCACTCATATGGTAATAACATAGTAATCATACATTACCATAATAATTCATTCACATACCATATCTCTTTTGGAAATAGTTTCGTCGAGGTACTTCCACTTGGTAGGACTCAACTATCCCTTAGCTCTTTAAAACATGTGAGTTAGTCTCATAAAAAAATGTCATGCAATCATCGACATGTACATACATAATCGGTTAATACTAACAACAACAATATAATAACAATATAATGATTTGCACCATACATCTAGTGTTGTAATCATTTACTTGAACATAGCTTAAATCTGTATACATGAACAAAAAAATTGTATTTAAATTAAATTCAGCTAAATGAAAAAAGAACAAAAGTCCGCGCACTCCTTTCTTAACAACCAAATGGGTTTGATTTTTTCAAGGCGGAATAACTAGCATGCAACCATTTTCAAGAGCTTTGGTGACGCGAAAATATCAATAATTAGGTGTTTTTTATTTGCTTCAAAGATTATGAAAATTATGTCGTAAACCTTATAGAAACCAAAAGATATACTTGGCGTGATGGGAAGTGGATTCATGGCATGACTTCTTTTTAACACCACTTAAAATTATGTGAAACATCGATGGGATTGACCCTTTATCTTTGAACATCGTGGCAATAGGAAGGATACCTTCTTTACACCCGCCATATAAAATGTCAACCCAAAGTTCGATTTAAAAAATGACTTGCGCTTTGTATGAAAGCTTGTGTTATAATATTTACAAATTTAGGTTTTATTTTATGATTACATGCCAAAAAGAATCAAAATTGTTCAATTAAAAGGAACTCCTTGAATCATGTAAATTAATTTTCCCTTTTCTATGAGGCTATAAGTCTACATGATGAATTGGCAACATTATGTAATCCTTATTTTTCCATTAATATGGTTTCTTTTCAGGTCTAGCCTCTTTAATTTACATGAATGAATCAAAACAAAAGGTCAATTATCATTTTCCAAACTTATATATTAGCATCGACGTAGTAAATGATTTGAGAAAATCATGTCAAAAATAATTATATGACATTTTGCTTCCAATTTTATACGAGAGGAATGTTTCATTTGGTTTTGCTACTTTAATGTAATCCACCATTAAAATATAGATAAGTATTATAATGATAATGTTATATATAAGTATATGTGATTAACTTAAAGTTTTAATGAGATGGATGAGCAACATAGCTGTATATTTTTTGCTATTGAATTTATAATTAATAATATCATAAGTTTATGTGATAAACTTAAAGTTTTAACAAAATAGATGAGTAGCATATTTTCTGCCATTGAATTTATAATTAATAATGTCATAAGTATATGTGATAAACTTAAAGTTTTAACAAAATGGATGACCAGTATAGCTGCATATTTTCTATTATTGAATTTATAATTATATATTTATAATGTATTTGTTCTAAATAATAATGATAATAATGCAAATATTAGTACTTTGTAATTATATTTATATGAATTCTGAAAATCTAAAGTTAAATTTCATATTTGTTTTGAAAAATATGAAACATAATAAAAAATATGAAACATAATAATGAAAATGTATAATTAATAATTTGTAAATTACATTCATAAAAATTATAATTATTCTTAATTGTATTAATATGAATTATGAAAATATAGAGTCAATAATTTGTAAATTACATTCATAAAAATTATAATTCATATTTATAATTATTCTTAATTGTATTAATATGAATTATGAAAATATAGAATCAATTTTTTTGATGTGTCAAATATTAATATGTTTTCATAATGATTGGCGTTAGCATTTCAAAGTGAGACTTCATTATTAAGAGACACAATTTCATAAAGAGCCATTTGTAAAATGTAACATACAATCTTAAAAATGTCAAGGAGTTATTATACAAAAGCACCAATTATGTAATAATAATTGGATTTACTTTCAAAGAGTTATTATACAAAAGCACCAGTTATCTAATAATAATTGGATTTACACTTGCACTCATTCAATTTATTGTAGCAGTTCCTTACTCCACTAGAAGTTACAAATCCTCTTACATATAAGCTATAAATATTAACCTAGTATATTCAAAAATTAAAAATTATTAATTGTAAAAAAACAACTCTTCTTACTTATAAACTAAAGACATTAACCTTGTATATTAAAAAAAAATTATTAGTTCTAAAAAATAAAAATAAAAACCATTTAATAGTGTCAAGTCACTTAAAAATAAAATTATTGCATGGTTAAATCACTGTAAAAATAAAATTAAAAAGCCAATTTGAATAAAACCATGTGTAATTGCATATATTTTATATATATGCATATAATTTTTTTAAACCATCGTTGATCTGAAACCTGAAAGAACAAGACTATAAGAGAAACAACATAACTATTAGATTAAGAAAGAATTATTATTTTGTGCAGTCTTATTGTATTTTATCTAATTTTGATCCAAATTTTATTTAATTTTGTGCTATTTTGTAAACAGGTTTTTACTTGCATGTTGTCCGGCTAATAGGGGAGTGTTTGTTCAAGGATGGATTTAAGTGAAGGAAGGCTTTCATGCTGCCAGATCAGTACTCAAGTAAACCCATAACATCATAAATATGACTTCTTTTATAACGAGAGAGTCCTTTTAAGTCTCCATAATGCAAACAACTAACACTTGACTGAAGAAAAAAAATCTAGTAGTGGGCTTTCCCAATATAGTAGAGAAAAAATAGGTAGGACACTTCTCGATGTAGCCTCTAACATTTATATTTGGAATGTCCTTTGAGTTTACAATAATTACAAAAAAATTAATACAATATAAATTTGCATACAGCATAAATTATTTTTTATGTACAACTATAATAAAATACATAATTCATATCATACAATAATGTTTGCATTACCATTTCTGTCAATAACATTGAACATAACTGTATAATTTACAGAATAACATGAATACATTATTTACAGCATACAATGTTTGCATTGTGGAAGCATAAATTTACATTGCAATTTCTACCAATTGGATTAATAACATAATCTGTAACCTCTAACTCTGTGCAGACCTAAATGCAAGCCCTTAGACTTGAAGCAAACAGCACCAACACCTATACAAGCCCTGTAACCCTTTTCCCTTTTCAGACATTTGACTAGCCACATTCTAGTTATACAGGTCTCAAAGCTCTGTTTGTTTGGATATATCTCGGATGAATACCATGTGCACGATGTAGTGTAGACATGACAAGACGACTAATGCAAGTCCATGTAGCTTGCCATCTGTTTGTCTAGATAGATGGCCGATGAATACCATGTACATCGTCCATCCAGTTTACCAGGCACTGTGAATGCAAGACATTAATCACAGGACATTGATTGCAAGCTTTCAGGTCCCCCAGGGTTGTCAGAGTGTAAGTAAAATGAAAAGATAATCTCAACAATAAGAGGGTGGAGGCCCAAAACATAGGAAAACAGATTAATTTATGAATGAAAGTATAACCTATTTTTTTATTGTATTTGGTGTTGCTTGAATGCTCAAAACCTATAGAATAAGTAATAAGTAGTTCCGTGCATGCAGAGAATAATAATAAGTTTAATTAACTAAATAGTCAGAAAAATTATTATTTTTAAAATTTATTTTAATTCAATAACTATTATCATGTTATTAATTAAAATTTTGATATAAAAAATTATTTTCAAATATTTTGAATTATTTAAAATCTTTATAAATAATCTCATTAAAAAGAGAAAATTAAACATACCAAGTTTTTATTATTTTAAAACACAATGATCTAAATTGGATTAGATTATTTTCACTCAAATTGATAAAATTAATACTTATCACAATCCACAATTTTTTTAATACTTATCATCATCTAAATTGGTTTAGATTATTTTCAATCAAATTACAATTTTTTATTAATAAAATTAATACATTACAGAAAACTAAACCTACTAAGTTTTTAATCAGTTTTTAATCTTTTTTAAGATCATCTAAATTGTTGGATTAGATTATTTTAGCTCAAATTACAATTTTTAATTGATAAAATTAATACTTTTAATATAAAAATGGATTACCAAATACAATTTTAATATTTTAAAACTTGATATGTATATTTCATGAGACTAAATTTTAAACCAAACTACAAACAACGAAAAAAACCTTTAAAGTACTTTAAAAATATATATATATACTCGGTGCATAAAATACAAAATAAATGTTTTAACGATCAAACTTAATAACTGCTAAGCTGAATGTCAAACTTTTTTTATTGGCAAAAATACTACCAAATAAGCTGAATGGTCAAACTTATTGTTGATTAACTTATTCTACTAAAATTATAAAATTCCAATGTCCATGAGATTGGATTTGAATTCTAAAGGATTAACTTTTCTATTGAAATTATAATATTTTGACGTTGCAACAATTAGACTTCTCTTAATAAGCTAAATCATCGGGTTTCCATGTGTTTATATAAGATTTATGGGTATTGACAGTCAAATTTCTATCTCTAGTGAAATCACCAAGTTCCCAGAATGTGGTTCAAACGATATTGGATTTGGGTGCATTTGAAGAATCGCATAGAAATATAATCGCAAAGCAGGACTCTCTCAGCTGCAAAGTTTCGCTGCCATATTTGCAATATTAGGATATCCTTCAAGCAGGTAATATATTTATTCATACATGTATTCATCTTCTTTTGGTGTGTCTTAAACCCTAATAGTGGCAAGAAGAAGTGCAAAAAAGTGTGTTCAATATCATGCTATTTTAAAGAAATTCGAAATCTCTGTCCAGCGTTACAGTTAAAAATCTTTATGTTTTCAGAGGTGTAGCTTCCTCAGAAATAACTGGCTGAGAGTCAGATTATGTTTATGAATACTACATCTACTATCAGAAATAAATGGCTGATGATCGGAATATGTTTGCATATACGGTATCTAAATTTCAAAGGATGAACTTTTATATCTGATGTGATGTTTTGTTATGCACATTCAATAGTTGTGTATTGAATCTTGGAATTGAATTCAGATCCAAACTAATTTTACTTCTGTAGTTTGTCCTCTATATATAGTTTTCTATGCACAGCTAGAATAATGTTTGCATTACCATAACTACATAATTTACAGAATAGCATGAATACATTATTTACAACATACAATGTTTGTATTGTCAAAGCATAAATTTGTATTGCAATTTTTACATATTAAATTAATAACATAACCTGTAACTGTGTGGAGACCTGAATGCAAGCCCTCCAACTCTATGGAGACTTAGAAGCAAACATCACCAGCACCTATGCAAGCCCTGTAAAGCTTTGTAGACATTTGACCAGCGGCATTCTACTTATACACCTCAAAGCTCTGTTTGTTTGGATAGATAGCAGATGAACACCATGTACACACGGAAAGATGACTCATGCAAGTCCATGCAGCTTGCCACGCAGTGTGCATGTAAGACATTAATTGCAAGGTGTCAAGTGTTGCAGGGTTGTCAGAGTGTAAGCAAAATGAAAAGGTAATCCGAACAAGAAGAGGGTGGAGACCCAAAATACTAATTTCGACGGCGTATTTTATAGAGCTGTATCTCTACAGCTTTCGTCCTCCAAGTGCATTTATGCATTTATGAGATATGAAATTCACACGAATGAAATCGAAATTAAGAATTGATGCCACTATATGAAAAGCATGAAAAGGAGGGACGGCCAAAACGGGCCGGAAATGTGGCCGAAATGCACTCGAAATCCGTTATGAATGAAATGAAATCCGATTGAAATGTGACCTACAAATACATAATGGAAATGAGGTTTGAAAGCGGATTGTTTTTTGTTTTTTTTGTTTTGATGGCGGATGATGTTGCCAGGATTTCTGATATTAACTCCCTACTAATTTGGATTGGCTATCTGTTTATGAAAAAATTGAGCCCATTTTCACTATATTTCGTTGAGAGATCATCCTTGAATGCAGAAAACTGTATGTGGATTTCATTTGAGCTGAAACAACGGTAATAGCTTGCAAACAGAGGTATGGTTGATTTTCTTACTGGAATTCTTTTTCAGTTTTCATCAAGGGAAAATTTTTGGTACCGAAGGTATCAAATGGAGTTTTAAGGAGGAAAATGGTTGCAGTTAGGGTTTATAAAACTGAATGTGGATTTCATTTGAGCTGAAACTACGGGTAATAGCTTGTAAACAAAGGTATGTAATAGCTTGTAAGAAGAGGTGTGGTTGATTTTCTTACTGGAATGAAGGGAAAATTTATGGTACCAAGGGTATCAAATGGGGTTTTACGGAGGAAAATGGTTGGAGTTAGGGTTTATAGTGTTTGATGGTTTTTTTGTACACTCGCTGAAGAAAATTTGTTGTCGCCTGGGTGGGGTGGGTTTTAAGGGCGTCAGATTGTGGTTTGTAATAAGCATAGTACATATTATTTTGAGTATTTAGCCAAAAGAAACGTTGACAATAGCCAGCGAGGGCTAGAATTTTGGTCCTGCTCATGTGCGAAATGGAGGACATGGACAATAGTTATGGCTATCTTATGCAGAGGCTTCAGTCTTCTATGGGGATTTCATCTTCATTCATTCCTAAACAGCAATTAAATAAATATGAACCCTCGTCCCTGCCTATTAATCAAACTCGCCCCGCTTTTACTTCAAATATTCAGAATTTTAGCTTCAGAAGCAAATGGCAGGGGATTCCTCCTTCTCATCCTCACTTTCCTTCCCACTTCGCCTCACTCACAAGCATTTTTCAATCAAATGCCAATTTTACAGTCACCAGTACAGCAGAATTCTCCGAATCAGCAACATTCCAATGCTACTCACACTACTGTGCATTCTCGATCGATGTCCCATATTCCTTTGATGAACTATCTTGGCAGCTCTGCTTTGTACTTGAAGAACGCTCGCAAATCTCGTAGCTCCTTTCTCTGAAAATCAATCCGTGGTGCAATATTACTGCAATATTAAATTAGAATTTTGAAAAGATAGTGTGCATAGATTAGGCTCATACACAGCGCCATCCCCAGCCTCCTTTATCAAATGATTTTGGAGCAAAATGCATACAGAAGTCATGTCATGCAGAGCCTGAGTTGAAAAATGCATTGCATCATCTCACAGGCCTTTAGAGTGGGGACTCTCATCTTTTTTCAAAATCATGGAGCCCAACTCCTCCTCCCGTTTGGTGGGTAAAATATTATATTCTTTTTTCTTTGATTTTAACTTTGCTGAATGATGATACTTCATTCCCCTTTAACTGTTAGCCGATAAATTATCAAGAATCCTTGCATGTCTGAATAGTGCATTCTTTAAGGAAATATAGTTGGTCTGAATGATGATACTTCATTCCCCTTTAACTGTTAGCCCATAAATTATCAAGAATCCTTGCATGTCTGAATAGTGCATTCTTTAAGGAAATATAGTTGGTCTAAACATAATTCAGCTTTTTGCATAATTTTAAAACCTTGCATTCAATCTGCAAAAGATAAAAATCGGGGTTTGTCCAAATACAACTCAGATTTTATTTTAACGTTTTCCATGTAAAAACTTGGATGGGTTCTTGAATGGTCCCATGTACATGGGGTTATGTTCTTGTTCAATTAATTGTTCTTTTACCGTTATTTGTTCATTACAGGAGATACCCACTTATTTTGTGAAGAGAATGCAACAGGGGGTCTGTAAAGATGCAATTTTACAAGGGGCAAGTGGGCACATGTGGCATGTGAATCTGTGTTGTGCTGACACGCTGGCATTTTTCACAGACGGTTGGGAAAATTTTGTTTCTGACCAATCTATTGAAGCTGAAGATATTCTGATTTTTAGACATGTCCATGATGTACATTTTTCTATGTAAGCCTTTGGGCCAAGTGGTTGTGAGAAACTTAATTCCTTTTCTTTTTAAAACTACACCTCATGTTGTTTCAGAGAAGGAAACTTAAATCTATCCAGAATTTGCAACAAAAGGAGGTGTGAACACAGGCAGAATTTTACAACAGCCTATATTTTTTGCTTGCTTGATATTAAGTCAAATAGAAATGGAGACATTGAAGTAAAAGGTTTGAAAAAAGATCAGAATGAAACTGCTTTGGATTGCAGAGTGGAGCTCATCGATACTCATCGATTCTTCTGAGTTAAATGCCACAGACATAATCATGCTTCCCACGGAAGAGCAATGCATATGTAAAAATGAACCTAGCTTGTATGAAGAAAACCACCCAACATTAAGTGCATAAAGGGAGAAGCCAACACCTGTAGGGGAAGAGAAAATTTCGCTGCCACCTCTCACTCTAAGAGGTAAACAAATATTTTCAAGCCGAAAGTAACAATGATATCTTCTGTTGTGTGGCATTGTTTATCTGATATGTATTTGTATTTCCTTTGCTGAGATTCTCGAAGGTACCAAGTCTTCCAAGTCTTAAATCATCAGGGAAGTTGCCAGAATTCACAATAGTTCTACGGCAATCAGCGGTTACCAGGGGTTACAGGATTGTAAGTTCGAAGTTGCACTCTAACCCTCTTCATCCTGGAGAATATGTGTAACACTCCAATGAAAAGACTCTAGTTTTTGCACATCATGCTTCGAGAAAGCATAATTAAAAGGACAAATGCAATTATTTAATTAAGTTATCGACACCTTACATTGATCAGTTCATATTTAGTAGCCAATGGAAACCTTTGAGATTGTTTTGGAGCTATTATGTAACCAAATGTGATTGCTTCTTGATGGAATCGAGTGTTCTGCTTTTTCGTGTTTTGTGGTAGTATGGTGTTTCGTGCTAGTATGGTGAAGAAATCTACGAAGATTTTAACTATTTGACATGATTCTTCTATCTTTGTCTCAAAATCTATGGGTCCTTGGTTAATTCAAAAGTTATTAGCCTTTGAAGGCACACTCATGCATGCATTCATTTCCTAGAATGTATCTACTGTTCTTTATCAAGCAAACAGAGGTTTCATTTGTTCGGAGTCTCTTTGCAACGTTGGCATATCAGTCTTCAACTCGGGCTTCATTTCTTGAAAATACAGTAGTTTCTTGGACTTTCTCAGGATTCTTAAACCTGGAAGAATTATTGTAAACTGATCTTCAAATCACCAACATTGTTCTCAAACTGGGCAATCCACAAGGGACCAATTCCCATATTTTAGCTGTAACAACTCCCAGATATTTTTTTGTTTCTCCATACATTTATGTTGCATCGTTTAAAATTAACATTTGCTGTATAATCCAGGATATTGGCCAATCATCAGTCGGCTGCACGCTGTAAGGAAAGAAAGATGCAATATATCTCGGAGCTGGAACACAAAGTTCAGACCTTGCAAACTGAGGCAACAAGGTTATCTGCACAGTTGGCTCTTTTGAGTTGCTTGTACTGGGCTGAAAATTTACATTTGAGATTCATAATAAACTCAGTGTTAACTATAAATTTATTGTATATGTGTTGCAGGATTCTTATAGTCCATGAAGTACAAGTGAAAGCTTTGACATCAACCATCAACCATTATTGGTAATCCAATGTCAAACAAAGATGTAAGTACTCTATCAAAACACACCCTGGAAATAACTCTTATTAAAGCATTGCACCCATACATGCGAGAATGGACATTAAAAGTTAGGATACTTACGGTATTCTCAAAAACCAACCTTCATAACTTCAAAAATCTGAGGGGACCAGGACATGTTTTTAGCTTTGATGTTATTGACATTGAAAATAGTGAGATCTGCATCACATGCTTCAACATCCAAGCAATCAACTTTCATCCTTGCATAGACGCTGAAAATATTTACATAATTTCAAAAGGATCCATTAAGCCTGCAAAGAAAGAAGTCAATCACTTAAAAAATCATTGGGAAATAAGTCTAGGCAATACCTCAACCATAGAACCTTTCTTAGAGGATGAACCATCCGTACCACAACATAATTTCGCATTCACTCCTATTAAAAAAATAATACCTACTGAAGATGGTATTTGGCATTGCGAGAGGTGCAACCAACAAGTATATGAATGTGAATACAGGTACATTTTCTAGTTCAACATTAAGACGATACAGATAAAGTTAATAGAACAACATTCCAAGATGTTGCAAAACAAATTATTGGCATACCTGCTTTACAACTCTATGAATATGGCTATGAAGGAAAGACTGAAGAGACCACAAACATATTTGCAAAATTATTCTTCAATACTTACCTATTCAAACTAGCAGTACATGAAGAAGAATTTGCCAATGAGAAACAAATAAAAAACATTGTAATTGCATGTGACAAAATGGATTGCCTAAAAAAATCCAGAATAACACATGCAAATCCCCGAAATAGTGTGTGGATAATTAAGCATTGTCTTACTGCAACAATTCCAAAAAAAAAGTCACAAATTGCTCTATAACACAATTTTTTTCTCTTTTTACAACATATACAACTTCATCTCGGTGTTTCACTTTAATATAACTTAAAAAATTGTATTTGATGTGGCTTGAATGCCCAAAACTGGTCGAATACATAATTCCGCCATGGGAATAATAAAAGAACTTATAAAATCCAATATTAAATATTATATTAATATTTAGTTTTTAAAGTTCTTTTATTTTAAATTAATAAAAATCATAAGGTTCTGTTGAGGCCTGAAAATTCGCAAGCAACAACAGATAGGTATTCTCCCCATTCAACGTTCCCAACTAGCCCGTTGACTGTTTGGTATAGGGAATCTGTCCGGTTTGCGGTCCGACTACCGTAGGTCAAAGTAACAAAAACAAAGGCTTTACCGGTTGCGGCACGGTCCATCGTGTATATTTTTGTATTTTTATTTTTTGGACTCAAGTATGCTATGCATATGCCTAATTAACTATGCAGGGTGATAAGGATGCAAGGCGCGTTCACAATGTGATGCGTAGGTTCTTACCTCTCGTCTTAGGCTCACAAGCAATTAAATCACATGTACAGAAATAAAACTAACTATCTATCCATCTATCTATCCTCGGGGAGCAAATTGTAATTTAATTATGAGTAATGTGTATTGTGCATGAATCACAAAGAGAAACTACAGTTAGCTGATATTTCTTTCCATAACGCATGAATGATGAAAGATATTTAAACAACCAGATAGCCAATTGTTTTATGAACAACATACATTACTCATAGTGGTAATTCCACAAAATAAACCAGAAATCATTTAAATAAGAACATAGGTTCTAAGAGTTAGAACGATCTCACGGTTAATGGACATAAACTAAAAAACAAAATAGTTAATCTTTCAGCCATCCACAGCATAACATTTGAAAATGCCACCAATCTTTCTCCAACAGGCAAACAATGCTTCTTTATTGCAAAGAGAAATAGTTCTTCTTACAATATCGTTTTTATGTCTCACTGGAAAAAAGCCCCATTTTCTTCTTAGTCTATTACATTTATACAAAAAGGTGAGACGGTTGGGCTGCCCAAAGTAGCCTTTGGGCTTCCCAACTCTTCGTTTCCCAACGCTTGACTTTTCTTAAATATTTTACAAAGTGTGAAATATTACAAAATGACCAATCCTTCATGAGGAGGGTCCCACTTGGGCATCTAGAAACTTTTTCCAAACTGAAGCTTAAGAGGCGATGCCCTCAAATGCGCAGGGTTCCAAAAACTGAATGTTGATTTCAAATTTTTCAGCCCGGTTCTTTATAGCCTCCACTCTGGCAGCACTCAACCGAAGCTGGTCTTCCAAAAGCTGCACGCTAACTGCTGAATGGCCTACTTCACTTCTCAGAATCTGGTCATCAATGGCCTTAATGCGTTGCATTCTTGCTTCTTCATCCTGATGTCTTTTCTGCAACATTTCCATAAATGAATCGTGGTTTGGGAAATCATTCAGTCTCTACTCGGCCTCTACCTGGCACCGGTTGTATGTGATAATGACTCTTCTGAAAAATTCCGTGCAGCCTCCCTTCGTCTTCTTGACTGCTTTCTTGAAATCTTCTGCTGTGTTAATAGCAAATTTTATTAAGTTATAATCCCGCTTGAGGGCTTGTTTATCTTTTGATGGCAGCTCTGCTGGAGTTTTTTCGTTGTTTTTCGGCCTCGCCATTCTTACAGTCAGAGCCTCGAGGACATCCTGAGATCTGTCCACAAAGTAAGATGCAGTTTCCAAGATCTCTTCCAATCGGCCATCGATCTGCAGCACTCTACATCTCTCCTCTTCAACAGCAGTCTGTAGCTACAGCATCTTGGCTTTTTGGGCCAAGACATGCTCTTTGAATGGCTGGAGGTTAACCTGCTGTTCTCTTGCTTCCTCCAGAGCAGTGGTCAGAGAAGAAATCTGCTCTTGATGTTTCTCTCTCTGTTCTTGGGAGTGCAGCTCACTAGCCTGCAAGATGATCTTTTGCTGATCCTCTAGTTCTTCTACCTTTTCCAGCAGCCGATCTTTCTCTGCCTTCAGCTCTTGGTATTCGTTCTGTACTTTCTCCAAGCATTCTTGGGTAGTCTCCATAACCTGTCTTTCCACCTGGAGGGCTTGTTTTTCAGCCCTTGAGGACTTCATTTCCCTTTGCATATTTTCATATTTTCTCTTAAGCCTATTGCTTTCTTCTCTCTCTCTCCTCAACGTATCTTTCAACTGAGCAGAGGACTTCTTGGACTGCTCCAAGTCAGTTATTACCTTGTCTATGTTGTCTTCTGAGGCGTGGATTAGGGCAGTCCCGGCTCTCAGGGTGAATCTTGGATTTTGGTCTGTTCCCAACATAACAGCCGTATCCGTTATCATCTTACCAGGCATATCTTCTGCTTCAACCTTCTTTTCTGTTCTCTTCATTATTCTCTTTGTTGCCCTATCATAATAGATAGTGTTGAAATCAGGGATTTCTTCTCCCTTTTTCTGAACAAAAGGAACTAGCTTGAGTGTGGAGACCACAGGTGTGCTAGCAGCAGGCACTTGTGGGTCCCGAACTTCTAGGTTTTCATTCTCCTGGGTCTGCTCTCCAGCTATCTCAGAAGCTGACTGTTCTGTCTCAGTCTGCGTCAGCTTCAACCTCTCTGCTTCCTGCTTTTGTAGCTCCTCATCGAGCTTTCTCTTCGCTTCTTCAGCTGCTTGTTTTGCTTCTTTAACTGCTTCCTGGGCTTTCTCAGTTGCTTTTTGGGCAGCTTTTCTTTTCCCTTCCTCTTCGCTGTGCAGCTTCCTGTGCCAATCTCTGGGCTTCCTCTTTTCTTCTCTTTGCTTCCTCCTCAGCCTTAGCCCGTTCAACCCCCTTCCCACCTTTAGTGGTGATTTTTTTCTTGAATCTTCTCTTCAGTGCTGTCATGTTCGGGGCATTTCGGAAGACAGACTCTTCCCTATCAAAATGGTGGGTATACTCAAAATGCACATTGTTTTCTTTACAATGTTCCGCAACTTTACCTTGGGAGTCGTTTCTGTGGTAGGGCATCTTGCCAAAGTGGAACCTCTGCAGCTCTTCTACGAATTCCTCAGCTTGTTTCACCCTAGTGAACCTGTAACTTCCTAGTTTGAAGGGCAAGGGAGGATAAGTAGTCTTCTTATGCTCAAACAAAAAGCTATCTATTCCATCCAGGAACNTTCAGGTATTTTCTTGTTTTTGGGGTAGCGGGGTCCGTCAAAAGTATGCAGTGCGGGTACTCGTTGGGGTACATCATCATCACGTTTTTTCATGTATTTCATCACGTTTT
>LPNX010543475.1:56690-77979 GCA_001517045.1 Pseudotsuga menziesii | reverse complement strand
GTGCGGGTACTCGTTGGATGCGGAATCAAATTCCGCATCCAACGAGCTCTCCCGATCGAAATTTGAGTAAAAACACAATGAGATATGTCGAAAATACAAATAAAAAAAGTAGTTTCTTTTTTTCTTCCTCCAAAATTAATCAATATTATTTTATTATTTTAACTATTATTTTATTATTTTCCTTAGGAGGCCCATTTTAGACCCCAAAATTTCTCTAATGACTTGTCTGACTGCCTCCTTGTGGATAATGTAATCAGTTGCGTATTTGGGCAACAGGGAAGGGGCTCTTGATCCTCCAAACATCCTGAAGTACAGGCCATTTTCAGTCAAGTAGTAATCCGCGTACTCTTCTATCACTTGCATGGCCTTCTCCGACATACAATCACACTCCTTCAGGAAAATGAGTGTGTATAGAAACATAAGGAGGTGTTCACAGATTTCTCTGTAATGGCTATGATATTTATGTGCCCACAATGGTTTGTAAGCAGCATAGACAGGCATTCTTTACCTGTCCCAGATGCAGCTGAGACCAGGGAAAGGCTGGTTGCATAATATACAGTCTATAAGTATTGAATTCATATAAACTTCAGACCTTTTATGGGACTCTTCTCCCAAGGCTGAGGCCAAGCAAGTAGAGAGACTGTTTGAGACAAGGTTGGCCCAGCTAAAAATTGTCCCCTGGGTTGCAACATAAAAAATGATAGGTATCCATTCTAGTTTGAAAAACCTGCCATGAGCTCTTCCAAATATTCTGTTGAGCATCAAGGCTATGAATCTGTATGGAGCTCTTAAACTTGCAGTATCATATTCTCCTGTTACTCTGGTCCTGAAATGTTTTTCAGTCAACATCATTCTTTTCATGGTTTCTACCAAGTCCATTCTAATGTTGTTTAACCAGTCATCAGATAAGAACACTGGGGCTTCTGGTAAGTGGTAGGCCAGGGCAACATATCCGGGGCTGTATGCAGCATAGCCCTATTTGTTAACATTCTCCAGGATCATTGTTGTGACATCTGCCTGGGGCAGAATCCAACCGATTACTTCAGCGCACGGGAATAACTCAGGTCTCGTGGCGATCCTCATCAGTGAAGATCTTTCTATGTTTGCATATATGGACTCTTCTTCTAAGCCCATGTCGGGAACCTCTCTTCGGGTGATCAGTCTATAGATTTCCCCCCACTGGTATTCAGGTTCAACGCCAGAAATGCACTTCGTGTCCTCGTATATGTATTATGTCTTAGTTACAACTTCTACTTCTGGCTCTTCCTTGACCACATGGGCCTTCTTCTTTTGTCTCTTTGACATGGTGAGCTCTTCCTGCCATAACATTGTAACATTAAGCCTTTTTGGCTGAGTGGCAAACCTGTATACATCAATGTACAGTGTGCGGTTTCTTCTATGTTTTAACATGAGAGCAATCAATCAATGAAGCAAGTATATGCATGTATAGACTGAAATGGCCTGACTAATAGAATTATTAAACCAAATGGGCAGTGTTCAGAGACTTAGCTTATATCTAGCATGATGAACAGAGTCATATACAGTAAAATGTGTAATCTATCACTGCTGTAGGATATTAAACAATTCTATCAATCATATTCAAGACGGTAATAAATCTACATTAATATGCCTAAAGCTTCTGCTCTCTGTGGGTGCCACTATCAAATCACTGTGCGTGACAGACAGGGAAAAGCTACGCAAGCCCTCAATGAAGCTTTTAACAACACCACTAATCTTGTGATTTCTGGTTAACAAACTGAACGTCGTGACACATCCCCTCCACAGGTTAGGGTTTAAAAGCAACTACGTGCGGAGCAGTGCGGCGAAACGCTTGCTATTCGAGGATGCGGGTTTCTATGGCGCGTTTGATCAAAGAAAAACCCCCCGTGCAAAACTATGGTGAAGAATTATGCGTCGCGGTACACCCTTTTCCCCAGCCCGGGTTCGAAACTGAGCATGAATTTGGTTGCGCGGGACCTCGAAAGCAAAACGGCTGCGGTTTTAAAGATACGGGCAACACCAAATAGGGCAAACGGCCCAAACCTCCAAGGAAGACCATGGCAAACTTATTTTCTACCCACCATCATTACGCAGGGCGGTTTGGCGCAGACATCGTAATGGTTGTCGGCGCCAAGCCCCCTCACTCTCTATGCGCAGGGTTACAGAACGGACGACCGTGAAATAACACGCCATACGGGTCACAAACACCCACCACCGCGAACAGTAATACCACAAGAAACTCCCCAATATATATACGCAATCACGGGGTAAAAAACAGAAGAACGACCGTAGCAAATAACCTAATCGTGGCAAAAAACGTCCGCACTACCAGCTATGCCATAAATCCCCCACTATATACGCATGAAAACGGGGTCGAGTAAACGACCGGGAAAACAAACCACCGCAACAAGCATAACCACCAAACGTTCAACGGAAAGGGAAAGGAAAATGGAGCCTACCTATTACTGATGCGTAACTGGCGTGTAGGGCGGGATGAAGACAGTTGGGCTCCCACAGTTGCCACCTGGACGCGGGTACCAGCACTAGGGTCCAAACAAGCTCGAGCACTCGACAACACGATAGCGATAGAGCACGGCGGTCAAGAAATAACAATAAAAAAACATAACCCCTCGACCTCGTATATATACATAATCACAACGGGTGAGCAAAAGATCGGACGACAGACCACTTTTGGATCGGAGGTTGAAAGTGTGCTTTCTTCCGCAACGGCGGAAAGTCAAAACGCCAAGTCCTCCGTGGGGTCGTACATATCGGCTGGCGGACCACTTTTGGATCGGAAGCTGAAAGGGTACTTCTGTCCGCAACGGCGGACAACCAAACTATAGATCCAGCCGTAACGGCGGGGATAACCATGACGGAACCTCGGAAGAAAAACCCGTCGGGACCATAGTGAAACGATAGTCGCAATGGCGGAGCCGCAAAAGATAAAACTATCCTAAATGGGAGAAAAGTTTGAATCAGGAAACAAACGACTAGACATCGGAAGGCTAATGACCTCGGCAGCCGCAACGACGGAAGCGAAACAGCTTTCGCAGCCGCAACGGCGGGAGCCCGAGACTTACGGGGTCAACGAGGATACATAAGCGGGAATCGGAAACCAAATAGGAATCGAAAGAATTAACGGTTTGCTGTCCACAATGGCGGAGGAAATAATCATAAAAACTTCCGATCCAAGACCAAAAAGCATCTGACGTAAAACAAAGAAATCGGAAAAAACGATCGAAGTCAAACCGAATATCCATCTGCAACGGCAGAAGAAGAAGTCACAATGGCTCTGATGCAAAACCAAAGGGCAGCCGATTAAAACCAATGTATTGGGAGAAAAACCAAAGTTAAGACTGGCTATTCAGCCGCAACGGCGGAAGAAGAAGTCACAATGGCTCCGATGCAAAACCAAAGGGCAGCCGATTAAAACCAATGTATTGGGAGCAAAACCAAAGTTAAGACTGGCTATTCAGCTGCAACGGCGGAGGCTTTAACCAAACATTTTTTCGATTCGGACCTGCTGAACATGCATCTAAAGGGAGCGATAAAGTCTGATCAAACATGGGCAGTGGGTCAAACATTAGAAAAAGATCTGAAATGAGCAGTAGATCAACCCAAGCATTAGAAAAGTCCTCCTGAAAAGTTCTTCGACCAAATCAAAAACGAAAAAACAAACTAATATAAGCAAAGGGGGGTCCTAAATTTTTTTAGAATTTTGGGAAATTGTTGCAGCAGCAACAATTGGCGACTACCTGGTGAACCCCAAATTTCTGAATTAACTCCTTCCCAGTGCAAAACTTTCTGAATAAAGTTGAAATCTTCTAGATGTTTGTATTCCTAAGCTGGCCAACCTATGCATTTAAATCATTGAGAAGTAGTCTATTCTTTGGGAAATGGTAACATCCGAAATATTGCAAGTCTGAATAACTCTTTTTAGGCCTAATAAGTGAGGTTCATTTTACCTATCCTTAGGTGGTTTCCAGCTTTGACACCACAGGATTGTAACAGATAGTAAACAACATTATCCTTTTGTTCCTCATTCCCATGCCAATTGCATTTTTGTGCCATTTGAACTTTAGTTCTTGTGAGTCCTCCATTTGCCTTTCTTACTGAATTTTAATTTAGGATCCTCTATCCCATAGTGTCCTTTTGTGTGAGCGGTATATTTCATGTTTCAGCTCACGAACGGAGAGGATCTTTTGGCAATTTAGTACTTATGCTTTTGATACTTTGCTTTGATATGTCTTGTTTCTTTTAAGGAGTTTAGATTCTTAATAGCTTTTAGCTTTTCTGAAATTATGGCATGGGATCATTTATATATGATATACTGTTTACTCTGCTTCATTCCGTGGGTCTTTCGCCGTCACCCCCTTGGATATTTAAGATGTGAAATGGATGTAGCCTCGAAATAGTAATCCAAACCTCTTTACTTCTGAGTTATTTACAGGGGTTAAGTAAGACTTCAATGAATGCATGGCCAGTTAGGAACACTTCTACTAGAAGACATTCTATACTTTAAAGCACAGTCTTTTGTTCAAGATTTCAGTTAATAAAGAACCCTGATGTTTCCATTGCAACCAAAAGTTTGCCTCTTTATTCAAAAACAGAGCAGTAAAGAAAACAACATCAAATCAAATAATCAAAAGAAAACAACATCAAAGCATCAAAGAGAAACAATATTAATTTATTTATGTACAAAGCAAAAGAAAAGAAAATTTTTGCCCACTCCTGAATACCTTTAATCTTAGGGAGTTAGAGGGTGGGTTAGATCATAGACATGAGACATCTAACCATGGTCTAGCTCTGCTATTTTTGAAATTGAACACATGTCTACAATCCTACATTCATCTTCATCATCCTGAGGAATTTGAAGGAGCTCAGGCTGATAGTTAATCTTAGAACTGGCTTTTCTTTCTATAAGCTGTCTTATCTTAAGCTCAATCAGATAATTTCCCAGGACAGAATCATCAGATTCATTTCCCTCTCCTAGTTTAGTGACAGTATGCTTCATGTAAGGCTCTCTCAAAATCTTAATTTTATTTGGGGTACTCGTGAGAGACAACAATAAATGAGACCAATCTGAAGCGAAATAGCCTTTTAACCTGGCAGACCAATTTCTGTTGAGAATAAGCCCATATCCACTAGGTATGTCAGCCACAGTAATGTCAATAAATTGACAAATCTTGTTGTTTGCAGACAAGCAAATGAGGACATTTTTCATTTCTCCCACTACTTTGACACCTGTGATGTCTAATTGCGTTACTTCACAAAATGTGGACTCTGGCTGTCCATTAATCTTTTTGCAAATCTCTAGTGGCATCACATTCACCGCTGATCCATAATCTACTAAGCAATTATGCACATTATGATTCAGCATTTCTAGGGTCAAAAGAAAAGGTGGGGTGTCATATTTTTCTTCCCAACCAGGTTCTATGTCTTCTTCTCCTAGTTGGTTCTGAGTAGGTATATCCTCTTCAAGCTCTTCGGTTCCATTAAAGTTTCCTTCATTAACACATATCTGTTCTTCTATAGGTTTGGCAAGCTCATTAATTGGCTTGGTTTCCTGGTTGACCGTAATGACTTCAGGTGTTTTATTTTTAACATTCACATCCGCCTGTCTCTTGACATTCTTTTGCAATCTTTTGATCTTAGAAATTGTTGAATCCATGTCTTTTGTTGCTGTAGGTGTGCATTCAGTTTTGAGAGCGCTCTCTTCAGTGTCAAACAGCGAGATACCATTCCATGAAAACATAGTGTCATTATCTTGTTTCTTCATAGCCTGGTTTTTCTTTTTCTCTTTGCCACTGTCCTTGGTTAATTTAGAATCTAGTAGCTGATTCATAACCAATGTCATTGAATTCAACCATTGAGGGCATTTCTTTTTCGAATGAGGTTGTTGGTGAAAAGTGCAGAAATTATCACCCCCTACTTCTGTTATGTTTACTGATGGTAAATTTGGTGGAGGTATTTTCCATTGGTTTCTATCCTCTCTTTTTGGGTAGTAGGGTTTGTGAGTTTTCTGAGCTTCCCTCCCTATCTCCAGATCTATTATTTTGTTGGATAAATTCTGCATCACCTTCAACATTCCTTGATAATCATTTGCTTGTTCATCTTTAGGTTTAGACAGCCATAGGTTTTTCCTCTCGATGTTCTTTTCTCTCAGTTGCTCAGGATAGTCTTCTATGCTTTCCTTTTCAACTTTTACCCTTTCTGTTTCTTCATAAGTTTCTGCCAACGTAGGCTTGGATTTTATTTTAACGAACATAGCTAACTCAGGTCCTAGGGCAGATGTATAATACTCAATTAAGACTTTGTCTGAGGGTCTGTCGGTTTCAAAAAAATTCTTTAAGTATGTTGAAAATCTTTGGGTAAAATTATGTACCTTCTCATTCTTCTCTTTTCTTAACAAACCCAGACCTTTCATCAATGAGGCATGCGTTTTTCGGGTTGTGTATTTACTTTTGAAAACCCTTTTGAAGGTGTCCCAATCAAGGATAGAGTTTGCAGGCAAACCGAAATACCAGGATGCTGCTGCTCATTTCAGGGTGTGAGGGAATAATCTACAGACAACATATTTGTATTCCCCAGCCCTTAACCCTTCTACTGCTAAATAGAAACTCTGCAAGTGGTCATCTACAACAGTGTTTTCCTCAGGGTCAAACTTAGGCAGCAACTTATCAAAAGCTTGAGGTAGGTTATGCAATGGAGGCGTGAGATTCAAAGGTGATCTAGCTCTCCATGTCGGTAGAGGGTTGGGCTGATTTACAATTACACCAGCCATGAGCACAGGAAAAAGAACAAAAATCTGAGCAAAGAGCAACGTAGGGTGAGAACAGGCTTTCTTATTTCAAAGGTATAACCGAAATCTGTAAGTACTTGGGTCAGGTTACAAGCTTTAAAACTTCTGCTGGTGGGGTAATCTTGGGAAAAAATAAGTTTCCACGGCCAGCCATGCACCGGCGGCCCTCCTTCTAGCGCCAGAACTGTTGAGGCCTGGAAATTCGCAGGCAACAACAGATAGGAATTCTTCCTAGTCAAAATTCCCAACTAGCCCGTTGACTGTTTGGTATAGGGAATCTATCTGGTTTGCGGTCCGGCTACCGTAGGTCAAAGTAACAAAAACAAAGGCTTTACCAGTTGCGGCCCGGTCCACCGTGTATATTTTTTTATTTTTGACTTAAGTATGCTATGCATATGCCTAATTAACTATGCAGGGTGATAAGGATGCAAGGAGCGTTCACAATGTGATGCGCAGGTTCTTACCTCTCGTCTTAGGCTCACAAGCATCTAAATCACATGTACATAAATAAAACTAACTATCTATCCATCTATCTATCCTCGGGGAGCAAATTGTAATTTAATTATGAGTAATGTGTATTGTGCATGAATCATAAAGAGAAACTACAATTAGCTGATATTTCTTTCCATAACGCATGAACGATGAAAGATATTTAAACAACCAGATAGCCAATTGTTTTATGAACAACATACATTACTCATGGTGGTAATTCCACAAAATAAACCAGAAATCATTTAAACAAGAACATAGGTTCTAAGAGTTAGAACGATCTCGCGGTTAATGGACATAAACTGGAAAACAAAATAGTTAATCTTTCAGCCATCCACAGCATAACATTTGAAAATGCCACCAATCTTTCTCCAACAGGCAAACAATGCTTCTTTATTGCAAAGAGAAATAGTTCTTCTTACAATATCGTTTTTATGTCTCACTGGGAAAAAACCCCCTTTTCCTCTTAGTCTATTACATTTATACAAAAAGGTGAGACAGTTGGGCTGCCCAAAGTAGCCTTTGGGCTTCCCAACTCTTCGTTTCCCAATGCTTGACTTTTCTCAAATATTTTACAAAGTGTGAAATATTACAAAATGACCAATCCTTCACGAGGAGGGTCCCACTTGGGCATCTAGAAACTTCTTCCAAACTGAAGCTTCAGAGGCGATGCCCTCAAATGCGCAGGGTTCCAAAAACTGAATGTTGATTTCAAATTTTTCAGCCTGGTTCTTTATAGCCTCCACTCTGGCAGCACTCAACCGAAGCTGGTCTTCCAAAAGCTGCACGCTAACTGCTGAATGGTCTACTTCGCTTCTCAGAATCTGGTCATCAATGGCCTTAATGCGTTGCATTCTTGCTTCTTCATCCTGATGTCTTTTCTGCAACATTTCCATAAATGAATCGTGGTCTGGGAAATCATCCAGCCTCTGCTCGGCCTCTACCTGGCACTGGTTGTATGTGATAAGGACTCTTCTGAAAAATTCCGTGCAGGCTCCCTTCGTCTTCTTGACTGCTTTCTTGAAATATTCTGCGGTGTTAATAGCATATTCTATTAAGTTATAATCCCTCTTGAAAGCTTGTTTATCTTTTGATGGCAGCTCTGCTGGAGTTTCTTCGTTGTTTTCCAGCCTCGCCATTCTTGCAGTCAGGACCTCGAGGACATCCTGAGATCTGTCCACAAAGTAAGATGCAGTTTCCAATATCTCTTTCAATCGACCATCGATCTGCAACACTCTACATCTCTCATCTTCAACAGCAGTCTGTAGCTGCAGCATCTTGGCTTTTTGGGCCAAGACATGCTCTTTGAATGGCTGGAGGTTAACCTGCTGTTCTCTTGCTTCCTCCAGAGCAGTGGTCAGAGAAGAAATCTGCTCTTGATGTTTCTCTCTCTGTTGTTGGGAGTGCAGCTCACTAGCCCGCAAGATGATCTTTTGCTGCTCCTCTAGTTCTTCTACCTTTTCCAGCATCCAATCTTTCTCCGCCTTCAGCTCTTGGTATTCGTTCTGTACTTTCTCCAAGCATTCTTGGGTAGTCTCCATAACCTGTCTTTCCACTTGGAGGGCCTGTACTTCAGCCCTTGAGGACTTCATTTCCCTTTGCATATTTTCATATTTTCTCTTAAGCCTATTGCTTTCTTCTCTCTCTCTCCTCAACATATCTTTCAACTGAGCAGAGGACTTCTTGGACTGCTCCAAGTCAGTTATTACCTTGTCCATGTTGTCTTCTGAGGCGTGGATTAGGGCAGTCCCGGCTCTCAGGGTGAATCTTGGATCTTGGTCTGTTCCCAACATAACAGCCGTATCCATTATCATCTTACCAGGCATATCTCCGGCTTCAACCTTCTTTTCTGTTCTCTTCATTATTCTCTTTGTTGCCCTATCATAATAGATAGTGTTGAAATCAGGGATTTCTTCTCCCTTTTTCTGAACAAAAGGAACTAGCTTGAGTGTGGAGACCACAGGTGTGCTGGCAGCAGGAACTTGTGGGTCCCGAACTTCTGGGTTTTCCTTCTCCTGGGTCCGCCCTCCAACTATCTCAGAAGCTGACTGTTCTGTCTCAGTCTGCGTCAGCTTCAACCTCTCTGCTTCCTGCTTTTGTAGCTCCTCATCAAGCTTTCTCTTCGCTTCTTCAGTTGCTTTTCTAGCTGCTTCTTCTGGTTCTTTAGCTGCTTCCTGGGCTTTCTCAGCTGCTTCTTGGGCAGCTTTTCTTTTCCCTTCCTCTTCGCTGTGCAGCCATCTCGTAGCTTCCTGTGTCAATCTCTGGGCTTCCTCTTTTCTTCTCTTTGCTTCTTCCTTAGCCTTAGCTTGTTCATCCCCCTTGCCACCTTTAGTGGTGATCTTTTTCTTGAATCTTCTCTTCAGTGCTGTCATGTTCGGGGCATTTGGAAAGACAGACTCTTCCCTATCAAAATGGTTGGTATACTCAAAATGCACTTTGTTTTCTTTACAATGTTCCGCAACTTTACCTTGGGAGTCATTTCTATGGTAGGGCATCTCACCAAAGTGGAACCTCTGCAGCTCTTCTACGAATTCCTCAGCTTGTTTCACCCTAGTGAACCTGTAACTTCCTAGTTTGAAGGGAAAGGGAGGATAAGCAGTCTTCTTATGCTTGAACATAAAGTTGCCTATTCCATCCAGGAACACTTGTCTGACTGTCTCCTTGTGGATAATGTAATCAGTTGCGTATTTGGGCAGCAGGGAAGGGACTCTTGATCCTCCAAACATCCTGAAGTACAGGCCATTTTCAGTCAAGTAGTAATCCATGTACTCTTCTATCACTTGCATGGCCTCCTCCGACATACAATCACACTCTTTCAGGAAAATGAGTGTGTATAGAGGCATAAGGAGGTGTTCACAGATTTCTCTGTAATGACTATGATATTTATGTGCCCACAATGGTTTGTAAGCAGCATAGACAGGCATTCTTTCCCTGTCCCAGATGCAGCTGAGACCAGGGAAAGGCTGGTTGCATAATATGCAGTCTATAAGTATTGAGTTCATATAAACTTCAGACCTTTTCTGGGACTCTCCTCCCAAGGCTGAGGCCAAGCAAGCAGAGAGACTGTTTGAGACAAGGTTGGCCCATCGGAAAATTGTCCCCTGGGTTGCAACATAAAAAATGATAGGTATCCATTCTAGTTTGAAAAACCTACCATGAGATCTTCCAAATATTCTATTGAGCATCAAGGCTATGAATCTGTATGGAGCTCTTAAACTTGTAGTATCATATTCTCCTGTTACTCTGGTCCTAAAATGTTTTCCAGTCAACATCATTCTTTTCATGGTTTCTACCAAGTCCATTCTAATGTTGTTTAACCAGTCATCAGATAAGAACACTTGGGCTTCTGGCAAGTGGTAGGCCAGGGCAACATATCTGGCGCTGTATGCAGCATAGCCCTGTTTGTTAACATCCTCCAGGATCATTGTTGTGACATCTGCCCAGGGCAGAATCCAACCGATTACTTCAGCGCACGGGAATAACTCAGGTCTGGTGGCATTCCTCATCAGTGAAGATCTTTCTATGTTTGCATATATGGACTCTTCTTCTAAGCCCATGTCAAAACCCTCTCTTCGGGTGATCGGTCTATAAATTCCCCCCTACTGGTATTCAGGTTCAACGCCAAAAATGCACTTCATGTCCTCGTATATGTATTCTGTCTTAGTTACAACTTCTACTTCTGGCTCTTCCTCGACCACAGTGGCCTTCTTCTTTTGTCTCTTTGACATGGTGAGCTCTTCCTGCCATGACATTGTAACATTAAGCCCTTTTGGCTGAGTGGCAAACCTGTATACATCAATGTACAGTGTGTGGTTTCTTCTATGTTTTAACATGAGAGCAATCAATCAATGAAGCAAGTATATGCATGTATAGACTGAAATTTCCTGACTAACAGAATAATTAAACCAAATGGGCATTGTTCAGAGACTTAGCTTATATCTAGCATGATGAACAGAGTCATATATAGTAAAATGTGCAATCTACCACTGCTGTAGGATATTAAACATTTCTATCAACCATATTCAAGACGGTAATAAATCTACATTAATATGCCTAAAGCTTCCGCTCTCTACGGGTGCCACTATCAAATCACTGCGCGGGACAGACAGGGAAAAGCTACGCAAGCCCTCAATGAAGCTTTTAACAACACCACTACTCTTGTGATTTCTGGTTAACAAACTGAACACCGTGACACATCCCCTCCACAGGTTAGGGTTTAAAAGCAACTACGCGCGGAGCAGTGCGACGAAATGCTTGATATTCGAGGATGCGGGTTTCTATGGCGCGTTTGATCAAATAAAAACCCCCCGTGCAAAACTATGGTGAAGAATTGTGCGTCGCGGTACACCCTCTTCCCCGGCCCGGGTTCGAAACTGAGCACGAATTTGGTTGCGCGGGACCTCGAAATCAAAACGGCTGCGGTTTTAAAGATACGGGCAGCACCAAACGGGGCAAATGGCCCAAACCTCCAAGGAAGACCATGGCAAACCTATTTCCTACCCACCATCATTACGCAGGGCGGTTTGGCGCAGACAACGTAACGGCTGTCGGCGCCAAGCCCCCTCACTCTCTATGCGCAGGGTTACAGAACGGACGGCCGTGAAATAACACGCCCTACGGGTCACAAACACCCACCACCGCGAACAGTAATACCACAAGAAACTCCTCAATATATATACACAATCACGGGGTAAAAAACAGAAGAACGACCGTAGCAAATAACCTAACCGTGGCAAAAAACGTCCGCACTACCAGCTATGCTATAAATCCCCCACTATATATGCATGAAAACGAGGTCGAGTAAACGGCCGGGAAAACAAACCACCGTAGCAAGCATAACCACCGAACATTCAACGGAAAGGGAAAGGAAAACGGAGCCTACCTGTCACTGATGAGTAACCGACGTGTAAGGCAGGATGAATACAGTTGGGCTCCCACAGTTGCCACCTGGACGCGGGTACCAGCAGTAGGGTCCAAACAAGCTCGAGCACTTGACAACACGATAGCGACAGAGCACGGCGGTCAAGAAATAACAATAAAAAAACATAACCCCTCGACCTCGTATATATACATAATCACAACGGGCGAGCAAAAGATCGGACGGCGGACCACTTTTGGATCGGAGGTTGAAAGTGTGCTTTCTTCCGCAATGGCGGAAAGTCAAAACGCCAAGTCCTCCGTGGGGTTGTACATATCGGCTGGCGGACCACTTTTGGATCGAAAGCTGAAAGGGTACTTCTGTCCGCAACAGCGGACAACCAAACCATAGATCCAGCCGTAACGGCGGGGATACCCATGACGGAACCTCGGAAGAAAAACCCGTCGGGACCATAGTGAAACGATAGCCGCAACGACGAAGCCGCAAAAGATAAAACTATCCGAAATGGGAGAAAAGTTTGAATTGGGAAACAAACGGCTAGACATCGGAAGGCTAATGACCTCGGCAGCCGCAACGGCGGAAGCGAAACAACTTTCGCAGCCGTAACGGCGGGAGCTCGAGACTCACGGGGTCAACGAGGATACATAAGCAGGAATCGGAAACCAAACAGGAATCAGAAGAGTTAACGGTTTGCTATCCGCAATGGCGGCGGAAATAATCATAAAAACTTCCGATGCAAGACCAAAAAGCATCCGACGTAAAACAAAGAAATCGGAAAAAACGATCGAAGTCAAACCGAATATCCATCCGCAACGGCGGAAGAAGAAGTTACAATGGTTCCGATGCAAAACCAAAGGGCAGCCGATTAAAACCAATGTATCGGGAGAAAAACCAAAGTTAATACTGGCTATTCAGCCGCAACGGCGGAGGCTTTAACCAAACATTTTTCCGATTCGGACCTGCTAAACATGCATCTAAAGGGAGCGATAAAGTCTGATCAAACATGGGCAGTGGGTCAAACATTAGAAAAAGATCCGAAATGAGCAATAGATCAACCCAAGTATTAGAAAAGTTCTTCTAAAAAGTTCTTCGACCAATCAAAAACGAAAAAACAAACTAATATAAACAAAGGGGGGTCCTAAATTTTTTTAGAATTTTGGGAAATTGTTGCAGCAGCAACAAGTTCATAAAAACTTTTAAGAATAGAAGAATAAACAAATAAAAAAGTTAAAAATTATGGAAAATGCATTATTTTAAATGAAATTTTAAAGATTGAAATAATGATGATAATACTAATAATAATAATAATATATCATGTAAATTCCAAAAGTGAAAGTTTGTCCTAACTCTTTAATATTAAATGTTTTAAGATGTAAGTGAAAATGTTGAAAATAAAGAATTTGGGTTTCTAGTTAATTCTCCACGATCTGTCAAAATACTCACAAATCAATTATGCAAGATAAACTTAAAATTGGGAAGATTGTGGATAGCTTGTGCAAGTACTGTTTAACCACAAGAAAGGGAGACATAGAAAGTGATAGATCAATCCAAAGGAAGCAATGAAATCACATGCACAACCAAGCAAAGTAAAATGAAAGAAAATCGAAAGCTAAATATTTACAAAAATTTACATGGGCTCCTTTGATTTTTCAAAATCTTATGGAGATTTGTTGGGGGCCAACAACTTTCCACCATTTTCTTTATCCTTAGGTTGTAACATTTATATTCCTTCCTTCTTGTGGCATATCCAAGAAGGATTCTGTCTTCAGATAGAATCAAACTTTCCCATGTTTTCATCATTTCTTTTGATGTAACACTTACTCCTGAATATTCTAAAATTCTTAACCTTTGTTGACCTACCTTTCAAGAGTTCATGAGTCATGACACTATTTATTTTGATTTTCCCTTTGTTTAAAATGTGAATAGCGATATGAATAGCCTCGGTCCAAAAAATGTCAAATGGCCATATCCTACACCATCATATTTTTCTTTCTACTTGTAATATTTTGGAATGCACAACATCACAACAGAAGTTCTAAGTCATGTGGCATTCTATCCTAGATCTAAATAGAAAAAACAATCTTGCTTAGAATTATTTGCACAAAGAGACAACAAGAATAGGGAATAAATATTGGATAAAACACTAGAGGGAAATCACTTAAATAGGAAGTTTTCCACTCTAATATTATTCCTTAAGATGAGTACAATATCTAGTTTCTCTCAATAGACAAAATCGAGAGGCTTAGTGGTGAGTTGAGTAGCTCACATTAATGTTGGCTTATCTTGACTAATTCCCCCAATCTATGACATTGTTCCAAGTGTAACTACAAGTAGTGGCAATAATGAGGTGAAATGAACCTAGATGGAGCATGGAGTGGTTAGTATAGTCAACAAGTGTGAAATGAACCATCATAAGGGCACTAGAGGTGGTTTAGTGGCTTGGTTTTGGACCATTAATGAGCAAATTTACCTAATCCTCAAGAACACACACCTAGTCTCCTTAAAACATGGAAATGCAATAACTAGTCCATAAATGTAGCATAGAATAAGGAAAGGACTGGGTAAGTGAACAAACATGCTTTTATGGAATAACCACTAGTCTAGGTGGGTCAAATGTGGACAAACATTTGGTCCAAGACACTAGACTAGGAACTAGAACGATTATCACATGGAACAACTTACACTAAACACTTGGAACCTTATGTAAAGATTATTAACCAAGGTCTATATGGGAAATATGTTTCAACACTACTAATCCATTTTGTTGTAGGATCTTGTAGGATGAGAAATGTCTTTCGATTCCATGTTTTTCACAAAAATACTCAAATTCATTTGAGGTGTATTTGCCTCCATTATCTGATCTTAGACACTTAATATTCAAATCAATTTTGTTTTTAATTACTTCTTTAAATATTTTGGAACATTCAAAAGTCTTTGATTTCTTCTTAAGGAAGAAGAACCATGTCATTATAGTATGATCATAAATGAAGAAAAGGAAGTAAGACTCACCATTATGATACCTTTGGTTCTCATGGCCCCACATGCATCAATATGTACTAGCTCCAATGACTTTGTCATAGAATATTATTTTGACTTAAATCTCACTCTAGTTTTCTTTCCATGTAGGAAATTATTCCAAACATAATTTAAGGGATTTGTAACTTTTGGAATATCTCACTGCTTGCTTTTTGTTAATTTTAACAATGTCGTCAAAATTTATATGTCCCATTATTCTGTGCCAAAGCCAATTTTCAACCATTTTCCCCATGCAACATATTTCTTCTTTTCCTTCATCCACTATGTATACTGTTAGAACATCATACCACCTAGTACCATGGTCACATATCACCTATGACATACTTACATTTGTTTTTCACTTATGTTGCATTGTCCAGACTTCGGTTATGTTGAATTCCTAAGGTGATTGGGTTTTTTTATCATTAATTACACCAAACACCCACATTTTGATCATTCAGAAACATGAGCACCCTCATTAATGACAGCTGGGTCTCTTGGGGTTTTCCCACTCCCTAAAATAGGGAACTGGTTTAACCAGAGGTGCCCATGCATTGTATTTGAGTGTTTTTTGTTGTTTTAGAGCATTAAATGCTGCCTAGAATCACTCTCACTCACCCATGCACTCCATCACGCTTATCCTACTCTTATTTATGACCAAGCATGTTTCACATGGCCATTCAAAAATTTGAGGTGGTTTGGGAGCTCATTGGTCTACCTAGGGGGGTTTTAGATCTAATTTAAGCCTACCACATGTATGCCACCAATTTTCATCCAAAGGCTAACGATTTTATTCCAATGTAATATAATCATGTTCCAGACATGTTTACATGTTGGTCTATAATAGAAAACTAAGTTATTAGCACCATCTCTATGTGTTAATATTGGTCTTTTAAATTAGTTTCTTCATGTTTTTTCAGATTCTTTAGTTGTGAGGATTCTCTTAGATTCTATATCTTGTTGTGAATCAGAGCTCTTTGGAGATGGAAGTTGAATTCAGAGGGTTCATAGGGTTCAAATTGCTATCTAGGGTCTCCTCCAATAGATTTGAAAGTTTGCATTACAGGTTGTTCAAGTGTTCTTTGTCACTTAGTGCACAATAGAGAATGGAGCAGTATTAGGTTTGTTTTTTCACTCCATTCAAAATTTTTGAATGGAGTTTTGAAATGGTGATCCAGTTGAGGTCGAAATGTCTCTACAAAATAACCATGGGAATGGAGAATGAGCCAAACTGAGTTGTTGAGAAGTCTAAGTATTTCAACAAATTAGATGAAGCATTCAGGATGCTTTGTATCAGTATTTCAAGGGATCTCTTATTTCATGTAAATAGTCTTACAACACCAAATGAAGTGTGTCTCAAGCTTGATTCATTGTTTGGGAAGACATATGACATAAGAGGACACCAAAGTGAAAATGAGTTCATCATTTTGAGACGATCCAAGTTTTCTTCACCAAATTCAAATAATTCGTGCTTAAACTAAAACAATGTGGCATAGAAAAGAAGGAATATTAGTTGATTTTGTCCATTCTTTGAAAGCTAGGGCCTAAATATTCAGTTTTTTTTTCGACATTCCATGTAGGAAAGCCGACAGTTTGAAATTGGAGAATGCCAATCTAGATAGAATTCATGGAGTCTTTGACTCAAGAACAAGACAAATGGTTCAAATGGGTACCATCAAATACACCAAGCATCAATCCCTTTATGCATGTGTTTTGAATCAATGAAAGGGAAAGAAGAATCCCAATGATTAGAACTAGAAAGAGAAGAAGTAGTAGGAGAAGCCCAAATCTTCTCATGGAGGTTCAAATCCTATCAAGGAAAAAGGAAAGAATCAAGAGAAGAAAAAAATGCACTTATTGTCACAAAGGATGGAATCCATAGATTGCATGCATGAAGAAAACCATTGACATTATTGCACAACTCCTTGAGAAGAACAACATTGCTCTTCCAAATGGCACAAGGAAGAAAGAGGGAGGTTCAAATTCTGAAAACAAGGAAAGTTGCCATGCACTAGTTGTTGGATCTTCTCGCTCTTCCTCCTCCATCATAGATTCCTGTGCCTCGGGGAACATGGATTTGTACAAGAATCCTTCTTGTCCCTACATCCATACAGTGGTCCATCCATCCTCATGGGTGATGACTTTGAGATCCCATCCAAAGGGATTGGCAGGATCAATCTCGACAATGGGTACTTCAACAATGTGTTGTATGTGCCTAATCTTGCAACAAAATTGCTCTCTGTCTATCAAATGACACATATAGGTTTGTCTAAGAGAGTGAAATTCACTCAAGATGACGTGGTTTCAGAAATTTCTACATGCAAAGTTGTTGCAGTGGGTATTGCAGATAATGAGTTAAGAATGTACAAGTTTTCACACTTTCTTCCTTACTCCTCAAGGAATGCACTCCTGTCACATGCCAATGAGACTATAAATCTATGGAATGAGAGTTTTGGACACCTCAACTACACATTACTTCAATATTTGAGGAAATAAAACATTGTTGAAGGACTTCAAAGCATTACGTTTTCCAAAGGCACATGCAAGGAATGCATTGTTGGGTATCATGCAAAGCGCAAGTATGGCAAGGGGAAGGAAAGAAGGGTTGTCCAAGTGCTTGAATTGATCCATTCATATCTGATAGGACCTATTCACAATTTCACACACCCTCCTATGGAATCTCAAGGTATTTTTTAACATTCATAGATGATTTCTTAAGGTATTGTTAGGTGTATTTTATCAAGCAAAAATCTTAAGTGTATGAGATCTTCAAAGTTTTCAAAGATTTGGTTGAGAACTTGAGTAGGAATAAAATCAAGGTCTTAAGGAATTATAATGGAAAGGAATATGTCAATAAGAACCTACAACATCTATGTGAATAGAATGGCATTCAAATTCAACATTCAGTGCCTTACACACCACAACAAAATGGTGTGGCAGAGCGCAAGAATAGAGCATTGAAGGAGATGGCCACATGAATGTTGGAGGCTAAGTATTTTTGTTGGAATATAATCCGTCAGGATTATACGTTAGTGTACATAATAGGAATATGAATAGTTGCATAGGAAGGTGAAAAGGCTGGTTCTCAACCGCCTCATGAAATGTATAAATGTATGCATTATCAATGGAATAGAAATGAATCGAGAGTTATTACCTATCAGTGGTATCAGATCCAAGTTCATAACTCCTGCCTGCATGCCTGCCATTCTGCTTGCCATTCTGTCTGCCTGTTGCCAGTTTGCTCATTCATCTGCCCGTTCCTCAGTCTGCTTTGCTTGGAGTTGAACATTTTGCTGTTGGCGTTACTCTTCCTTCTGCGTGCGTTTATTCTCTGCTAGAACATTTGAGACCTTCCTAACCCTAATTTTTTGCGGGCCGCCCCTTCATTCCTCACGATTTGTCTACTTTTTGGGGTTGCATTGAAGTTGTATCAACAGGAACTTAAGCCTGAATCTGCGTGTCTCATCTTACTGCTCCGTGTGTTCCCACACCATCCAATCCCATATGTATGGTTTCTTTTATTTTCTTAAATTCCATCTCATACTGTGATTTTTGTTCGATTGTTGAGAGTGTTTTTTCAGCACACCTTTTTTTAGGGTTTCGTGTTGAGGAGTGAGAGAGAGACAATGTCCTCTCCAAATTCCAATGCCAATTCGAGTTTGAGGAAGCCCGTCTTTACCTGAGCCAGTAAGTGGTCTCACAGAGAGCCACGACCTTATAGCTTGATCTCTCATTGTTGCAATACTGGCTTCCCTCTCAACGACTATGTGACAGTCATCAACCTCTTGTAGCGTCCTTCCACATTATAAACTTGTTGTGTCTTCATGGAATTTTGTCATCGGTCTCCACTAGAGCGAGTCGATTTCCAGCTGATTGATGGCCAACATCATTGCCACAGAGATGCGATTTCGAATGTTTCTCTCCCGTGGGTCAGCTAGAGTGTTTATGGCATGAAACATTATGCCCGTGTTTGTATCCTTGCGTTGCTATGAAGTGCCTTCATCAATGCAATGGTTAATTTGTTATGCTAACAGTCATCACCTGATTGTTGTGAGATCGTGTAAGCTCGTGGACTATCATGCGTATGACCTGCAAAGAGAATGAACATTCTACGTTAAGTGTTGAGGTGGTGCGACTGAATCTGAAGTTGACTCCTCCATCTGAAGTTGAGAGCATATTTAAAGTTGCTGCGTGGTATAAAACCTATCTTTTATGCTGCGTTGAAGACTGCTGAAGACTGCGTGGTATAAAAACCTATCTTGTATGCTGCGTTGAAGTCTGCGTGGTATAAAACCTATCTTTTATGCTGAAGAATAATGTATGTTGTGACTGATATATATCATGCTGACTGATATATTGTGACTGATATATTGAAGAATAATGTATACTGACTGATATATCATACATTGAAGAATCTTTTGAAAGATATATGTTGTTTTGTTGGTGTTGATTGCATTGAGATTGCTCGTGCAATTGGGAATATTGCCACTGTGCAATTATTTTGCTGCTGCAACTAGAAGTACTATATCAAGCTGCTGGAGTTGCGACCTGCCTTGAAGAATAAAGTCTATGTGAAACTATTGCAGAGACTCAGACCTGCATTGTGTAGAATAGTGCACATAGTTTATTGAAGGAGAGATTATCATTTCCTTGTACTATTTTTGTAAATAAAGTAGCAGAGACTTAGACCTGCTTCTTTCATATAGCTGAGATCGTTGACTGGTTCTGTTCAAAACCCTATATTTTGTGATAGTTCACAAACAATGGTATTTCCTTTAGGCGTATTGCTGAGCAGTTCTTCTAGTGCTAAAATTTGCTTATGAACTTATTGACAGCATATTAAGATTGTAAATCACCTTGGCAGAGGCTATATACCTGCAAGGTTATTGTTTTTCTATTATCTCATTCTCTTTGTCATATTAAGTTCATTATTGTAAATTACACTAGCAGTTGCAGAAGATGCAATCTATAGCATCTGTAGTTGGTGTCACTCTCTCTGGAAAAGAGAGAGGCAGAGGAAGAAGAAAATTCAGAGGCAGAGGGGGCAGAAACAACTTCATCAAAAGATCAGATTTGTAGTGCAAACGTTGTGGAAAGACTGGACACACATCAGATCAGTGTTGGGATTCGTGGGACTCCATCAAAGACAGACATAACCAGAAGAAAGATGACAGTAAAAACCAAGATGCTAGTAAATCTTGTGATTCTGCTCATTGTATTGTTGCACATTGTAATATTGGAATTAATGAAATGACTTCACTTTCATCTTACACAGAATGTTGGCTACTTGATACTGGTGCAACATCACACATGACTTTCAGAAAAGATTGTTTGGAAGAACTTAATGAAACAATAAATGGCATAGTTTACTTTGCAGATAAGTCAAGTCTTAAACCAAAGGGAATGGGCACCATTCGACTGAAGATGCCTGGATTCCCTGATTTCTTGTTGAAGAATGTTCTTTATCTTCCAGAGTTGCAGAGAAGCCTACTGTCGTTGGTAGAGATTCGACAGCAAGGCCATTCCATCCACATGTTTGATGGAATCGTAGAAATAAGAAAGTCCTCTGAAAACCAAGTCATCATGACTGGATATGAAGATGGGAAGCTGCTGAAGCTAAAGGGTTCATCTGCAAGAGTTCAGAACTATGCCTACCTCTCTCAGCATGGAGAAGGTAATTTGTCATCAAGTTTATTATGGCATGCAAGATTTGGTCATTTGAATTATAACAGTCTTCGTTTGTTGAGAAAGAATGGTGTATTTGGTTTTCCCACCATTCCCAAAGAGAAGAACAAATGTGATGCATGTATATTAGGGAAACACAGTAAGCTTCCATTCCATGAATCTAATTTTAGAGCAAGTACGAAATTAGAATTAGTGCATTCTGATTTATGTGGCCCAATGCCAACTCCTTTTGCTCATGGGAATAAGTATTTTATGACCTTTGTTGATGACTACTCAAGAATGTGCTGGATTTACTGTTTAAAGACAAAATCAGAAGCATTTCAAACATTCAAAGACTTTCATGCATTGATAGAAAAACAAGCACAATAAAAAATTGGTACACTTTGTACTGATAATGGGAAAGAATACACTGCAAA
>LPNX010543475.1:10255-55216 GCA_001517045.1 Pseudotsuga menziesii | reverse complement strand
GGTACTCAGACTCAGATTTTGATGGCGATAAGGAGACAGGAGTATCAACTTCTGGATACACTATGAGTCTTGGATCAGTATCTGTCTCATGGAGATCACGCAAATAGTAAGTTCCGGCAGATTCAACAACAGAAGCAGAATATGTCGCTGTAGCTGAAGCAACGAAAGAAATAGTATGGCTCAGGAGGATACTTGAAGATTTGCAAGAAAAACAAGAGAACTCCACTCCATTATTGATCGACAATACTTCTACAATCAAGCTAGCTAAGAATCCCAGATTCCATGATCGAACCAAACACATCAACACAAAGTATCATTTGATTCGACATCATGTAGAGGCCAAGACAGTCCATCTTTGACATTGTTCCACAAATGATCAAGTTGCAGACATCTTCACCAAAGCACTTGGACGAGAAAAGTTTGAAAGATTCAGAACCATGCTCGGACTTACTAACACCCCTTTGGATTAAAGGGGGGATTGTTGGAATATAATCCGTCAGGATTATACGTTAGTGTACATAATAGGAATATGAATAGTTGCATAGGAAGGTGAAAAGGCCGGTTCTCAACCGCCTCATGAAATGTATAAATGTATGCATTAGCAATGGAATAGAAATGAATTGGGAGTTATTACCTATCAATTTTTATCCTAATATATGGGATGAAGCCATAGATTTTGATCCATATGTTTATAACATAGTTCCACACGAATAATTGTAAGATAAAACTCCATTTGAGGATTGGAGAGGTCACAAGCCCAATGTTTTTCATTTCAAGGTTTTTGGATCAAAGGCTTGGGCTAGAATTCCTCCCAAGAAGAGAAAATCCTTGAAACCTCAAATAAATGAGTCCATAATGGTTGGATGTGATAAATACATAACAAACTATCATACACTAGCGTGTATCCTAAATCATTAAGAATGTTAATCAAGGAATATCAAAAGATGCTTTCTTTTGTCAAAATATGCTTTTTTATTGGCTATAATTGCTCACATCCTATTGAAAATATTAATTTTTCATTGTAAAGTAGTCAAATGAGTCTACTCACTGAAAATATTTGAGCCCAAAAAAGGAAATCGGGACAATTTCCAATCAAAAATATAAGTTATCTCACCATTTTCTTAAATCAAGCATAGTCACCCAAAAGAAATTTCCAAACCGCGTTGAGTTTAATGTAGGTTAAGCATATGGAGATTCAAATTGCATTAAATTAGCACCGTTAGTAACAGTCTTGGAAGTGTAAGACATGCCAGGAATGGGTGGCGCAGTTATGATATGAGCCGCCTTTAGATCTACGTGGTGGAATGAAATCAATTGAGCATCCATGATCAATTGAGCATGGCGGGTAGTTTCAAAAAATTACATTTCTCATGAATTTGAATGAGTGATTTTTATAACAATGTGTTTTGTTTTGGACTTTCTAGTGTTTTGGACTACCTGGTACCCTGCAACATAACCAAACAAACATATAACATAATTCTAATTATGTAAAAATGTCTTGTGGATACCTTCATAATTTTAAATTGGCATAAGAAGCAACATTACATGATGAGACTCCTTTGGCATGAAGTCTACCAACATTGAATTATCCACACAAAATCATATTATTTTGACTCAGGTACGCCTGCATTGTACTTCATCCAGTCCCATCCTTATCGCAAGTGATAGTAAATTGCACTTGCTTGTCACTTCTGTTGATGGTAAAAAATGGAAATAATCCAGACAGTAGCATATATAGAATCAGACTGTAATGAATGTGCTCTAAAAGATTATGTATGATGCACTTGGTTGATATGGCATTGTGATATGGATTTGCTTTATTAGTTGCTCATATAGCTTTGATGTCAATGTTACAGTCTGTTAATGTGAAAGCTGTTAAGATCAATATGTGTACATTTATCCAACAATGAAGCTGTTATCTGTTTTGGTAAAGTTGTTAAGTCATTTCTACAGTCTACCGTAGTCTTGAAGGTTGTTTTTTTTCATTACTGTTCAATTTGTCTTTCACTTGGATTTTGACATTGTTGTTTAATTTGTCTTTCACTTGGTTTTTGACATTGTTGTTTAATTTATCTTTCAATTTGTCTTTCACTTGGTTTTTGACACTATATTTTGTACATCATCTTCATGAATTTATAAATATTTCCATGTTCTACAACAGGTTTTTTAAATTTTTCTTCAAAAAGTGCCCGATGTATGCATTTTTACAGAGTATGGGATTTTTAGTCCTAAAATGATTATATCAACAACTTTGACCATGAAGATAACCTGAATCTATCATAATAAAGAGTATCATAGTATAGGCATTAAACATATACCTATTTATAATTTGTAAGTATTTTGGTGAAATTGAAATTAATCACTAAAATCCTAATTTGTTATATAAAAAACAAAGTGTTATCTACAAAAATGGGCTTAACAAAATGCATGCCACAATCCATACATATATTATTAATTTAAAGTAATACCACGGAATTGAAGACATATATATGTTTGAAAAAGACCTCTTTCAGTTTCCTAAATTATGTTTCATTTGCTCGCAGTTAATTTGACAAAATAACAAATTTTATGTTTGGAACCAAATCTTACCATGTTCATAAAAATTCTCGGCTAACCGTCACTATTGGGTATTTTTGAGTGATTAAAGTTGGAAATGGTGCGGTTTACTATTTTCCACCTTAATGTACATATAGTTTTTCAATTTGGGTTCCAAAAGTGTCTGCAATGTCATTTTTGCAAGATTTTTAAACTTAAAATGAGTCAACAAATTTGAACATTCATATATTTGGACTTTATTATAGTAAAGAGTATCATACTTTATGCATTAAAGATGTACATATTCATAATTTGTAAGTATTTTGGTCAAATTCAAAATTAATCAGTAAAATCTTGAGTTGTTATGTAAGAAACAAAGTGTAAATTTGTAAAACTAGGATTGCAAAAATGCACACCACAACTTGGGCCCACAGAACCAGGATAGTATCCTACTTATATCATACTATAAGTATTATACATGTATGAATTATTATATTTTATAAGTAGCATTGTCATAATTGGAAAAGAATGTCTAAATTCATAATTTTGTTTTGTAAAAACAGAGTATAAATTATCTGTAAAAATGGGCTTAGCAAAATGCATGCCATAATGTTTTTAGAGGTAATTTTTAAAACCTAATGCCATATACTTGGAGCTATATATACTATGGACAAAAACATCCTTCATAATTTTTAAAATATATTTATTTTGTGTACAATAAAGTTTTGAAAATTGCAATTTTTCCGTTTTGAACTTTATTTGACTAGGTCTGTAAAATGCATGCCTAGCACTCATTGTTTAGTATTTTTGAGTGATCTCACTTGGAGATGGTGTTTTTTATTGTTTTACACCTTCCCGTACTTCTATTTTTCTAATATTGGCTAAAACAATGACTATTGTGCAAAAACATCGCAAGGCTACCTTGTAAATATGAAATGCCAGCTTAGTCCACTAAAATGCAAGCATAAGTTCCATCCTTAGGTATTTTTAAGTGGCTTAAGTTGGAGAAAATATGTTTCTTCTTCCCATGTTCTTACACATGTCTAAATATGTCTCATAATATTTGCATGAAGACTAGATATGTCTCATAACATTTGCATGAGGATCTTATAGCGGGCCCACAACCTCAAGATAGTATTCTATTTATATCATACAATATGTATTATACATGTATGAATTATCATAATTTATAAGTAGAATGGTCATAATTGAAAAGAATGTCTAAATTCACAATTTTGTTTTGTAAAAGCAGAGTGTAAATCTGTAAAAATGGGTTTAGAAAAATGCCCGCCATAATGTTTATAGAGGTGATTTTAAAAAACTAATTCCATATACGTGGAGCTATATATACTATGGACAAAAATCTCCTTCATAATTTTTAAAATATTTTTATTTTGTGTATAGTAAAGTTTTGAAAATTGCAATTTTTCTATTTTGAACTTTATTTGACTAGGTCTGTAAAATGCACGCCTAGCCCTCATTGTTTAGTATTTTTGAGTGATCTCAGTTGTATATGGTGTTTTTTATTGTTTTACACCTTCCTGTATTTCTATTTTTCTAATCTTGGCTAAAAACATGTCTGCTATGCAAAAACATTGCAAGGATGCCTTGTAAATGTTGAATGCTCACTTTGTCCACTAAAATGCAAGCATAAGTTCCATCCTTAGGTATTTTTAAGTGGCTTAAGTTGGATAATATATTTTTCTTCCTCCTATGTTCTTACACATGTCCAACTATGTCTCATAATATTTGCATGAAGTCCAGATATGTCTCATAACATTTGCATGAGGATCTTGTAGCAGGCCTACAGCCTCAAGATAGTATTCTATTTATATCATACTATATGTATTATACATTTATGACAAGTATCATAATTTATAATTAGCATGGTCATAATTGAAAAGAATGTCTAAATTCACAATTTTGTTTTGTAAAAGCAGAGTGTAAATCTATAAAACTAGGCTTAGGAGAATGCCCACCATAATGTTTATAGAGATTATTTTAAAAACCTAATTCCATATACGTGGAGCTATATATGCTATGGAAAAAAACCCCCTTCATAATTTTTAAAATATTTTAATTTTGTGTACAGTAAAGTTTTGAAAATTGCAATTTTGTTATTTTGAACTTTATTTGACTAGGTCTGTAAAATGCACGCCTAGCCCTCATTGTTTAGTATTTTTTAGTGATCTCAGTTGGATATGGTGTTTTTTATTGTTTTACACCTCCTTGTATTTATAATTTTCTAATCTTGGCTAAAAACATGTCTCTTCTGCAAAAACATTGCATGGATGTCTTGTAAATGTTGAGTGCTCGCTTTGTCCACTAAAATGCAAGCATAAGTTCCATCCTTATGTATTTTTAAGTAGCTTAAGTTGGATAATATATTTTTCTTCCTCCTATGTTCTTACACATGTCCAAATATGTCTCATAATATTTGAGTGAAGTCTAGATATGTCTCATAACATTTGCATGAGGATCTTGTAGCAGGCCCACAGCCTCAAGATAATATTCTATTAATATCATACTATATGTATTATACATGTATGACTTATCATAATTTATAAGTAGCATGGTCATAATTGAAAAGAATGTCTAAATTCACAATTTTGTTTTGTAAAAGCAAAGTGTAAATATGTAAAAATGGGCTTAGAAAAATGTCCACCATAATGTTTATAGAGGTTATTTTAAAAACTTAATTCCATATACATGGAGCTGTATATAGTATGGACAAAAAACTCCTTCATAATTTTGAAAATATTTTTATTTTGTGTACAGTAAAGTTTTGAAAATTGCAATTTTTCTCTTTTGAACTTTATTTGACTAGGTATGTAAATTGCACGCTTAACCCTCATTGTTTAGTATTTTTTAGCGATCTCAGTTGGATATGGTGTTTTTTATTGTTTTACACCTTCCTGTATTTCTATTTTTCTAATCTTGGCTAAAAACATGCTTGTTGTGCAAAAACATTGCAAGACTGCCTTGTAAATGTCCAATGCCCACTTTGTCCACTAAAATGCAAGCATAAGTTCCATCCTTAGGTATTTTTAAGTGGCTTAAGTTGGATAATATATGTTTCTTTCTCCCATGTTCTTACACATGTCCAAATACGTCTCATAATATTTGCATGAAGTCTAGATATGTCTCATAACAGTTGCATGAGGATCTTGTAGCAGGAGCATAGTCTCAAGATAGTATTCTATCTATATCATACTATATGCATTATACATCTATGACTTATCGTAATTTATAAGTAGCATGGTCATAATTGTAAAGAATGTCTAAATTCACAATTTTGTTTTGTAAAAGCAGAGTGTAAATCTGTAAAAATGGGCTTAGAAATATGCCCGCCATAATGTTTATAGAGTTGAGTTTCAAAACCTAAAGCCATATGCCTGGAGTTATATATACTATGGACAAAAGCCTCCTTCACAATTTTTAAAATATTTATATTTTGTATACAGTAAAGTTTTGAAAATTGCAATTTTTCTGTTTTGAACTTTATTTGACTAGGTTTGTAAAATGCACGCCTAGCCCTCATTGTTTGGTATTTTTGAGTGATCTGAGTTGGATATGGTGTTTTTTTATTGTTTTACACCTTCCTGTATTTCTATTTTTCTAATCTTGGCTAAAAACATGCCTATTGTGCAAAAACATTGCAAGGCTTCCTTGTAAATGTGAAATGCCCGCTTTGTCCACTAAAATGCAAGCATAAGTTCCATCCTTAGGTATTTTTAAGTGGCTTAAGTTGGATAATATATGTTTCTTCCTCCCATGTTCTTACACGTCCAAATATGTCTCATAATATTTGCATGAAGTCTAGATATGTCTCATAACAGTTGCATGAGGATCTTGTAGCAGGTGCACAACCTCAAGATAGTATTCTATTTATATCATACTATATGTATTATACATATATGATTGATCATAATTTATAAGTAGCATGGTCATAATTGAAAAGAATGTTTAAATTCACAATTTTGTTTTGCAAAAGCAGATTGTAAATCTGTAAAAATAGGCTTAGAAAAATGCTCACCATAATGTTTATAGAGCTGATTTTCAAAACCTAAAGCCATACACCTGGAGCTATATATACTATGGACAAAAAATTTCTTCATAATTTTTAAAATATGTTTATTTTGTGTACAGTAAAGTTTTGAAAATTGCAATTTTTCTGTTTTGAACTTTGTTTGACTAGGTATGTAAAATGCACGTCTAGCCCTCAATGTTTAGTATTTTTGGGTGATCTCAGTTGGATATGGTGTTTTTTTATTGTTTTAAACCTTCCTTTACTGCTATTTTTCTAATCTTGCCTAAAAACATTTCTGCTATGCAAAAACATTGCAAGGCTGCCTTATAAATGTGAAATGCTTACTTAGTCCACTAAAATACAAGCATAAGTTCCACACTTAGGTATTTTTAAGTGGATTAAGTTGGAGAATGTATGTTTCCTCCTCCCATGTTCTTGTACTATTCCATATTTTATTTTTGAGCCATAAAAAGTATTTTTTATACAAAAAAACTATATTTTGTATTAATGTTGATTATTTTGTTGATTTTCCACAATAACGCATCAATGGATCATTCGAACCAGTCATCTCAACAAAATATTCCTCGAAAAAGAGGTCGACGCAAGGAAGTAGAATTGAATAATATTCCAATTTTTACCCCACATGATATTATCCTTCAATTCACTCCTGTTGGGGGTAAAAGAGTTGTTATTCGTGTTGTCCGTCAACAATGTCAAGCACTTACAGATTAGAACTCCATACCAGAAAATAATACTATGAATTTCCATCAAACAACATGCAATCATGTAGCAACTGTTGAAATTAGATGTCTTGTATGTAAGGAATGTGTGACAAACAACAATGTTTGTCAACAACCTAAGTATCCTTTGACTCCAATTACAATTGAGGGAAATGGTAATGTACAATATATAACTCTTGACCATGCTATTCACTCTGATTCGCATAATGTGGTCCGAAATGTCCCTCAAAGATCAACTGTTGATGATGCCGCCATTACAAATAATTTGTATCAAAGTATGGAAGGTTGTTTTTCTCAACAACCTAGGTTTCCTTTGTCTTTTGTTATGGTTGAAGGGAATGAAAGTGTAATCCTACCTAGTGGACAAAACTTTGAACATGCATCCCTTAAGAAGTTGGATACAACTAGAAGTCATGAAATAGTTAAAAGAACTACCTTTCATGAACAAATGGATAGAAATGCACCTACAAAAAATCAAAATTCTGCAGATGCACAAGCTTTAGTAGAAATGACTGAAGGATAAATGGATAGAAATGCACCTACAGAAAATCAAAATTCTACAGATGTACATGATTTAGTACAAATGGATAGAAATGTACTTACAGAAAATCAAAATTTTGCAGATGTACAAGCTTCAGTACAAATGCTTGAAGGACAAATGGATAGAAATGCAACTACAGAAAATCAAAATTCTGTAGATGTAGAAGCGTCAATATAAATGCTAGAAAGACAAATGGATAGAAATGCACCTACACAAAATACAAATTCTGTAGATGTACAAGCTTCAGTGCAAATTCCTGAAGGGTATTCAACAGATCAAACTATATATCATGTAACTAGAAGGTCAACAAAAAACTGCTTAAGGACATCCTTATTGAGTCTTGAGAAGCGGTATGGATGGTTTAACTACGAACTAAATGAGGGGAAGACAAAATTTAAGAGAATTGGTAGATGGTTCTTTGGGAAGTCACTTGAAGATGTAGATGAAAATGACATTATTTCTGGAATTGGGTACTTCATGAGCAAAAACTATAGTGAAGATCCTAAATTTGAGGATGTTCTTGAACACCTAGATGGAGTGTTTCATAAACTATTGGGTGAAAATATTAAACAAATTATAACATATATCCAACGATTTAATTGTAAACCCGGAGAGAGCGTAAACTTGTGAGGTACATACAAAATATATGCAGGAGAAAAATATTGCTAACCTATTCTACGATTGAAATTGAATCTAAGTTATGATAACAGGAAATTATATGGAAATAAATCTAATTGCAGAAAACATGAAATTTCATAAATTAACTTGATAAAGAAAGACAAAAATTGTATGAAATAAACTGGTATAAAGCAATCAACATTAGCTTGTGAGCTCACAACTAATCTATATTGACAGTTCATAAGAAATAAATCATGAAAATCTATATTAACAACTCATAAGAAAGAAATCCAGATTAACATAAGAGAGAGTAGAATGATTTGCATTAAAGCATCATCTCCATTACATAACAATCAGAATCCACTATATGAGTAACTCTAAAAAGATCTAAACTATTCTCTACTTCTACACCACTAGAGAGATCTCTAACCAAAACGAGGAGAGAGCCCTCCTATTTATACATGAATTCAATATAACTAATCATAATTACATATCCACAATTCTCTCAACTCATCCCTCAGAATCCTCAACAAATCTACAACTCATCCCTTTAAATCCTCCATGATATCTTGGATAATATATTCCATCTCCACATTTCCCTGATCTTCTCCTTGAAATTAGCCCACATCTTGAGGATGAAATTCGAATTTGAGGCTAGGTAGTGACTTTTGAGCTTGTTAAAGTCTTCAAATACACCTATAGGCATCACCAAACTCATCCAACTTTAAAGTATAATGAAAATATGTTATTTTTCTCAATAATTAACCACAAATTCATTTAAATTACTCAAAAATAAATGATTTGGAAAATGATAATATAAACCCATATTTATTATGAAAGTGGTGAATATTAATGGTTTTATGGAAGGAAAAATAGGAATAAGGTGATAAATAGTAAATGAAATGATGAATAAAATGTGGTCTTTTTGTGGCTCAACATAAATTTGTTCAATTGTTATGAAAGAGATCAGTAATGATTTTATGCCTAGGAATATGGCTTCTATATTTATTGAATCAAGCATGAGCCATAATGATTTTTAATGTCTGAAGCGGATTGACCATCATGGTGTATTGCAAGGGGTTAGTCCAACTTCAGTTTCCAAGGAGATGAAAAAGTGGAGCAAAGAAGCTGAGGATATTGATATGGGTTGGGAGAGAACATATGCTCTCACATATGGAGTTAGAGTGAAGCAAGTAAAGTCATATGCTTCCTTTATGGTCGAGTCCTATGAAAAGAGGACTGGAAGTAGAGTCATTGAAGTTTCTTTCAAACTTGGTATTGATTTTTGTGTACATTATGATCAAGGTGGGCAAGTATGTGAGATATTATTTGAGTTACTAGAAGATAGTGGCTTTATGTCTTGTGTAAGCCTTGGAAAATGAGATGGAAAGGAAGAATCTAAATAGGTTTTAGCACATGCTTTTGATCCTACAAATGAGAATAACTTAATGAATCAAATAAACAAACTTTCACAAGACGGGATCCTAATGCCAGATGGAAGGGTAGTGGAAGTGAATTTGTTTGAGTGCCATGATCTAGTGGCCATATGCAGTTTAGTATGTAATAATAATGTTTCTCAAATGGAGAATATTTTTTTTCCTTGGTGCATATGCCATAAAAAATCTATACACATGGTTATAGATAAAATCAAAATTCAAGATGGGGATACTATTCATAGCATTTCCAAGTTTTATGCAATGTCATCGAACTTTCTCATAGTACGTTTTACATATTTATTAAAATTTTACTGATTTTTGTTGATATCGTGCCATGACTTTCTTAATCTTACTTTATGTTAAACATTTAGGAATTGAATCCTACTTTGGAACAAAGCATTGAAGGATGAGAAGAAAAGTTGGATGAGTGTATTACAGACATTCAACCAACCTTATGCAACAGAGAATTGAATATTATCAAAAAGCATCTCATGAATAGAACAAATCATAAAAAGGTAAATGTTTTAAGAATTATTTATTTACTATAAATGGAAATTATTAATATTTAACTAACTCGTACCTAGTGAAACATGTGCTGCCAACTTATTACAGCTGACTCCAAGCTTAATATCCAACCTTGTATATTGCGCTCACCATGCCGAAATTATAATTTTTTTGAAGATGTTTCATGAAATTCTAAAAATTGCAAAAGATTACGACAAGGTTCATCCAACTAGAGCGATTGAGGAAACGAATTTTTTTCAAATTTGGGAGGTGATGGAGAAAATTGGTGTTCCATGTAAGACTGGGGCGTTGATGTATTTGTAACTTCGGAATGTATTCATCTATGTATCTTATGTATTGTAACCCGATGTTTATTCCGGAATGTATCTATTATGTATTTGAGTCATGTTGTCATGCCCCGATGTTCCGATTGGGAGGATCAATAATGTAAACAAGTCATGTCAAGTCATGGTGGGTAACCCTCCTTTTGTCTAAGTGTTAAAGTCCCCGCAGTTCCGGGGCACTAGGGTTATTAGACTCTCTTAGTAGAGGTCGGCCCTAGTAGGGTTTTAGTCATGTCGAGATTAGTATAAATAGAGAACTGGAGTCTCTATTTATCACACAAGTCATACACACTCAAGTGTAGTGCATAGTTGAGGAAGGAGAAGACACTAGGGCTAGTCAAGAAGAATATTACTGTTGTTGGGAGATCACTTACTGTTTTGGGGCTTTTATTGTTTTGGTGCTGATTCTATCTCTGAGGAAGTTGTGGGGTTTTCTCCTTTATGGTTTCCCCAAGGAAAAACATTATGTTCATTGTCTCTTGTGTTTCATTGTTGTACTTGTTATTCTCTTAGTTAAAGAGCCTAATAATTATAGCTTAATGTTGAAAAACTAGCATGGTATTAGAGCTAACCTGAGAAGAAGACATTGTGCAGCTGCGGGAACTAGGGATTCCTAGTTTGTGGATCTTCCTCCACAAATTTTCAGCAAAAGTAAGCTGGAACAACTCTCCTCCTTAGGGTGCATCTTTCTGTTGAAGCAGAATCCAATTCTGAGGTTTTTCAGTTTTGGACCTGTCACTACTGTAGGAAATTAGGGATTTTTATGGAAGAGGAATTTTTCAGTGAGCCCAGGCCTGGATTGATCTCCTCCCCAAAATCGAAGTTAGGGACAAATTTCAAGGCATTTGGGTGGACAGAACTTCAAAAAAGAAAAACCCTAATTTGCTCTTGAACCAGTTCTGCAAGATTTTAGCTCAAGTCTCAGATCCGACATTTTGACCTGGTAAGATCTAAGATCTCTTGTATTTCCATTTGAGATTATCATTTTAAACATCTCTCATCATACCAAGCTTGATTGAAAGCTTGAGGGAGCTGATAACTTTCGAGCCTGGAAGTATAGGATCTCCTTGGTCCTGGAAGAGAATGAATTAGACTCCTACATTCACGAGGAGGTTCCAGTTCCATAGGGAGATGAGACAAAGGCCTTACATAAGAAGAAGATGGTTATGGAAAAGAGGATCATTGCTGATTCTATCAAGGATCACCTTATCCCACAGGTGTCCTCTCTTAAGACACCTAAAGCTATGTTTGATGCCCTAACCAAGTTGTTTGAAGGAAAGAACATAAACTGGAAGATGACTCTGAGGAATCAACTGAAGAATGTGAAGATTCTGTTGAGGCCTGGAAATTCGCAGGAGGCAACAGTAAGGGATTCTCCCCAATAACCGTTCCAAACTAGCCCGTTGACTGTTTGGTGTAGGGAATTCGTCCGGTTTACGGTCCGGCCACCGTAGGTCAAAGTAACAAAAAGGGGTTACCGGTTGCGGCTCGGTCCACCGGAATTTGTAATTTTTTGACTTAAGAATGGAATGCAAGTATCTACCTAATTATGCAGGGTGGTGAAGGATGCAAGGAGCATTCACAAAGTGATGCGCAGGTTCTTACCTCTTGTCTTAGGCTCACTAGCATCTGAGTCACACATGCAGCAATGAGATGAGATAACTACCTATCTATCTACCCATCTATCCCCGGGGAGCCAACTTGTAATTCATATATGAGTAATGTGGGTGTGCACACATGATAAAAGCAATTACAGATAGCTGAAATTTACTTTTACAAGCATGGACAAATGAAAGATATTTCAACAACCAGATAGCTAATTGTTTATGATCAGCTTACACTACTCATGGTGATTATTTCATAAAATAAATCAGAAATCATATAAACAAAGACATAGGTCGTAAAGTTAGAATGATCTCATGATTCATGGATACAATGCTGGAAAAAAAAATAGTTCATCTTCCGACTATCCATGGCAAAACATTGAAATCCCACCGATCTTCTTTCAACAGGCAAACTGTAAATTTTTATTGCAAAAGGAAATAGTTCTTCTTACAATACGTCATCACCAGTCTTACTGGGGAAAAAAGCCCCTTTTCTCTCTACGCTTCCTACTTTTATACAAAAAGGTAAAATGGTTGGGCTGCCCAAGGTGACCTTTGGGATTCCGAACCTTTAGTTTTCCCAATGCCTCACTTCTCAAAAAGCTTTTATAGAATTATTAAATTATTACAAAGTTGACCGGTCCTTTATGAGGAGGGTCCCGCCTGGCTATCTAAGAACTTTTTCCACGCTGCTGCTTCAGCAGTAATGCCTTCAAAGGCGCATGGCTCCAAGAACTGAATGTTGATTTCAAACTTTTCAACTTGGTTCCTGATGGCCTCGATCCTTGCTGGGCTCAACCGAAGATGATATTCTAGAAATTGCATGCTAACGGCTGCGTGGCCTACCTCGTTCTTCAGCACTAGGTCATCAATGGTTCTAATCTGTTGAGTTCTAGCCTCTGCATCTTGATACCTTTTATGCAATATTTCCACAAAGGCCTCATGGTCTGGGAACTCCTCAAGCCTATGCTCAGCCTCTGTTTGACATCGGTTGTACGTATTCAAGAGCCTTCTGAAATATTCTGAGCATGCTCCCTACGTCTTTTTTACAGCCTTCTTCAAGTCTTCTGCAGTACTGATGGCGAACTCTACTAGGTTGTGATCTCTCTTGAGGGATTGATGGTCTTTTGCTGGTAGCCTTTCTGGAGTCTCGGCATTATCTTCCGGCCTCGCCATTCTGGCACTCAAGACCTCAAGAACATTCTGAGATCGATCAACGAAGTATGAGGAAGTTTCCATGATCTCTTCTAGCCTGCTGTCAATCTGAAGGACTTTGCACCTTTCTTCTTCCAGAGCGGTCTGCAGCTGTAGCATTTTAGCCTTCTGAGCCAGGATATGGTCCTTGAAAGGCTGCAGATTTACTTGCTATTCCTTTGCTGCCTCCAGATCAGCGGTCAGAGAGGCAAGCTGCTCTTGGTGTTGCTCTGTCAGTTTCTGGGAATGCAAATCATTTGCTTGCATAAGGATTTTTATCTGTTCATCTAGGTCCTCCACCTTTTGCAGCAACTGCTCCTTCTCCTTCTTCAACTCCTGCTCTTCTGCTTGCACTTGCTCAAGGTGTTCTTATGTAGTCTCCTGAGCGTGCCTTTCTTCATGTAGGGCCTGCAATTCAGCTTCAATAGTTCTCATTTCCCTCTGTAAGTGTTCAAATTTCCGTTTTAACCTATTTCCCTCCTCTCTTTCTCTCTTTAAGGTATCCTTCAGCTGAGCAGAAGATTTCTTGTATGACTCCAGTTTAGCCATCGCTTTGTCTATGTTGTCCTCTGAGGCATGTAGTATTGCAGTCCCAGCCCTTATGGTAAGCCTTGGATCTACGTCTGTTCCTAACATCACAGCCGTATCTGTTATCATTTTGCCAGCCATTCCTTCTGCCTCTACCCTTTTTCTGTCCTCTTCATTATTCTCTTGGTAGCCCTATCATAATAGACAGTATTCAAGTTGGGGACTTCTTCACCCTTTTTCTGGATGAAAGGCACTAGCTGGAGCGTAGGGGTCACAAGGGTGCTAGCAGCAGGTACTTGACAGATCTGTACCTCGGGGTTTGCCTCCTCCTGGGTCTGTCCCGTTGATGTTTCAGCAACTGATTGTTGTGGCAACTCTGTTCTTTCAGCCTCCTGCTTTTGGAGCTCTTCATCTAGCTTTCTCTTTGCTTCTTCAGCTGCTTGTCTAGCTGCTTCTTCCGTTTCTTGGGCAGCTGCTTTTGCTTTCTTGGCTACTTCTTGGGAAGCTTTTCTTTTTTCTTCTTCTCCCATCTGTAGTGATTCTGCAGCCTCTTTTTCCAGCCTCTGAGCTTCCTCATTTCTCCTTTTGGCTTCTTCTTCAGCATTGGCTTGCTCGGCTTTGGCTTGTTCGGACCCTTTTCCACCCTTGGTGTTGCTTTTTGGCCTGAACCTTCTTTTTAGAGCTGTCAGGTTTGGAGCATTCCGGAAGATAGATTCTTCCTTATCGAAATGATGGGTATATTCGAAAAACACCTTATTCTCTTTACAGTGCTCAGCTATTTTGCCAATGGTATCATTTTGCCTGAAAGGCATCTCACCAAAATGGAACTTCCCTAATTCCTCTATGAATTCGGCAACTTGTTTCACCCTGGTGAATTTGTAGCTACCTATCTTGAATGGCAGGGGAGGGTATGCAGTTTTCTTGTGTTGGAACAAGAAATGACCTATTCCGTCAATGAACACCTGCCTGACCGCCTCTTTATGGACTATATAATCCGTAGCATATTTGGGCAGTAGTAAAGGTGTCTTCGACCCTCCATACATTCTGAAATACATGCCATTGTCAATCAAGAAATAATCTGCATATTCTTGTATTACCTGTATGGCACCTTCTGACATACAGTCACATTCCTTTCAAAAAATGAGAGTGTAGAGTGGCATAATGAAATGCTCACAGACCTCTCTGTAATGGCTATGATATTGGTGAGCCCACAATAGTCTGTAAGCTGCATATACGGACATCCTTTCCCTGTCCCAGATGCATTTGAGACCGGGCAAAGGCTGGTGGCACAGCATGCAGTCTATTAACATTGAGCTCATATAGAATTCGGATTTTTTCTGGGTTTCTCCTCCCTGTGCTGCGGCCAAGTAAGAAGAAATACTGCTTGATACAAGGCTATCCCAATTGAAGACTGTTCCTTGGGTTGCTACATGAAACATAATGGGTATCCATTCAAATTTGAAGAGTCTGCCATGAGCTCTCCCGAAGATCCTATTAAGCATCAAGGCTATAAATCTGTAAGGAGCCCTCAAGCTCGTTGTATCATACTCACTGTTCTGTTTATGTCGGTACAGCTTTCCTGGCAAGAGCATTCTCTTAAGGGTTTCCACTAGGTCCATTCTGATGTTATCCAGCCAAGCATCAGATAGAAAGATTTGAGGTTCTGGCAGGTGATAGGCCAACGCCACATATCCTAGGATGAATGCAGCATAGCCCTGGCCTTCAACATTTCCTATGATCATTGAGCTTGTCTTTGCATGGGGAAGAATCCATCCAATTACCTCAGAGCATGGGAACAACTCTGGTCTGGTAGCAACCTTCATGATGGCGGATTTCTCTATGTTGGCGTCAATGGGTTCTTCTTCGAGACCCATGTCAGGAACCTCCCTACGGGAAATCAATCTATATATGTCATCCCATTTGTATTCAGGCTCAACACCAGAAACACACTGGGTATCTTCATATATGTATTCAGTCTTTGTTTCAGCTTCTGCTTGTGGTACTTCTTCCACCACTGGGGCCTTTTTCTTTTTTCTTTTGGACATTGTAAGTTCCTCCTGCCATGTATAACATTGTGACATCAAGCAATTCGAATTGCAGACATTGTGTAACAGCTTATTCTTTCTCAAGTGTATCATGACTGTAACCAGTCAATGAAATTAAGACATAAGCCCTTCGGGCTGAATAATCGAACTAGTATGCAATACTGTGCAATGTGCTATTTTCCTATGTCTAGTATGATAATGTTCAGTGCAACAAATGCATACATTGTTCAGCCCTATAATGCCTTAAGACTAGGGTGAAATATTCTATGACCTGATCTATATGAAGCAAACTCAGTCCTGTGCAATAAAGTGAGCAATCTACTGCTGCTGCATAATACTAAGCTTATCAACCATACTTACGCCAGTATTAAATCTACACTATTCTGCAACATGCCACTTTTCCCATGATAGCAATGCATTGGAACAAACATGTATATCATATGCAAGGTGCAACATTAAGCTATTATTCTATTGCATAGCAAACATAGCGAAGGCTCGTGCCAGTCAACATTTTAACCATAAAGCCCAGCAGACCCAAGACTAATGAAGACTCATGCGGCTTACGGCGGAATAGTTACATTAACTTGACTATACATTTTTCGGGGATTATTTTCACTTTCTGCACAGGACGCTTCCATAAAAAACACTACCTGCACTGCTTTCAATTAACGCACTGTAATGGCGACACATCCCCTTTAACCAGCTAGGGTTTTAGGCGACTGAGCACAACAGGGCTACGCGTGATGGCGCGAGCAACACAGGATGGGTTCGAGTGGTGAGGGAACAACATTAGCGACCGTGAAATCCTCTAAAAAACCTATCCCCCCTAGCAAACTACGGGTCCAACATTAAGCTTCGACGAGGCCACGCAGAAACGCGTAGGTGAAACGGCTATGGCTCAAAGGCTAGGTAACGCACCACGGAAACAACAGTCAACCAAAACCCTTAAAGCAATCCTCAGACCTTTCTATCCCCTGCTTATCATGACTGTGCAGGGAGGTTTGGAGCAGACGGCGTAACGGCCGTCTGCGCCAAAACCCCTCAACCCCTATGCGTGCGAGGCAGTAAACTAAATAGGGCGACAAGACAGAACTGCTGAGAAGCTTAAACCACCCCTCCCCACTCATATAAGCTTAAGACCTAGCTGGATGAGGGAAGCCGCCGGGAACATCCAAACCCTGGGAGAAAACCATTAATAGTTTAAGTGTAACGGGAAAAGGACCAAAAAGGCCTACCTGGTAACCCGACAAATATGGTGAGTCGATGACGGTCGGAATTTTACCTCTGCCACCTGGAAGCTGGTACATCGATAGCGGGAACCTTCACTCCCTCCAGAGGACGACAGCTCAACGCAATGGTGCTCGGCAGCGAAAAATAACAATATAAAAACCAAACTGTCGTCCCCTTATATATAAACTCTCACACGTGCGAGGAGACAAAAAATCGGGCATCGGAGAATTCTTCGCATCGGATGGCGGGAGCAATCTGCCTTCCGCAACGGTGGACGGGCACAACGTCTATCGAGCCGGGTATACACGTATGGCGGGCAATAATCGGACGATCGGCCGTCGGACGGTTTTCCAATCGGGAGGTGAAAGCTCAAAACCATCCGCAACGGCGGAAGAAAAGATACTGAAAGCTTTCGATTTTTTTACATGCGTCGGACGCTGGGAGGCTTTCGAATAGGATGGCGAAAGCTCAAAACCTTCCGGAATGGGGAAATAACATGGTAAAAGGTTCCGACTTAAAACTTGAAAGTAGTCGAAAAACACGTAAGTCGGGAGAAAACCGGAAGTCGACATAAAAATCCCATCCGCAACGGTGGGATAAAAGATTGAAAGAGCGTCCAATGCCCAATCAAAAAAGCGCCCGCTGTAAATAAAAGGATTGGTAGTCGGAAGGTTCTGCAATCGGGAGGTGAAAACTTAAAACCAGCCGCAACGACGGAAAACCAAACAAAACAACTTCCGATTTCAACAAGCTTCAAGTACGTTCAACAGCAGCAATCCGGCTGGTTTCCAAAGGCTCTCCAAGGCAGTAAGTAGAGAAACCCAGGCATTAAAACAAACATTATTAGAAATCATTGCATCAAAGCAGGGAAGAAAAACAGGCTAATCCAAAACAAATGAGGGTCCCAAATTTTTTTAGAATTTTGGGGAATTGTTGCTGACGCAACAATTGGCGACTACCTGGTGAACTCCAGATCTCTGAATTAACCCTTCCCTAGCTCAAGACTGTTTGACTAAAATTGAAATATTCTAGATGTCTGCATTCCTAATCCAGCCTAAATTATGCATTAAATTACTCAGAAGAATCCCATTCTTTCGGGAGAAGGTAACATCAGCAGTGTCTTAGGTTTGAATAACTCTTTTGAGGCCAAATAAATGAGGTTTACTTTACCTGCCCTTTGGTAGTTACAGCTTAGACACCACAGGATTGTAACAGAGGATAGCAATATCATCCTTTGTTCCTCATTCCCACGCCAACTGCACTTTTGTGCCTCTTGAACCTTAGTTCTTTTGATATGAGTCCTCCTTTAGGCCTTTCCTTACTGAATTTTCATTCAGGATCCTCTATCCCATAGTGTCCTTTTGTGTGAATAGTGTATTTCATATTTTAGTTCACGGACGGAGAGGATCTCGTGGCCATCTAGTACTTTTATGCTTTGATATTAAGGCTTTTTCAAGCTCTCCTTTGATATGTCTTGTTTCTTTCAGGAGTCTTGACTCTTAATAGCTTTTAGCCTTTTCTTAATTTATGGCATGGGATCATTTATATATGATATACTGTTTCACTCTGCTTCCTTTCCGAGGGTCTTTTGCTGTCCCTCCCTTGGGTATTTAAGATGTGAAATGGATGGAGCCTCGAAATAGTACCTCATACTGTTTTCACCTCTGAGTTATTTACAGGGGTTAAGTAAGAATTCAATGAATGCGTTGCCAGCTAGGAACACTGCTACTAGAAGACATTCCATACTTTAGAGCACGGTCTTCTGCTCAAGATTTAAGTTAATAAAGAACCCTGATGTTTCCCTTGCAACCAAAAGTTTGCCTCTTTATTCAAAACCAAATAAAATGCTAGCAAAACAATAAAATAAAATAAAACAACATTAAATCAAATAATCAAAAGAAAAAGCATCAAAGCCACAAACAATTTATTTATGTACAAAGCACCAGAAACGAAAAAATTATTGCCCACCCCTGAAAATCTTTAATCATAATGAGTTAAAGGATGGGCTGAATCATAGATATGAGATACCTAACCATGGTCTATCTGTGTTGTTTTTGAAACTGAACACATGTCTACAATTCTATAATCATCTCTCACAGCCTGAAGAAGTTGAAGGAGTTCAGGCTGGGTGTTAATCGTGGAACTGGCCTTTCTTGAAGCATGATGTCTCAGCTTACACTCAGTCAGATAGTTTCCCAAGACAGAATCAACAGATTCATTTCCTTCCCTGAGCTTAGTGACATTGTGCTTCATATAGGGATCTCTTAGAATCTTAATCAGGTTTGGGCTACCCTTCTGAGGTAACCACAAGTGAGACCAATCTGAAGCAAAGTACCCATTTAGTCTTGCTGTCCAATCTCAGTTCAGGATCATTCCATAACCATCAGGTATGTCTGCTACTACGATATCAATGTAATGACATATCCTTTTATTTGCAGATAATTGAATCAGAACGTTCTCCATCTCCCCTACTACTTTGACACTAGTTTTGTCAAGTTGAGTGACATCCCAAATAGTAGTTTTTAGCTGCCCATTAAGTTTTTTGCAAACTGCCAGAGGCATAACATTCATGGATGACCCAGAGTCCACCAAACAATTATGCACCTTACGATTTAAAATTTCAAGAGTCATAAGGAAAGGTGGAGCGCTGGTTTTCTTTGTCTTAACCAATTCGATCTTTTCTTCCACAGGTTGGTTTTTTGTGGGAAGCTCCTCTTTAAGTTTGCCAGCTTTTCTTTCCTCATCGTCTTCCACAGGTTTGGCAGGTTCAACGAGTGGCTCTGTTTCCTATTTGCAATGAGTGTTTTTAGGTATGTCATCTTTAGCCTTCACATCAGCCTGCCTCTTGACTTCCTCTTGCAACTCTTGAACCTTTGAGAGCATTGCATTGTCCTTAATTGCCAGGATTTTTTCTTTTGTGGTTGTAGGTGTATATTGAGACTTGAGAGCGTTTTCTTTCGTGTTAAACAACGAAACCCCATTCCATAAGAACATTGTATCATCCTCTGGTTTTCTTATGATCTGTTTCTCCCTTTCCTCCTCACCACTGTCCTTGGTCAATTTGGGGTCCAACCACCTGTTCATCACCAATGTCATTGAATGTAACCATTGAGGACACTTCTTCTCAGAATGGGGTTGTTGGTGAAAAGTACAGAAATATCCCCTCCTATTTCTGTTATGTTTATTGATGCCGAACTGGGAGGAGGGACTTGCCATTGGTTGTTACCCTTTTTTTTTGGATAGTGAGGCTTATAGGTTTTCTGAATATCCCTTTCTTTCTCCAAGTCTATTATTCGGTTGGACAATTTCTGAAGCATTTTCATCATTCCTTGGTAATCGTGTGATTGATCTTCTCTAGGTTTAGACAGCAAAGAGATTTTTCTCGCGGTAACTCTGTCTTCAAGTGGATCAGGATACTCTTCTACACTCTCACTTTCAGCCTCTACCCTTTCAGCCTCTTCATAAGTCTCTACCAGTGTAGGCTTGACTTTCATCTTGGCAAACATGGCCAGCTCAGGCCCTAGGGCTGAGGTGTAATACTCAATCAAAACCTTGTCTGAAGGTCTATCAACTACAGAAAAGTTTTTTAGGTATAGTGAAAATATCTGAGTGAAACTACGCACCTTTTCCTTCTTCTCTTTTCTTAACCGACCAAGACCTTTCATCAATGAGGCGTGCATTTTTTGGGTTGTGTATTTACTTCTGAAAAATATTTCAAAAGTGTCCCAATCAGGAATGGAGTTTGCAGGCAAACTGAAATACCAAGATGCTGCTGCTCCTTTCAGAGTGTGTGGGAATAGCCTACAGACCACATCTTCATACTCTCCAACCCTTATCCCTTCTAATGCTAGGTAGAAGCTTTGAAGATGATCGTCTATAGCAATCCCTTCCTCCGGGTCAAACTTGGGCAAGAGCTTGTCAAAGGCTTGAGGTAGATTATGCAAAGGTGTTAGGTTCAGGGGTGACCTAGCTCTCCAAGCTGGCAAAGGGTTGGGTTGATTACCAGCCATGAGTAAACGAATAAAACACTAGGAAAAACAGTCCTTCAAGGATAGCACCGGAATCTGCAAATATATGAGTTAGGTTGAACGCTTCAAACATCTGCTGGTCGGATAGTCTCGGGAAAATTAAGTTCCAAGGCCAGCCATTTACTAGCAGCCCTCCTTCTAGCGCCAAATCTGTTGAGGCCTGGAAATTCGCAGGCGGAAACAGTAAGGGATTCTCCCCAATCAACGTTCCCAACTAGCCCGTTGACTGTTTGGTATAGGGAATCCGTCCGGTTTACGGTCCAGCCACCGTAGGTCAAAGTAACAAAAAGGGGTTACCGGTTGCGGCCCGGTCCACCGGAATTTGTAATTTTTTGACTTAAGAATGGAATGCAAGTATCTACCTAATTATGCAGGGTGGTGAAGGATGCAAGGAGCATTCACAAAGTGATGCGCAGGTTCTTACCTCTCGTCTTAGGCTCACTAGCATCTGAGTCACACATGCAGCAATGAGATGAGCTAACTACCTATCTATCTACCTATCTATCCCCGGGGAGCCAACTTGTAATTCATATATGAGTAATGTGGGTGTGCACACATGATAAAAGCAATTACGGATAGCTGACATTTACTTTTACAAGCATGGATAAATGAAAGATATTTCAACAACCAGATAGCTAATTGTTTATGATCAGCTTACACTACTCATGGTGGTTATTTCATAAAATAAATCAGAAATCATATAAACAAAGACATAGGTCGTAAAGTTAGAACGATCTCACGATTCATGGATACAATGCTGGAAAACAAAATAGTTCATCTTCCGACTATCCATGGCAAAACATTGAAATCCCACCGATCTTCTTTCAACAGGAAAACTGTAAATTTTTATTGCAAAAGGAAATAGTTCTTCTTACAATACGTCATCACCATTCTTACTGGGGAAAAAAGCCCCTTTTCTCTCTACGTTTCCTACTTTTATACAAAAAGGTAAAATGGTTGGGTTGCCCAAAGTGACCTTTGGGATTCCCAACCTTTAGTTTTCCCAACGCCTCACTTCTCAAAAAGCTTTTACAGAATTATTAAATTATTACAAAGTTGACCGGTCCTTTATGAGGAGGGTCCCGCCTGGCTATCTAAGAACTTTTTCCACGTTGCTGCGTCAGCAGCAATGCCTTCAAAGGCGCATGGCTCCAGGAACTGAATGTTGATTTCAAACTTTTCAACTTGGTTCCTGATGGCCTCGATCCTTGCTGGGCTCAACCAAAGCTGATCTTCTAGAAATTGCATGCTAACGGCTGCGTGGCCTACCTCATTCTTCAGCACTAGGTCATCAATGGTTCTAATCTGTTGAGTTCTGGCCTCTGCATCTTGATATCTTTTCTGCAATATTTCCACAAAGGCCTCATGGTCCAGGAACTCCTAAAGCCTATGGTCAGCCTCTGTTTGACATCGGTTGTACATATTCAGGAGCCTTCTGAAATATTCTGAGCATGCTCCCTGCGTCTTTTTTATAGCCTTCTTGAAGTCTTCTGCAGTACTGATGGCAAACTCTACTAGGTTGTGATCTCTCTTGAGGGCTTGATGGTCTTTTGCTGGTAGCCCTTTTGGAGTCTCGGCATCATCTTCCAGCCTCGCCATTCAGGCACTCAAGACCTCAAGAACATCCTGAGATCAATCAACGAAGTATGAGGAAGTTTCCATGATCTCTTCTAGCATGCTATCAATCTGAAGGACTTTGCACCTTTCTTCTTCCAGAGCGGTCTACAGCTGTAGCATTTTAGCCTTCTGAGCCAGGATATGGTCCTTGAAAGGCTGCAGATTTACTTGTTGTTCCTTTGCTGACTCCAGATCAGCGGTCAGAGAGGCAAGTTGCTCTTGGTGTCTCTCTGTCAGTTTCTGGGAATGCAAATCATTTGCTTGAATAAGGATTTTTATCTGTTCATCTAGGTCCTCCACCTTTTGCAGCAATTGCTCCTTCTCCTTCTTCAACTCCTGCTCTTTTCCTTGCACTTGCTCAAGGTTTTCTTGTGTAGTCTCCTGAGCGTGCCTTTCTTCATGTAGGGCCTGCAATTTAGCTTCAGCAGTCCTCATTTCCCTCTGTAAGTGTTCAAATTTCCGTTTTAACCTATTTCCCTCCTCTTTTTCTCTCTTCAAGGTATCCTTCAGCTGAGCAGAAGATTTCTTGTATGACTCCAGTTCAGCCATCTCTTTGTCTATGTTGTCCTCTGAGGCATGTAGTATTGCAGTCCCAGCCCTTATGGTAAGCCTTGGATCTACGTCTGTTCCTATCATCACAGCCGTATCTGTTATCATTTTGCCAGCCATTCCTTCTGCCTCTAGCCTTTTTTCTGTCCTCTTCATTATTCTCTTGGTAGCCCTATCATAATAGACAGTATTGAAGTCGGGGACTTCTTCACCCTTTTTCTGGATGAAAGGCACTAGCTGGAGCGTAGGGGTCACAAGGGTGCTAGCAGCAGGTACTTGACAGATCTGTACCTTGGGGTTTACCTCCTCCTGGGTCTGTCCCATTGATGTTTCAGCAACTGATTGTTTTGGCAACTCTGTTCTTTCAGCCTCCTGCTTTTGGAGCTCTTCATCTAGCTTTCTCTTTGCTTCTTCAGCTGCTTGTCTAGCTGCTTCTTCCGTTTCTTGGGCAGCTGCTTTTGCTTTCTCGGCTGCTTCTTGGGAAGCTTTTCTTTTTTCTTCTTCTCCCATCTGTAGCCATTCTGTAGCCTCTTTTTCCATCCTCTGAGCTTCCTCATTTCTCCTTTTGGCTTCTTCTTCATCTCTGGCTTGCTCGGCTTTGGCTTGTTCGACCCCTTTTCCACCCTTGGTGTTGCTTTTTGTCCTGAACCTTCTTTTTAGAGCTGTCAGGTTTGGAGCATTCTGGAAGATATATTCTTCCTTATCGAAATGATGGGTATATTCGAAAAACACCTTATGCTCTTTACAGTGCTCAGCTATTTTTCCAATGGTATCATTTCTCCTGAAAGGCATCTCACCAAAATGGAACTTCCCTAATTCCTCTATGAATTCGGCAGCTTGTTTCACCCTGGTGAATTTGTAGCTACCTAGCTTGAATGGCAGGGGAGGGTATGCAGTTTTCTTGTGTTGGAACAAGAAATGACCTATTCCATCAATGAACACCTGCCTGACCGCCTCTTTATGGACTATATAATCCGTAGCATATTTGGGCAGTAGTAAAGGTGTCTTCGACCCTCCATACATTCTGAAATACATGCCATTATCAGTCAAGAAATAATCTGCATATTCTTGTATTACCTGTATGGCACCTTCTGACATACAGTCACATTCCTTTCGAAAAATGAGAGTGTAGAGTGGCATAATGAAATGCTCACAGACCTCTCTATAATGGCTATGATATTGGTGAGCCCACGATAGTCTGTAAGCTGCATATACGGGCATCCTTTCCCTGTCCCAGATGCATTTGAGACCGGGGAAAGGCTGGTTGCACAGTATGCAGTCTATTAACATTGAGCTCATATAGAATTCGGATTTTTTCTGGGTTTCTCCTCCCTGTGCTGCGGCCAAGCAAGAAGAAAGACTGCTTGATACAAGGCTGGCCCAATTGAAGACTATTCCTTGGGTTGCTACATGAAACATAATGGGTATCCATTCAAATTTGAAGAGTCTGCCATGAGCTCTCTTGAAGATCCTATTAAGCATCAAGGCTATAAATCTGTAAGGAGCCCTTAAGCTCGCTGTATCATACTCACTGTTCTGTCTATGTCGGTACAGCTTTCCTGGCAAGAGCATTCTCTTAAGGGTTTCCACTAGGTCCATTCTGATGTTATCCAGCCAAGCATTAGATAGAAAGATTTGAGGTTCTGGCAGGTGATAGGCCAACGCCACATATCCTGGGCTGAATGCAGCATAGCCCTGGCCTTCAACATTTCCTATGATCATTGAGCTTGTGTTTGCATGGGGCAGAATCCATCCAATTACCTCAGAGCATGGGAAAAGCTCTGGTCTGGTAGCAACCTTCATGATGGCGGATTTCTCTATGTTGGCGTAAATGGGTTCTTCTTCGAGACCCATGTCGGGAACCTCCCTGCGGGAAATCAATCTATATATGTCATCCCATTTGTATTCAGGCTCAACACCAAAAACACATTGGGTATCTTCATATATGTATTCAGTCTTTGTTTCAGCTTCTTCTTGTGGTACTTCTTCCACCATTGGGGCCTTTTTCTTTTGTCTTTTGGACATTGTAAGTTCCTCCTGCCATGTATAACATTATGACATTAAGCAATTCGAATTGCAGACATTGTGCAACAGCTTATTCTTTCTCAAGTGTATCATGACTGTAACCAGTCAATGAAATTAAGACATAAGCCCTTCGGACTGAATAATCGAACTAGTATGCAATACTGTGCAATGTGCTATTTTCCTATGTCTAGTATGATAATGTTCAGTGCAACAAATGCATACATTGTTAAGCCCTATAATGCCTTGAGACTAGGGTGCAATATTCTATGACCTGATCTATATGAAGCAAACTCAGTCCTATGCAATAAAGTGAGAAATCTACTGCTGCTGCATAAGACTAAGCTTATCAACCATACTTACGCCAGTATTAAATCTACACTATTCTGCAACATGCCACTTTTCCCATGATAGCAATCCATTGAAACAAACATGTATATCATATGCAAGGTGCAACATTCAGCTATTATTCTATTGCATAGCAAACATAGCGAAGGCTCGTGCCAGTCATCATTTTAACCATAAAGCCCAGCAGACCCAAGACTAATGAAGACTCATGCGGATTACGGCGGAATAGTTACATTAACTTGACTATACATTTTGTGGGGATTATTTTCACTTTCTGCACAGGATGCTTCCATCAAAAACACTACCCGCACTGCTTTCAATTAACGCACTGTAATGGTGACACATCCCCTTTAACTAGCTAGGGTTTTAGGCGACTGAGCACAACAGGGCTACGCCTGATGGTGCGAGCAACACAGGCTGGGTTCGAGTGGTGAGGGAACAACATTAGCGACCGTGAAATCCTCTCAAAAACCTATCCCCCCTAGAAAACTACGGGTCCAACATTAAGCTTCGGGTAGGCCGCGCAAAAACGCGTAGGTGAAACAGCTATGGCTCAAAGGCCGGGTAACGCACCACGGAAACAACAGTCAACCAAAACCCTTAAAGAAATCCTCGGACCTGTCTATCCCCTGCTTATCATGACTGTGCAGGGAGGTTTGGCGCAGACGGCGTAATAGCCGTCTGCGCCGAAACCTCTCAACCCCTATGCGTGCGAGGCAGTAAACTAAATAGGGTGACAAGACAGACCTGATCAGAAGCTTAAACCACCCCCCACCCCACTCATATAAGCTTAAGACCTAGCTGGATGAGGGAAACCGCCGGGAACATCCAAACCATGGGAGAAAACCATTAATAGTTTAAGTGTAACGGGAAAACGACCAAAAAGGCCTACCTGGTAACCCGACAAATATGGTGAGTCGATGACGGTCAAAATTTTACCTCTACCACCTAGAAGCTGGTAGAGCGACAGCGGGAACCTTCACTCTCTCCAGAGGATGACAGCTCAACGCAATGGTGCTCGGCAGCGAAAAATAACAATATAAAAACCAAACTATCGTCCCCGTATATATAAACTCTCACACGTGCGAGGAGACAAAAAATCGGGCATCGGAGAATTCTTCGCATCGGATGCCGGGAGCAATCTGCCTTCTGCAATGGCGAATGGGCACAACGTCTACCAAGCCGGGTATACACGTATGGCGGGCAATAATCGGACGATCAGTCGTCGGACGTTTTTCCAATCGGGAGGTGAAAGCTCAAAACCATCCGCAACGGCAGAAGAAAAGATACTGAAAGCTTCCGATTTTGTTACATGCGTCGGATGCTGGGAGGCTTTCGAATCGGATGGCGAAACCTGAAAACCTTCCGGAATGGGGAAAATAACATGGTAAAAGGTTCCGACTTCAAACTTGAAAGTAGTCGAAAAACACGTAAGTCGGGAGAAAACCGGAAGTCGACATAAAAAGCCCATCCGCAATGGCGGGATAAAAGATTGAAAGAGCGTCCAATGCCCAATCAAAAAAGCGCCCACCGTAAATAAAAGGGTCGGCAGTCGGAAGGTTCTGCAATCGGGAGGTGAAAACTTAAAACCAGCCGCAACGACGGAAAACCAAACAAAACAACTTCCGATTTCAACAAGCTTCAAGTATATTCAATAGCAGCAATCCGACTGGTTTCCAAAGGCTCTCCAAGGCAGTAAGTAGAGCAACCCAGGCATTAAAACAAACATTCTGAGAAATCATTGCATCAAAGTAGGGAGGAAAAACAGGCTAATCCAAAACAAATGAGTGTCCCAATTTTTTTTAGAATTTTGGGGAATTGTTGCAGACGCAACATATTCAAAATGCAAAAACTATCCAGTCTTACTTCACAAGGGTCTCTCAGATCAAGGAACAATTAGAAGCTGTTGATAAAGAAGTGGAAAATGCAGAGATTGTGATGACTACTTTGAATGGCCTTCCTAGGTCATGGGATGCTTTCATTCAAGGAATCTGTGCTAGAAAGAAGTTAGTCAAATTCAGTATACTATGGGAAGAATGTTCTCAAGAAGAAGCATAGATAGCAGCTCGAGAAGAGAATATGGGAAGTGAAGACCAAGCTCTCAGAGTTCACTCCAAAAGAAGCAGAAGAAGACATCATCACTTCAAAGGTAAGAATCCTCATCATAGAGATAACAATAGAAAGGATCTATTTAGAATAAGATGTTATACATGTGATGAGATAGGGCACTTTGCAAAAGACTGTCCTAAGAGAAAGAACCACTCTCATAAGAAGAAGAGGAACAAAAGAAGACATCATGCTCATGCTGCAGAGGATGATGAACCATCCAAGAAGAGATCCAGATATGAAAGTGAAGATTCTTCAAGCGAGGATGAATATGTTATGATATCTACTCTCACAGGTAACGTTACTCATGGCAGTGATGATTGGCTTATAGACAGTGGGGCTTCCAAACATATGACGGGGTTCAAGGAATCCTTTGTAAGACTGTCAGAACATGAATCACCTCACAAGGTGAAGCTAGGAGATGACTACCAATATCCAATAAAAGGTAGCGGGGAATATTCATACAAACTAGACTCTGGTAAGTCTCTAACAATGAAAGAAGTATTGTTTGTGCCAAGACTCAAGAAGAACCTTTTCTCCATATCAGCATTGGATGCAAAAGGAATGCGGGTTGCATTCATAGATGGTCAAGTCATTATGTGGCCAAAACGAAAGACTATCGATGATGCAGTGGTGATTGGAGAACAAGAAGGAGGCTTGTACAAATTGAAGGGCCATCCAGAACAAGCCCTGGTCCATGACACAGTAGAGCCAAGTGAACTTTGGCATAGAAGGCTTGCACATGTGCATTACAGAGCACTACCTATTGCAAGCAAAGTTGTTGAAGGTCTTCCAGAATTTCAAGCCAAACATGATGGTGTCTGCAAAGGATGTGCAAAAGGAAAGAATACAAAGAAGACATTTCCCAGTAGTGAAAGCAAATCCAAAGAGATACTAGAAATCATCCACTCTGATGTATGCGGTCCTATGTCATCAAACTTACTAAGTGGATATGCATACTATGTTTCTTTTATTGATGATTTTTCTAGAAAGACATGGGTTTACTTCATGAAGAACAAAGACGAAGTATTCGGTAAGTTCAAGGAATTCAAAGCCTTGATCGAGAACCATACTGAAAAGAAAATTAAGACTTTTCGATCAGATAACGGCGGAGAATTCACTTCAAATGAATTCAAAGAGCTATGTAAAGAATCAGGGATTAAGAGGGAGTTGTCCACTCCTTATAATCCACAATAGAATGGGATTGTAGAATGAAAGAATAGAACTATCATGGAAGCTGCAAGAGCTATGATTCATGATCAAGATCTTCCTATGCATCTTTGGGCTGAAGCTGCTAGAACAACAGTGTATGTACAGAACTGTACTCCACATAGAGTACTCGAGAACAAGACTCCTGAAGAAGTCTTCTCTGGCAAGAAACCATAAGTCAACCATCTCAGAATATTCGGCTGTCCTATGTACATACACATTCCAAAAGAGAAGAGAACAAAATTAGATCCTTCAGGAAAGAAAGGCATATTTGTGGGATACTTTGAAATCTCGAAGGCTTACAGAATCTATGTCCCAGGATACAAGAAGATTGACATCAGCAGGGATGTGACATTTGATGAAGACACAGCCTACAACAAATCCAGAAAGAGACCTACTGAAGAACCTGAAGAAACAGAAACAAAAGTACCCAGAATTCATGATACAACCATGAACAAAGAAGCTCAAGAAGAAGATCGAGATTTCAAGGAACCACAAAGACCTGTAGATCCACCTCTATAAAAGAATCCTCATAAGAGGAAACCTGCTTGGGTACGAGAACTCATCCAAGGTGCGGAAAGATATGGGGCTCCAGAAGAAAATCATAGAGAAAGAAAGAGGACCAGATCCTGCTCCGGGTATGTAGCCTTACTATGTGATTTCATTGATAAAGAACCTTCTAGTTATGAAGAAGTGGCAGAACAGAAAGAATGGAAGGATGCTATGATCGAAGAATATCAATCGATCATGAAGAATGATGTTTGGGATGTTGTCCCAAGACCAAAAGGGAAGTCAGTTGTAACTTCCAAATGGATCTACAAGATCAAGCATGCCGCAGATGGTAGCATTGAAAAGTATAAGGAAAGATTTGTAGCTCGAGGTTTCTCTCAGAAAGAAGGAATAGACTATGAAGAAACCTTTGCACCTGTAGCCAGATACACTTCCATCAGATCAGTACTTTCTCTGGCTACAGTGATGAAATGGAAGATACACTAGATGGATGTCAAGACTACCTTCTTGAATGGTGTAGTAGAAGAGGAAGTGTATGTAGAACAACCACTCGGTTTTAAGACACATGATAGAGAGTCTCATGTATGTAGATTGAAGAAAGGCCTGTACGGTTTGAAACAGGCACCCAAGACCTGGTACGACATAATTGACAGCTTTCTATCCAGTTTGGGCTTTACCAAGAGTAAAGTAGATTCCAACCTTTACTACAAGGTTGAAGATGGAAACCCAGTGATGCTTCTATTGTATGTAGATGATCTATTTCTGACAGGTACAGATGGGTTGATTGCTGATACGAAGAGAAAGATTGCTGTTGAGTTCAAAATGAAGGACTTGGGGATGATGCATTACTTTCTAGGTATGGAGGTGTGGCAGAGTGCAGATGGAATCTTCCTTGGACAAGGGAAGTATGTAGTAGAGATCCTGAAGAGGTTTGGGATGATGGACTGCAAGGCTATGACCACACCCATGGCATCGAACCTGAAGCTACTGAGTGATCGAAGAAGCGGCAGAATGAAAAGAATGGAAGGATGCTATGATCGAAGAGTACCAATCGATCATGAAGAATGATGTCTGGGATGTTGTCCCAAGACCAGACGGGAAGTTAGTTATAACTTCCAAATGGATCTGCAAGATCAAGCATGTTGCAGACAGTAGCATTGAGAAATATAAAGCAAGATTTGTAGCTCAGGGTTTCTCTCAGAAAGAAGGAATAGACTATGAAGAAACCTTTGCACCTGTAGCCAGATACACTTCCATCAGATCAATACTTGCTCTAGATGCAGTGATGAAATGGAAGATACACCAGATGGATGTCAAGACTGCTTTCTTGAATGGTGTAGTGGAAGAGGAAGTGTATGTAGAACAACCACTCAGTTTTGAAAAACATGATAGGAAGTCTCATGTGTGCAGATTGAAGAAAACCCTGTACGATTTGAAACAGGCACCCAGGACCTGGTATGGTAGAATTGATAGCTTTCTATCCAGTTTGGGCTTTACCAAGAGTAAAGCAGATTCCAATCTTTACTACAAGGTTGAAGATGGCAACCCAGTGATGCTTCTACTGTATGTAGATGATCTATTTGTAACAGGTACGGATGGGTTGATTACTGATACAAAGAGAAAGCTTTCAACTGAGTTTGAAATGAAGGACTTGAGAATGATGCATTACTTTCTAGGTATGGAGGTGTGGCAGAGTACATATGGAATATTCCTTGGACAAGGGAAGTATGCAGTCGAGATCCTGAAGAGGTTTGGGATGATGGACTGCAAAGCTATAGCCACACCAATGGCATCGAACCTGAAGCTATTGAGAGATGCTTCATCAGAGTCGGTTGATGCTACGATGTATCGTCAGATGATTGGGTCATTGATGTACCTGACGAACACAAGACCAGATATTTGCTTTGCCGTGAACACCTTGAGCCAGTTTCTGACAGATCCGAGACATGTTCACTTGACTGTTGCAAAGCATATTCTGAGGTACCTGAAGGGTACAATTGATTATGGGCTCAAGTACGATGCAAATCAAAAGATTAACTTGAAGGGTTATGTTGATTCTAATTGGGCAGGCAGTGCCATCGATAGGAAAAGCACTTCAGGGTGTTGCTTTAGTATGGGATCAGGTGTGATCTCTTGGTTTAGCAGGAAGCAATCCTGTGTGGCACTGAGTACAGCTGAAGCAGAGTATGTCGCAGCTTGTTCAGCTAGTTGTGAGGCAGTATGGCTACGAAAGCTACTGTCTGATATATTTGATCTCCAGTTGGATGCTACTTGTATACATTGTGACAACCAGAGTTGCGTGAAGTTGTCAGAGAATTCGGTGTTCCATGACAAGTCGAAGCATATCGAGATCAAGTACTACTATATCAGGGATATGGTGCAGAGAGGAGCAGTGAAGCTCCAGTATGTTGCGACGGAGGAACAAATAGCCGATGCATTGACGAAGCCATTGGCTAGGATGAAGTTCGAGTACTTCAGGGATAAGCTTGGTGTTCTCTAGATCGAGGTTTCCTCCAAGAGAAAGTGATGAGACCCATAGCCATTCTGACATGGTGAGAGTATTGGTTCCTTCCATGGTCAAATGTAAGGGCTGATCCATTCTGTCATGGTGAGAGGATTTCTTCCTTCCATGTCATATATGAGTGCTGAGATCCATAGCCATTATGACGAGTAGGTCAGATATAAGGGCTGAGCCATTCTGTCATGGCTAAAGGATTAAGTTCCTTCCATGTCAGATGTGAGTGTTGGCCATTCTGACGAGTACGGTCGGATGTAAGGGCAACTTCCATTCTCTAGGAGAATGGTGGAACCTATTTAGTTACTAGGTAGCTCAGTCGAGGAGGACTGGGGGCCATTCTGATATGACTGTAGGATTGGTTCCTAGAAGATCAGATGTGAGTGCAAGCCCTTTCATCATTGTGAGCAGGAAGTGTTCCGACTTGGATGAATTAAGTGCAGAAATCTTTCATCATTGTGAGCAGGATGTGTTCCCACCTAGATGAGAGTCTTTCATCATTGTGAGCAGGATGTGGTTCCAGACTGGGTGGAAGAACAGAGTTCTTCCATCATTGTTAGCAGGATGTGGTTATAGCTTGGATGAAAGTGAGGAAATATTCCATCATTGTGAGCAGGATTTGGTTCCGACCTGGGTGAAAAGAACTGAGTTCTTTCATCATTGTGAGCAGGATGTGGTTCCGGCTTGGATGGAAGTGCATAACTCTTCCATCATTGTGAGTAGGATGTGTTCCAGCCTGGATGGATGTGAGTACTGTGCCCTTCTGACAAGTAGGCCAGATGTAAGTGTTGAAGCCCTTTCACAGATGATAGTAGTTGTGTCCTATCATGCTGGTGAATGTGAGTGCTGGGCCCTTCTGACGAGTAGGTCAGATGTAAGTGATGGAGAAGACCTACATGGAGGCTAGGCCTACAACCAACATGAAAAAGGGCTGGCTCTGTAGAAATTCCTGTGACGAGAAGAATCATGAGATAGCACCAGGGATGATCTAGATCGAGTGATGATCGAGATCTAGTGATGATAGCCAGTGATGATCCAGATCGAGTGATGACCGAGATCCAGTGATGATGATCCAGCAGTGATGATCTAGATCGAGTGATGATCGAGATCCAGTGATGAAAGCCAGTGATGATCTAGATCGAGTGATGATCCAGACCCATTGATGATGCCTCATGATGATCTAGATCGAGTGATGATCCAGATCCAGAGATTATGCCACATGATGATCCAGATCCAGAGATGATGCCACATGATGATCCAGATCGAGTGATGATCCAGATCCAGTGATGATGTCCCATGATGATCCAGATAGAGAGATGATCCAGATCTGATGACTTGAAGACGAAGATGACTTGAAGACTTAAGAAGACCAGATATGCAGATGATGAGATGATCCAGTTGAAACAAAGAAGAAGACCAGTGCTGAAAATTGTGTCGAAAGAATACCTTCTTAGTTAAGAGGGAGTGTTGATGTATTTGTAACTTCGGAATGTATTCATCTATGTATCTTATGTATTGTAACCTGATGTTTATTCCAGGATGTATCTATTATGTATTTGAGTCATGTTGTCATGCCCCGATGTTCCGATCGGGAGGATCAATAATGTAAACAAGTCATGTCAAGTCATGGTGGGTAACCCTCCTTTTGTCTAAGTGTTAAAGTCCCCGCAGTTCCAGGGCACTAGGGTTATTAGACTCTCTTAGTAGAGGTCGGCCCTAGTAGGGTTTTAGTCATGTCGAGATTAGTATAAATAGAGAACTGGAGTCTCTATTTATCACACAAGTCATACACACTCAAGTGTAGCACATAGTTAAGGAATGAGAAGACACTGGGGCTAGTCAAGAAGAAGATTATTTCTATTGGGAGATCACTTATTGTTTTGGGGCTTTTACTATTTTGGTGCTGATTCTATCTCTGAGGAAGTTGCGGGGTTTTCTCCTTTATGGTTTCCCCAAGGATAAACACTCTGTTCATTGTCTCTTGTGTTTGATTGCTGTACTTGTTATTCTCTCAGTTAAAGATCCTAATAATGCTAGCTTAATGTTGAAAAACTAACATGGGGAACCATACCATCATAAAGGCCAATACTACAATGATCTTAAATTTGGAAATTCAGATGGATCCACATCAAACGAGATCCTCATTCGGCATGAGGGTATTTTAAAGGTTTAATAATTATATTAGCATATCCAATATTTTTAATGTGAGTCTTGACTAACAATAAGTGATGATTTTATGATGGCACAAGAGTGAAATTCACTCTTATTTTTATGCAATTTTAATAGAAAATTAAGTAGTGTATCATGTACAATGAAATGTTGTCCTTGTAGGTTATTGAAGGCCTACCAGATGAAGAAAAGTATAAAATGTTGGTGAGGATATGGAAGTGTTATAAAGAATTCCACATGGTGCAATTGCAAGGATGTGTAGGGGATGATAAATACGAATATGAGGAAAAGTACGCCAATTTATACTATGTTCATAGTATTATGTATTTCATCATTGTGGTATTATCTCATTCACAAGATAAAATTTGATCCACTATCATTGCAGGATTATGATTCCTTGCTAGTGAGTGGCTTTGGTTGTGTTCTTGTTGTTTAGGAGATGAGATGGTTCCTTATATGCATATCCAAGGGGCCCATGCTCTTCAGATGACTAGGGCTGCTCATCCTTATACTTTAGGACGGTTAAGTAATGAAGTAATGGAACGTAAACATAGGGAAATGAAAATTTTGAATAGCAACCAAGGAGGAGGAAGAGGAGCTGCTAAGGAGTATAGAAACACATTTGAACATGACAAAATGTGTCTTGTAAATGAGATGCGAGCACGATTTTTCAAATTAGTTATGAGATCAGAGGGTACTTTCCAAAATTTTAAAGAAATAAGATTTTTGGCTTCCAATATTAGATGTGAACTTCGTGTTGAATATGAAAAGACAAGAATTCCACTAAATGACAAAACTGCAGCACAGTTGGTATCCCGCTTCCCTGATGTCACTTCTAAACAAGTAAAAAAAATATTTCAGTCATGGATAAGACAATCTAAGAAATCATTGATTGCACCATGAATAGTAAGTATGCCCTAAGTTTAAATGGTTTCTAATTTTGCTTTCATTTTATGGTGTGAGGACTCATAATCTGTTTTTAACTACTAAATACTAATATGTTCTCATCGTTCAGTAACCATCTTCCAAGATCAAGGCCAATAGGAAAATATGGTGAAGAGGATTTTCATGAATCACATCGCTTCGGAAGGCGCAAGGCAAAAAATAATGTTCAAAGAAGAAATAACAGTTAAACTCTAAGTGTTTCATCCAAGAGGGAAGTGGCAGTGCAAACTGATCAAACACAAGAATTGAATGGGGCAGCTGGTGTTGAAATACCTATGATGGCGATTGAAAATTACTGTAAAATCGGTGTTTCATCCTCAAGAAATGAAGCATGGAAATCAATGAATTACAAGAAGTGTATGGAGCAAATTCTATTGATATGCCAATGATGGAGGCTATGACTCACAATAAAAAGGGTGTTCCATCCTCCGTAAATGGTACAGGGTAGAGTGCTGAAAAACAAGAAATTCAAGGGGTAGCAGTTGATATCCAAAAGATGGATGCTAGGAATCCTATAAAAACTGATGTCATTATAAGAAGTGTGAGACAAGTCAAAAAGAAAAAAGTCCTTTATGATCGAAATGCAACATTGTATGCAAAATGGTGAAAGAAACTTATGTTGCAATAAGCATTTCTAGTGATCTTTCCATACTGAAAATTTAATCTATTGTGCTAACATTTATGTTACCAAATTTTGGAAATGTAACAAATGCTGGAAGGAATATTAAATATTTAATTTTTTTTTTCCGTAATAAAATTACAGTTGTTTTCTGTGTTTACTTATATTTTGTAAATTTCTGTCTTCTTTAGGCCAGTTCTATAGGCATTACAACTTTGGGTTATTCGCTGAAATTTGGTTGCATGAGGAGAATTGTATGACATTGTTCCAGAATTGGAATTTTAGTTTCATTAAATAAATAAACTTACATAAATACATCAATACATAGCATCAAATTTCTCATAAAGAAATTGAAAGTTCTCAATCCATCATCCCCATAATATCCATAGTTCCAAGAAAACAACTAGGATCTACCTATGTCACCAAATCTACTCACATCTCATATCCACTAATCACTATCACTCTTTTAATTTCTTACAAATTCAAATATATATTCCTATAGTACACAAGTTAAGTTTTCAATTTTGATATTGTTAAATTTTTGTCCTGTTATGTTCACTTATTGAAAAGTTAAATTCAAAATTACCGTTCACATTAAATGCATAAAAAACATATACATTGTCGAGAAATACACATACACACACACATATATAAATTTCTATATTAAAACTTGAAATGTATTTACATACACAACATATATAAATAATGGTATTCCATAGTTCTAGGCTGCTTGGGAGGTTTAGGATGCAAGTCCTCCTTTTCTAGAGAAGATAAATTTGTACATTCTAGTCTCTTGCCTTGTCTAAAAGCTTCTGGTTCTTCGGAAGCTACAGTAGGTGCATGTTCTGATTTTCGTTCTAATTCTTTCACTTTTGTTGCATATTTGTGCAAACTTTCTTTCAATCTATCTATATCTTGGATTTACTTCTTCAACAATTCCACATTCTTCTTATTTTTCTCTTCGTGTTCCTTTTCCTTGTGTTGAAGACGATCATTTGCATATTTCAACTTAGACTGAACTTGGGTCAATTTTTTCCTGAGTTGCTCTATCTTTGTCTCCAACTCTTTTGCCCTCAATTTTGTATTATCTAGAGTATACACAATTGCTACTCTCTGGAGTATGTTGTTCTTCTATAGAGTGGAAATTGGGGATTTCAGATCTTCTATCTCAAACTTACATCCCAAATGTTGTGATTCTCTATCCTCCAGTATTTTCAATCTGAGCTCTTTAATCTCATCGTCCCTCTCTGCTACCTTGTTTTTCAATGTTTCACTTATGGTTGACCATACAGAGAGATCAACTCCAACATTCATTGCTGCAATACCATCCAAAAAGGACTTCTCTCGAATTCTTAAGGAGGCATGATAGCTTTGTAACCCCTTTTTGACTTTTTCATGAGCTTGTATTGCATTAAAAGCTACATCCAGTGCCTTCTCTCTATTTTGCAAGGAACTCTCATACCTTATTAAATCCTGTTGGTGTGTTGACATATCATAAATTTCACCAAAAATCATATGCCTACTCTGTCCCTTACCAATTTCAGATTCTTTTAACTTTTCAACTCCTCTAGTCTATAATTCTGCAGTAATCTTTTCAACTTCAACTATTTTTCCTTTCAACTCTTCATCTTTCTTAGCAATTATTTTTTTCATGTTTTCCTCTTTTTTTTCTATATTCATTTATCTCAAGTTGATGTTTATTGTAGTCTTCAGCAAGGTTGTTTTGAAAGTCAGCCTTCATTATTTCAATTATTTTGTTTTTCTTATTGACTTTAGTCGTAACTCTTGCTTCCTAGGTGATAACAATCTTTAGAGGGGGAATGTCCGAAACCTCCGGTCAATGTTTTAGCTCATCTTTCAGTCTCTCTATGGTTTGTTCATCTTTCTTCCAAACAACCATATATTCTTCTTTGCATTTCTCATTTTCCTTTCTAAATTCATCCTGAATTCTTTCTAGTTCCTTATTCAAAGACTAAAGAACATAGTACTTACCTGCTATTGTCCTTCTTGAACTGTCCACAGTCTTCACAAGGGATTCTCGTAATCTTTCAATTTCTTGTAAACAGGGAAAAGTTTAAGGAGGCTTCAAAAAATGGAATTTGGAAACTTTGTTTTTGGAAAAAAGCTTTTAAAAATGCCTCCTATCTTAAAGAGGTCCAGTATTTGTAATTTTTTATTAGAATATTCCATAGTATCCACGTGTTCTATTTCTAACCTTGCAATTACCTGTAGATAGTGAAAATTTTAACGAGGCTTCGAAAAAAAGAATTTGGCAACTGTTTCTTTTTGAAAAATAGCACCTACCTTTAAGAGGTCTTGAATTTTCATCTGCTTAATCCTATAGAGTTCTACGCTCTGTACTGTGGTAAGATACCAATAGGAAAAATTTTTTCTTTGAAATTTAACATTTCATCGAATGTCTTAAAACCAATTTTACCTTCAAAAAAATATTTTGGAGAGGAAGTTTTCTCAACTCCCTACTGTGGAGGTGTATATATAACAAGTGGAATTTCTGCAGGAGCATAAATATCATCATCACTATCCTCCTCCTATTCATTAAACTCAACATCATGCATCTTGTTTACATTTATTTCTCTGCCTTCATGTAATCCAACCATAATTGAGACAACCTCAAATTCTTCAGGGTCACTTCCCATACGTTGCATATAGTACTCAAAAGGCTCTTCAGGCACTTGTACATTGTCCTTTGGAGATTGTTGAGGAAATTCCTTGTTAATTTTGTCCAGTTTCGACCTCTTAATGTATATATTTTAAAATATGCTTCCTTCTACAGTGCTGGGTTGATATAAGTCAATAATTTTTCGTAGTGTACCAGGGTAACTGAACTTCACTCTCTTCATTTTTCTCTCCTACAGTGCAAAATGCATTTGTTTTTGCCAATAGGTGAGGGACATCTATGGCTAGGTATTCAACCCAATGAATCACCAACTTCATACAATCACCTGAAATATCTTGCTTGTGGTGATTCATAATTGTCCTAAGTACAATTTGAATTAATGTTTTGTACAGTCCCGAGGGAACATATTGCATCTTTAAACCATTCCGGGCAACCAAAACCATTTTTCCACATATTTTGTTTGCCATCTCACCCTTTTCTACTTTGAGGGTTTTCTTGGTGGCCAACATTACTCCCCCCATGTGTGGAATTTTCGTTGCACTGGACAACAAATCAGGGTCCAGACAAACCCTCCTCCCAAAATAATCAATTCCTTGGACTCATCATCATAACTAGAAATGACATTATCTATCTCTTCATTGTTGAAATTGAACTGAATGGAAAGAAAATGATTCACTCTTGCTTTGACCAAGACATTTAGCATACCTTCTGGCCAGTTGGTTCTATCACTCCATGCCTCAGCGCTCTCTCCGAATTTTTTGACAGTGAACCTCTCAACAACTTCAAAACTCCTTGTTTCAGTTGATGGCATGGAACATGAGGATGTTGTTTCCATTTTGGATGATGATGGCACGCTTAGAAAGGAAGAAGGGGATGCCCGCACAGGATACCAGCACGCTGACTTTTCCAAACTAAAATAAAAATTACAAATGTGTTCTGACGTTTCTAAACTATAATAAAAGTTATAAATGTGTTCTGACTTTTGTAAACTATAATAAGAATTACAAATGTGTCACTACTACATTTCGATCCAAAATCTGACGGAAAAATACGAATGCGTGTGGATTTCTCTTTTTAAACATACCAAAAATCACAAGGATAATTTTTTTGTTGTTGTAAAGGTGGATATAAGCGTCGCTTAAGCGACGACTAGTCTCATAAGCGTCGCTTAAGTGACGGATAGCCTCATAAGCGTCGCTTAAGCGACGGCGCCTCAAATTGGTCAATCATTTAAATAAATACACTTAATTGGTCAATTATTTAAAATGGAAAGTGCCGTCGCATATTTGACGCGTCAGCTCATTTCCTACACACAATCATATAAATAGATGTAGGCCTAGGTTCATTATCTCACACACTCACTCTCGCACTTATCTCTTGGACAAGAAATGCGAAATTCCTAAGGGTTTTTTTTTGGCCTTGTGCTTTTGTGGGGATCTTCCCACTTGGTCTTGGATTTTGGTCTTGCTCTTTGGTGACTTCTCTCTTGAAGTATCTCTTGGTTAATAATTTCTTGGTTTAGGGTTTGGTTTTTGGCCTTGTGCCTTTGTGGTAATCTTCCCACTTGGTATTGGATTTTGGTCTTGCTCTTTAGTGACTTCTCTCTTGAAGTATCTCTTGGTTAATTTCTTGGTTTAGGGTTTGGTTTTTGGCCTTGTGCTTTTGTGGGGATCTTCCCACTTGGTCTTGGATTTTGGTCTTGCTCTTTGGTGACTTCTCTCTTGAAGTATCTCTTGGTTAATAATTTCTTGGTTTAGGGTTTGGTTTTTGGCCTTGTGCCTTTGTGGTAATCTTCCCACTTGGTATTGGATTTTGGTCTTGCTCTTTAGTGACTTCTCTCTTGAAGTATCTCTTGGTTAATTTCTTGGTTTAGGGTTTGGTTTTTGGCCTTGTGCTTTTGTGGGGATCTTCCCACTTGGTCTTGGATTTTGGTCTTGCTCTTTGGTGACTTCTCTCTTGAAGTATCTCTTGGTTAATAATTTCTTGGTTTAGGGTTTGGTTTTTGGCCTTGTGCCTTTGTGGTAATCTTCCCACTTGGTATTGGATTTTGGTCTTGCTCTTTAGTGACTTCTCTCTTGAAGTATCTCTTGGTTAATTTCTTGGTTTAGGGTTTGGTTTTTGGCCTTGTGCTTTTGTGGGGATCTTCCCACTTGGTTTTGGATTTTGGTATTGCTCTTTGGTGTCTTCTCTCTTGAAGTATCTCTTGGTTAATAATTTCTTGGTTTAGGGTTTGGTTTTTGGCCTTGTGCCTTTGTGGGGATCTTCCCACTTGGTCTTGGATTTTGGTCTTGCTCTTTAGTGACTTCTCTCTTGAAGTATCTCTTGGTTAATTTCTTGGTTTAGGGTTTGGTTTTTGGCCTTGTGCTTTTGTGGGGATCTTCCCACTTGGTCTTGGATTTTGGTCTTTCTCTTTGGTGACTTTTCTTTTGAAGTATCTCTTGGTTAATTTCTAATTGGTTTATTCTTGGTAAATCTTTCTTGGAGAAACTTTGTTCTCTTGTGTTAGGGTTTTATACCCTCACTTAGGGTTTTCTCTTGTGGATTTGGCTTTGACTCTCGTTCTTAGGTTTTGAGTAATAAAATGTCACATAACAATAATGTTACAGGTCATCAAGATCCGGCAGAACAAAATCGACAATTGCTTGCTAGGTTGTGGGATGGAGTGGAAAGAAGGGGTGATGGAAAATGTTATTGTCCTTGCAGTCGATGTAGGGGCTTTAATAAGAGAAGGTTACTGATCAAAACATCTAAAAAACATTGTAGAGAACATGGACATGTTGAGGGGGGGCATGAATATCATCCATTGGTAAGTCAATATAATTCATGATTATATATCATGCGGTCTTTATATTGAGAGTTTTTGTAATTGTATATTGTATCATTTTTATTTTTGTTACTTAATTGACATGACTAACATTCTTTGTTTGATGTTTTAATTGTAATTATAAAGAAAGGGCCTCCTAGGGCTATTCCGAAAATGGAGAATGTGGTAATTACGGAACAACTAGCGCAGGAGGAACGTCAATATGCAGGTCCTGCGAATACTGATCATGATCAAGTTAATGATGACATGGAATTAGACGATGATATGACGATAACATAATTGAGGATGATGGTGCAAATGCAATAATCAATGATGCATTTAATGCTAGAATGGACGATGATCAACCTCATGCGCCGCCAATTGATGACTTTGAAGATCTTCATGATTTACCTACACTTGAGAAGGCAGACGAACCGCTTTTTGAAGGCTCCCGCATAAGTGTTCTCTCTGCTGTGTTGCTGATAATGAACTTGAAGGTTAAGCATGGTTTTTCAAACACAGCCATCACACTGGTGTTAAGGTACGTATGTGATTATATGTTTCATCGATCACATATATATGATTTGATTTATGTTGCTATAATATTTGTATTGGTATACGTACTTCATCATAAAAATAATAAGGATGTATTTGTTGTCGTTAATATTATGCTCTTCAAATATTTATATTAACCATTTTTTTGAATTTGTTGTAACAGCTTGATAGGTGAATATTTGTTACCGCCATCAAATAAATTACCTTGCACATACCGAGATTTAAAAAATATCATGAAATATGTTGGAATGGACTATCAAGCAATTGATGCATGTCCTAATGATCATATTTTATATTATAATTAGTATGAGTTTGCAACAGAATACCCTATATGTCATAGCAGTAGATAACGAATAGATCAAGTAACCAAAAAGGTGTCTCGTAAGGTTCTTCATTATATTCCCATTATTCCACGCTTGCAACGACTGTTTAGGTGCAAAAACATAGCACAATTTATGGATTACCATGCACGGAATAGAAGTGGAGATGATATTGTTCGAATGCCCGCAGATGGTTCTGCATTTACAAACATAGAGGAAAAATGGCCACACTTCAAAGAAAAACCTCGTAATGCTAGACTTTCTTTGGCAGCGGATGGTGTCAATCCATTTAAAGAGATGAGATCTACTTGCTCGGTTTGGCCTGTTTTTGTTATCAACAATAACATTCCTCCATGGATGTCAATAAAGAGGGAGCATATAATGTTGTCAATGATTGTTCCAGGTATAATTTGTACTTTAGAACAATGTTTTTTTAATGCATTAGTATTTAATTTGTCATGAAGATCAATATTGTTGCATATTCATGTCATATATATATTTCATTTACTTATATGTATTGTATTTGTTGTTTTATTTTAGGTAAGTACATAGTTAAAGATACGAATGTATATATCGAGCCTCTTGTTGATGAACTAGTTAAGCTATGGAATGGTTTCACTATGTATGATGTCTCTAGACCAGTAGGGCAAAGGGAATTTCAATTCCATGCAATGCTTGCCTGGACAATTCACGATGCTCCAGGGCTAACACATTTTTGTGGTCTTCAAACAAAGGGAAAATTTGCATGTCCAGTTTGTGGTCCCAAGATGAAATCTCGTCATTCAAAGAGTTTGTCAAATGAATTGTTTGATGAGTATAGGCACTTCCTCTCTAAGAATCATAGGTATCGAACTATCGAAAAACATCTTTTTAATGAGAAAGAGGAGACCACATTAAAACCACATAGAATGACACCTCACATATGGAAGTTGCAATATAATAGAAATCGTCAAGGTACAATTCAATTTGTCCATCTTATATATTCATATTGATCATCTCTTATATGTACTTTTTAATGTTTTATTTTGGATTATATTAATTTTTTTTACTGTAATATACGACATTTTAATCTCTTTAACTTATATATTGATTACTGATGGTCTGCATGAACATCATGAAGGTGTAAATGGGCTTCCACGAGGAATGAAAAGTTACCCCAAACAATTTAGTAGGTTGCCTTACTATGAGCACTTACTAGTTGTTCATTTGTTTGATACAATGCATATTGAAAAGAATGTAGCTGAAACACTATGGCGAATATTAGACGGAAGGAGTGACAAAGAAAAAATTGTCAAAATTTCAATGACATTCATGAATCCAATCATGCAATGAAAGATATCATTGAACATTTAAACAACGATGGAGACCAAATTAATATAAGGTCACTTCCATGGTTATTGACTGAGCAACAAAGCAATGCGGTAAAAGAAGTGATACAAAAAATAAAATTTCCCACAGGATTTTGTTCGAACCTAAAGAATATCTTAACAAGGAAAGGTGATTTTGGTGGGGTAAAAATGCATGATTGGCATATCTTCATTAAGGTAATTATATTTCTGGTATATATATTGGTATATTACAATACTGCATGTTTTTGGTTTACTTTTTTGCTTAATTTTGAAAAATATATTGATGAGACGTGTTCATTGTTACAGTATGTTCTACCTGTATCTCTCCCAGACAACTTTGACAATAATGTCAAACAAGTCATATATGATCTTGGAAAATACATGAGGTAATTAGAAACAATATTTTTCACGCATCATCATGTAATTTGTTTAATTCATTGTATAACTTATATGAATTGACATTTGTTTTAGTCAATCATGTAGATTTGTACTACAATGTTAATTTTTCGTCGTTAAATGATATCATTATTTTCTTGCTTTACATGTAGATGGTTGTCATCTAAAGAAATCCACAAAGAAGATATAAAGTATTGGAAGAGAGAAATTCCTCGTTTAATGTGTCAAATGCAGAGATTTCTACCTTCGACATTTTTCAATGCACAAGAACACTACCTCATACACCAAGTTGAGGAGATTGAATTGCGTGGACCTACACACACAAGGTCCATGTGGATGATTGAGAGGCACTTGAAATTTATGAAGGCTTTAGTTAGACAAAGAGCACATCCAGAGGGTTCTATGATGGAGGGATATATGGTATTTCAGGCCATGGTGTATATTGTTGAATATCTTCCAGGGTTGACGTTTATTAAGACGGAATTAGATCGATGCATTGGTGATCCAAACTCCACTAAGAAATTAGAAGGAGAGTACCTGATGGGGAAAGGTAAATCGAGGAATATCAAAGGTAATTATTAAATGGTGTTATAGATTAATATTAATGTTAATATTTATCGTACATAATTATTTCATTTTTAATATTCATTAATGATATGCATCATTAATATTTATAATGTTACATTGCGTTAAGTAATTATAAATTTTTGAGTTGATTTATGTAATTTTATTTTCATGCAGTTGGTCGCGAGTGGGATGCACTACATTTGTACGTCGCAAACAATCTTGATTGGATGAAGGTATGGATTGAACGATGTAATCAATATGGTCGAGGACTATCATGGGAAGGTGTGGCTTCATTGGTTAAAGAAGCACATCGCAATGGATATGGCAATCTAATAGAAAGGGAAATC
>LPNX010543450.1:52959-134406 GCA_001517045.1 Pseudotsuga menziesii | reverse complement strand
ATATATTTCAGTCGATTCACATTCTCTCCGTTCATTACAGAAACGGTTACGGACTCTTCATGTACCATCTAATTGCAAAACAGTTAATAGATTTTTAACTGTCAAGACTCTCAACGTCTCGAGTGCTGATCTGTGCAAAAATGATTCACATTCCATGAATGCCATAGATTTTAAAAATCTCTAACTGAAAACCACTTAAGTCCTTCGAATACCCAGCTTATCTGACTCTCTGCATTCCGTGAATAGTCATCAATTGCTTGAATGCGTTTTAAATGTTTAAATCGGAAGATAATTTGCTTATTCTCCCGCCATTGTGGAAAGATAATCAGCTTCAGTCTTGATATTCTTCTCCGATGCATTTTCCTTAGTCGGCTGATTGTTTGGTTTCGCGTCAGAATGTTTTGTTCTTTCATTCTCCGTCGTTGCGGCTCCTCAACGAGCTAACCACCCGCCATATAAATTTTCTTTTTGTCAATGTTTTATGCTGACTGCGGAACTCGCAGTCTGATGGTCTTCCACCGTTGCGGCTGTGAATAGGACTATTCTCCCGTAGTCTTTCGTTCTTCCGCTCGCCGATATGTTTTGTTTGCCGCAGAGCCCATAGTCTTTCCGTCTTCCGCCGTTGCGGCTGTGAATAGGACTATTCTTTCGTAGTCTTTTGTTCTTCTGCTCGCCGATATGTTTTGTTTTCCGCGGAGCCCATAGTCTTTCCGTCTTTCGCCATTGCGGCTGTGAATAGGACTATTCTTCCGTAGTCTTTTGTTCTTCCGCTCGCCGATATGTTTGTTTTCCGCAGAGCCCGTAGTCTTTCCGTCTTCTGCCGTTGCGGCTGTGAATAGGGCTATTCTTCCGTAGTCTTTTGTTCTTCCGTTCGCCGATATGTTTGTTTGCCGCGGAGCCCGTAGTCTTTTCGTCTCCCGCCATTGCGGCTGCGTAATGCGCTAACCATCTGATTCATAGAGTTTCCGACGCCGATAGATCTAATGATCTCGCGGATCTCGTTGTCTGTCTGAAGCTCGCCGTTGCTGCTGTTAATAAAGTCCATTCGTTCCATTCGTTCCATGTGCTGCAAAGTTTGACAGAATGGCAACATCTTGGCCTGTGTGCTTGCCTATTTTTCAGTAGATTGCCACATCCATTTGACATCAGTTCCCCTTCTCTTTATAGAAGATTGCCATCAATGACAATACACTAAAACTTTAAGACTTAGTACTAGCCACCATCTACTAGTCCTGAACACACCACTCTGAAAGATATTCCAACAATCTCCCCCTTTGACATTGATGGCAATATCTCATTCAACTGATCACATTTCTCCCCCTTTGTCATCAAGGGCAAAGAAAAAACCTGGGCAGATACGGTATGTCTGATGACTAGTCTCCCCCTGACAAGATGCACTAAGAAAACGAACTGTCATTCCATGCTGTAAATAGAAATAAGATATACAATAAGCACAGACTCCCCCTAACACAATGCATGAGCTACTGAGACAAGGACTGAACACCCAGCTTCTGACGCAGATATTCAAACTGAGCTGTGGGTAAAGGCTTAGTAAAAATGTCAGCAATCTGTTCGGTAGAAGGAACATAACGCAACAACATCGCTTGAGTAGCCACTTGTTCGCGCAAGAAATGGTACTTTATGGGAATGTGTTTAGTTTTGGAATGAAGAACAGGGTTCTTGGAAATACTGATAACACTAGTATTGTCACAGTGAATGGGAATAGGCTCAGAATACTTTACATCTAGGTCAGCAAGATATTGAACCATCCATAAAATTTGAGTACAGCAAGTAGCAGCAACTATGTACTCTGCCTCAATAGTGGATAAAGAAATGGAACTTTGCTTTTTACTTAGCCAGGCAACCAAAGACTCTCCTAAGAAGAATGCTCCGCCACTTGTACTTTTTCTTTCATCTACACAATTAGCCCAATCTGCATCTGAATATGTTATTAGCTGAAAGTTCTGATTTTTGGGATACCACAGACCATAAGAGAGCGTACCTTTCAGGTATTTGAATATACGTTTCACAGCTAGTAGATGACTCTGTTTAGGAGCAGCTTGAAACCTTCCTACCATCCCAACAACATGCATGATATCAGGTCTTGATGCAGTAATATATAACAAGCTTCCTATCATAGACCTGTACATCTTTTGATCCACTTCAGGTGAAGAATCATATTTGCTCAACTTGCAGCCACTGACCATGGGTGTACTCACAGGTGTGGAGTCTTCCATTCGAAACTTTTTTAACATCTCCTTTAGATACTTTTCTTGAGAAAGAAACATACCTTCAGTCTTCTGACAGATTTGAAGACTAAGGAAATAGGACAGCTCACCAATCATTGACATTTCGAACTCAGATTTCATAGAGTTAGAAAACCAGTGAACTATACAAATAATAGATCAATGCTATGAGCAATGATGCTAAGAAGAAGCACAGGAAATAGATCTTGCTACTAAGAATTCTCACAAGCATACACAGGAAAAATAGAGAGAAGAAAAGAGATTGAATCACATGAATGAAGAGATGAATATTGGGTGTATCCTTCCATTGAATAATGATGAATAATAGTGTACATAAATATTACATCCCTCATAGGAAAATCGAATTGTATGGAAACAACTCATAAAGCTTAAATAGGCTGACTTACCAAAATATAGCAAACCCCCATAGGTGGATAAATCACTTGCTAAATCTATCAAGGACCTCACGAGTTGGCAAAAGCATGAGTGAGTTGTCAAAGAGATGGAAATAACATGCGAATCCTAGAAAATGGAGAAAAAATAATGGAGGATGGGTTGGAAACAAAAGCTCTCAGTTTCTTAGTTGACTAGCTTTTATCTTATCCATAGAAAAGCAGGAAAAAACAGAAAAAACAGAAAAAACAGAATCTGCTGTAAAGTCCTGTATACTAATTCTGGATCAACCCAGAATCAAAAATAAATCATTCCTAGGATATAGATGGCATGTATTGACTTTAAGGTGCAAGTGGATGCCAACTAATTAAGCTAGTGGGTGAATAATTAATCAAATAATGATTAATTATTTTATCCTAAGTTGTGAGTGGGTTTAATATATTCCAACACCCCCCTATAAGTCTGACTTTGTGATGGTATGACAAAAAAATATAGATGCATATGGATGCATATAGGGCCCAGCAACAAGGCTATGGTCACCCTTTAACAATTATTATTTCCAGAAAAGTGAGGAAAGAGGCAAAACCACATGGAGAAAATCCTCCCTCAAGATAGGACACGGCACAAAATTTGAAATATGTCTTCAACATATCTTCATCTTCACTTTAATGAGCTAACTGAACTGCTTCTGGATGAAGGACTTGCTAAAGAAATCATGAACTCCATGATCATGCGCTGGAGTGTAGAACCTGCAAGAAGGAAGAGGAGAGACTCCTTGTATCTCATCATCTGATGAAGTAGGAGCATTATCTGAATGCTTCTTGCTGCTATCAAACTCTGATCTGCAAACATAATCTGAAATGGAAAAGATATCTGTGCATACTCCTTTCCAAAGAGTACAAAAATTAAGACAATTTATTTCACACCCAATTCCCTGAATAGCTGCAAAATTGTGATGTGAATCACATGTCAATCTTCCAATCTGATGTAGCACCTGTATAGATCTGATATGAGGCTGATAAAACTCTGATATATCAGAAATATTAACATATGGAACAGCAAGGACAAAGTCTTCAATGGCTCCATGAGGATATAGGGCTAGACTAGGAAAATTATGAGCAACTGGGGAAAACTGATAGGTGCAAAAATATGAATGATGGATGGGCATAAGATATGAACCATAAGTGTTCAGAACAGATCCAAACATGTTTAATATCAGTCCATATATGACTAAGGTCATGGATAACCAGCCAATGAAAGATAGGAAAGACTTCAAACCATGTAAGATAAATATCACTGCATAAGAGACCAATGAGGAATCAACTAGTGATCTTGGGATTTGTATAGTCTTTGGATTATTCAGAAGTATGGTAGATGGTATGGATGGTGGTATTATATGTGTATCAACCTACAAATATTCTTCTAAATCAGAATCCAAAGGATCACATATAAGCATATCAATAGACTCATGGGAATACACTGGTAATGAATCCTCTGTATGAAAGGAGGAAAGAATGAGACGTTCACAATCTTCAAGAAGGATTTGAGTATTGATGCCAAGAACAAAGGAGGACATGCTGAAGCACATGAGATCAATTAAGGTAAGTGGTATGACACAAAGAAGGCTTGATGTGGCTAAGCAAACATCCTGTAAGTCACTGGGTTGCGCACCATCAATGAGAGAGGTATGCAAGAGGTGTAAAGAATCTGGCACATAGATCTCAAAATCTAAGACAGGAGATTGAGAGAACAATGAATGGGTTATAGGATCATAATCAATATCAGCAGCAGCTCCATATGTTACTTCTTTTTCATTAATAGTATCACAAGAAGAAAAATCACCTTCAAGAGACACAAAAAAAGATGGCTCTTCAATATTTGCTTCTTCATTGAAGGAGGAAGCATTCGAATGAAAGAGGGCAGCAGCAACATGAACTGTACGAGAAACTTCTTCATCATGATCAACTTCATCAGAGAATGTAGAGGCCAAGAAATCTTGAGAAAGAGAACAAGAGGAGATGCTAGGTTCGCTCCATGTTTCATCTTCAATTTCCTGCAAACCAAAAGCTTTGTCTAAAATTTTCCAAAGCTCAAATGAAAATTCAATAGAATCTATGAGATGATATATATTTGGAGACATTCCCAAACACATAATTCCATAAGCCCTATCACAATTATTTATCCAATCAATCTTCTCTTCATAAGACTCAGGTTCACTCAATGCACCAATGGAGACATCAAAGAGACATTGCCTCTTCAAGTATGCACTCATCTTTGGCTTCCAATCAGCATAGTTGAAAGGAGATAGTAGAGGAAATTTTGAATCCATATTGAAGTTGTTGATATGCTCTAGGAGATACTCTCTGCAACTTGCAAAACAAACTAGGAGAAAATCTTGTAAGCTAGACAAGCTCTTCTTCAGAAAGGGATAGGAGACTGGAAGCGCTCCTCAACTATGTAGAACTTGATCAACCTTGTAGCTTTGATACCATGTAGAAATAATAGATCAATTCTATGAGAAATGATGCTAAGAAGAAGCACAGGAAATAGATCTTGCTACTAAGAATTCTCACAAGCATACATAGGAAAAATAGAGAGAAGAAAAGAGACTGAATCACATGAATGAAGAGATGAATATTGGGTGTATCTTTCCATTGAATAATGATGAATAATAGTGTACATAAATAGTACATCTCTCATAGGAAAATCGAATTGTATGGAAACAACTCATAAAGCTCAAAAATGTTGACTTACCAAAATATAGCAAACCCCCATAGGTGGATAAATCACTTGCTAAATCTGTCAAGGACCTCACGAGTTGGAAAAAGCATGAGTGAGTTGTCAAGGAGATGGAAATAACATGCTAATCCTAGAAAATGGAGAAAAAATAATAGAGGATGGATTGGAAACAAAAGCTCTCAGTTTCCTAGTTGACTAGCTTTTATCTTATCCATAGAAAAGCAGGAAAAAGCAGAATCTGCTGTAAAGTCCTGTATACTAATTTTGGATCAACCCAGAATCAGAAATAAATCATTCCTAGGATATATATGGCATGTATTGACTTTAAGGTGCAAGTGGATGCCAACTAATTAAGCTAGTGGGTGAATAATTAATCAAATAATGATTAATTATTTTATCCTAAGTTGTGAGTGGGTTTAATATATTCCAACATGAACAGAAATATTATTAGTACAGCCAAAGATGATATCATCAACACAAACCAATACACTCAGTAAGTCATCACCTTCAGTTTTGATATATAAATTGCTGTCCACAGACCCTTTCTTGAAGCCTTTGTCTTGTAGATATTTGTCCAGTCTGGCATACCAGGCTCTAGGTGCTTGCTTCAACCCATACAAAGCCTTTTTTAGCTTGCATACATAGTCAGATTTATCTGTGAGTAAAAAGCCTTCAGGTTGCTCCACATACACTTCTTCTAAATTTCCATTGAGAAATGCTGACTTGACATCCATCTGGTATACTCTAAATCGTTTGTAACAAGCATAGGCTAGAAACATTCTGATAGCCTCCATTCTTGCCACTGGAGCAAATGTTTCATCGAAGTCTTGTCCTTCAATCTGAGCATAACCTTTGCAAACCAGTCTTGCTTTATTCCTTACAATCTGTCCCTATTCATTTAATTTATTCTTATATACCCATTTGGATCCAATCACATTCTTGTCTGATGGCCTAGGAACAAGTTCCCAAGTGCTATTCTTTTCAATCTAGTCTAGCTCTTCATTCATGGTTGCTACCCAATCTTTGTCTTAGCTGGCTTCATTAAAACATTGGGGCTCAATTGTAGAGAGAAGAGCAATATGAGACTGTTCAGATTCCTGCAAAATCTTCCTTCTAGTCTGAACACCTTTACTCTCATCACCAATGATTTGGCTTTCAGGGTGATTTTTTCTAATCATTCTGGAAGAAGATTGTACAGTGTGCTGTTCAGGTTCAGCTTCCTCATACTCTGATGATTCAGATTCTTCCTTCTGGGATTCTTGGACCTGTTCTTCTGTCTCTTCATTTGTATCTTCCAAACATGAATCTTCATCATTCCTTTGACTGATATTTCCATGACAATCTTCATCTACTTTCACATCTATGCAATCTACTATTTTACGCATCCTCTTGTTATAACACCTATAGCCTTTGCTTTCTGTAGCATATCCTAAAAAGACTCCTTCATCTGCTCTGTCATCATACTTGCCCAAATTTTCATCATTATTCTTGATATAGCATTTACTCCCAAAAACTCTGAAATGTTTAATGGTTGCAAGTCTTCCAAACCATAAATGATATGGTGTTTTGTCACTATTTGGTCTCAAATGAGCTTTGTTAAGAATGTGCACAGCTGTATGGATAGCTTCCACCCAGAATCCTTGAGAAATATCCTTTTCCTTCATCATTGATCTGGCCATCTGTTGGACTATTCTGTTTTGTCTTTCTACGACTCCATTTTGCTGAGGAGTTCCAGCCATTGTATATTCTTTCCTGATGCCATGCTCATCACATAATTCTTTAAACTGTCTTGAACTGAACTCTCCTTCTCTGTCAGATCTGATAGCTTTAATCTTTCTTCCAGTCTGATTTTCAATCAGGGCTTTAAATATCTTGAATTTAGCAAATGCTTCAGACTTCTCTTTAAGGAATGCAACCCATGTTAGTCTGGAATAGTCATCAATTACGAGCATGAAATAGTTCTCCTTACCTGTACCTTCTTTCCTTGATGGGCCACACAGATCCAGATGGACTAGTTGAAGAGGCTTATTTGTGGAGGGAACACTCTTTGACTTAAACTGTGTTCTGGTTAACTTCCCCGTCTGACAAGGTTTACACACTTCATCACGTGGTTTAGATATTTCTGGAAAGTCCCTTACTGCTGCTCTGTTTTTGAGTTTTATTAAATGATCAAAATGTATATGTCCTAGTCTTCTGTGCCACAGCCAGCTTTCATCATATTTGCTGAGATAACAATCTTCTTTTTCTTCTTTTAAAATGTAAACATTATTCTCAGCTCTTATTCCTTTGGCAACCAGTTTTCCTGAGGAAACATTTTTAATTTTACAATCTTTAGCAGTGAACAAGACTTCACACCCTTTGTCACACATTTGACTCACACTGAGAAGGTTGTTCTTCAACCCATCTACAAATAACACATCTTGAGCCTTTCCTTTACCATTGCTTAGACTAACCATTCCCTTGCCTCTAATATTTCCTGGTGCATCGTTTCCAAATGTTACGTTCCCATATTTCTGCTCTAACATAGAAATAAACTTCTCTTTATCTCCTGACATATGTTTTGAACATCCACTATCAATGTACCAAGGATTCTTCTGTTTCTAAACTGAGAGCACGAGATTACAATGAAAACTCTCCTTCTTCCTCCATACATTTCGTTCAGCTATATATTTCATTTTTGGTTCTGTTTTGTTGTCCTTCAAGTTACATTCTGTAGCTTTATGCCCAAAGTTGTGACATATGTAACATTCTGTTTCATTGTATAGAAGATCAAACGGGTTAGTATTTCTGTTTTGCGTTCTTCTTTTAACAGCTGATTGAGATACACGACCCATATGATTATACGCTTATTGATGTGTCATCTGTTTGTTATTTGATATCCTTCTCTGAATGTTTATGAAATTGTAAAAACAATTGGCAGCTCTGTGCTCAAAGTTAGAACAACAGAAACAATAACCATTGAAGAAATTAACATACCTAACTCTTGGTGGATTTCTAGAAGAGTAATGTATTGAGTTATGATGCTCATAATTGTAATTCTGATCTGCATACTTGATTCTGTTATATGGCTCTTTTTCATGAACTCCTGATTGTACCGATTTACTATTTAGATCGGTATTCTCTTGCTTTTTATCACTCTTTGATCGATTTTCATTATTGTCTTTACATGCTTCAACATTTATTATTCTGGGGATTTTTGCCTGCTTGCTGTTCTGAAAATTAATCAAGTTTGATGATTCTTTGCTTTCTGAATCACTGCTACTTGCACCTTGACCATAGCCTAGACCAAACTTAATCTGAGGTGACCTCTGTCTGTTTAGAATGTTATTTAGCTCTTCTGAAGCTTTGATACTGGAGATATTATGATGATATAAGGCTTGAAATTTTTCTAAATCCTTCTTAACCATTACTACTTCTGTCTCTAGATGTTCACATCTGGATTTACTTTCAGCTAGCTGTTGTTTTAGAGTCTCTTCAATTTTCTTTGCCTCTTCCAACTCTAGCTTTATTAGAGAGATGTATTTTCCATTGGTTTCATACTGGATTAATAGCTGTTTTTCTTTTCTTTTCTTTATTCTTAGTCTATCAATCTCCTCTAGAGCACTCATCAGCTCTCCCTCCATGTCCACAATGGCATCTTCATCATTCATCTCTGTACAGCTCATCTCTAGATCCTCTATAGCCATAAGCATGAAATCATTCTCTTTGTTTTCATGGGAGGATTCACTTTCTAAAGTTTCTATGGATTCATCATCATCATTCACACGTAGACTTTTCTTCTTGCACTTGTTTTCTTTACTATACCTCTTCTTTAGAAATTTCTCTTCATCTGCAGAACTCTGCTCTTTCCTTATATGAGGGCATTTAGCAGCAAAGTGTCCTATTTTACCACAGTTAAAACATTTGAAAAGCAGTTTTCCTTTGTATTTCCCTGACCCCGTTTTCATTCTTCTCACAAATTTTGCTTCTATTTCATCTACATCTGCCTCTGTACTCTTTTCAGCTTTAAAAGAGGCTTCTCTGGATGGGTTTTGATATTTACTAATCCTCATTTCATAGGCTGTCAAAATTCCTAGTAATTGGTCAAGAGATAACGTTTTAAGATCACTCATTTCTTCCATAGCTGAGACTTTAGGGTTGAATCTGTCAGGCAGAGATCTCAAGATTTTATGAACAAGGAAGGTATCATCATCACTTATTTTTTCACCAAGAGCTCTCATAGCATTTACTAACTCATCAACTCTCAGGAAAAATTTACTAATCCTTTCATCTTCATTAATTTTCAGTTGTTCAAATCTTAGCCTATGAGTCTGCAACTTGGCATCTTTAACTTTCTCATTTCCTTCATAGCTGCTAATAAGCTTATCCCACATTTCTTTGGCAGAATCAAGATGCATTACTTTTACAAATTCAGTTTCAGCAAGACCACTCAGAATAGCATTCATTGCTTTTGCATTGAAAGTAAACTCTAGCTTATCATCTTTGGATGCTAGCAAAACAGGTTTTGCATACCCAGTCTCTACTACTTCCCAAACATCAACACCTAGGGACATTAAGTATGTTCTCATCCTAACCTTCCAGAAAGCAAATTTTTTACCATCAAATATGGGTGCTTTGTTTATTGATCCATCTTGACTAGCCATTTTAACTCTTCAGGATCTACCTTAACCAAAAGGAACGCTGCTCTGATACCAATTTTTACAGGTGTAAACTAACTGAGAGGGGGGGGGGTGAATCAGTTAGTTAAGATTTTTCACCCAAAACACTTCTTTTAACTTAGAATCAATAAACTTTATGGCAGTCAATCTTTGCTATGAATTCAGAGTTATAGACATAAGAGAAGATAGCATAAAACACAGCATTCAATCACAACATTTAATCACATATATGATACACAGATATTTTCATGATGAAGCCCATAAGGGAAAAACCTCTTCTTCTTATGATGTCAAAGGCTTCAATGGCTGTACATTACTTCTTATTTGAGCACCGACTCAAAGAGGCTGCAACCTCTGAATGCAAGCACCAACTTGCTAAGAGCACCAACTCTCACTGTAACCCAGCACCAACCGGGTGGAAGCACCAACTTCCAGTTTAACCCAGCACCAACTGGGTGAAGACACCAATCTTCAATTTCTATAAGCACCGACTTGCAGACAGAGACATAAAGTCTCCCCTAGCTCCTCCCTACCTCCCTTCTTTGTTAGACTTTCCAATAGAATCAAAATGCAACAATACAGATATGTCTCTGCTTACCAAACCACTCTGCTCTGTTCAACATTGGCTCTTTGCTCCTCTGTTCTGTTCAACTGTTCAACACATTCTTCTGTTCCTCTGCTCTGCTGCTATGCTCATTCAGTATCATTTTACAGCACCGTTACTCTCCTCAAACAGCTCTCCCATCTTTTTTTTTATCTGCTTGCTACAATATATATATATATATATATATTTCAGTCGATTCACATTCTCTCCGTTCATTACAGAAACGGTTACGAACTCTTCGTGTACCATCTAATTGCAAAACAGTTAATAGATTTTTAACTGTCAAGACTCTCAACGTCTCGAAAGCTGATCTGTGCAAAAATGATTCACATTCCATGAATGCTATAGATTTTAAAAATCTCTAACTGAAAACCAATTAAGTCCTTCGAATACCTAGCTTATCTGACTCTCTGCATTCCGCGAATAGTCATCAATTGCTTGAATGCGTTTTAAATGTTTAAATCGGAAGATGATTTGCTTATTCTCCCGCCGTTGTGGAAAGATAATCAGCTTCAGTCTTGATATTCTTCTCCGATGCATTTGCCTTAGTCGGCTGATTGTTTGGTTTCGCGTCAGAACATTTTGTTCTTTCATTATCCGCCGTTGCGGCTCCTCAACGAGCCTAACCACCCACCATATAAATTTTCTTTTTGTCAATGTTTTATGCTGACCGCGGAACTCGCAGTCTGATGGTCTTCCGCCGTTGCGGCTGTGAATAGGACTATTCTCCCGTAGTCTTTCGTTCTTCTGCTCGCCGATATGTTTTGTTTGCCGCAGAGCCCATAGTCTTTCCATCTTCCGCCGTTGCGGCTGTGAATAGGACTATTCTTCCATAGTCTTTTGTTCTTCCGCTCACCGATATGTTTTGTTTTCCGCAGAGCCCATAGTCTTTCCATCTTCCCGTTGCGGCTATGAATAGGACTATTCTTCCGTAGTCTTTTGTTCTTTCGCTCGCCGATATGTTTGTTTGCCGCGGAGCCCGTAGTCTTTCCGTCTTCCGCCGTTGCGGCTGTGAATAGGGCTATTCTTCCGTAGTCTTTTGTTCTTCCGCTCGCCAATATGTTTGTTTGCCGCGGAGCCCATAGTCTTTCCGTCTCCCGCCATTGCGGCTGCGTAATGCGCTAACCATCTGATTCATAGAGTTTTCGACGCCGATAGATCTAATGATCTCGCGAACCTCGTTGTCTGTCTGAAGCTCGCCGTTGCTGCTGTTAATAAAGTCCATTCGTTCCATTCGTTCCATGTGCTGCAAAGTTTGATAGAATGGCAACATCTTGGCCTGCGTGCCTGCCTCTTTTTCAGTAGATTGCCACATCCATTTGACATCAGTTCCCCTTCTCTTTATAGAAGATTGCCATCAATGACAATACACTAAAACTTTAAGACTGAGTACTAGCCACCATCTACTAGTCCTGAACACACCACTCTGAAAGATATTCCAACAATGGTGGTCCTTTCACCCTCTCACGCGCAGGCTTCTGTGTCGTTTTACCCAGGTAGCGAGCTGAGGAGCCATTTTCTCTGTCACCCATGATTTTCCCGTGGACAACCCCTTCATGTTCTGTGTGTGCATGTTCTCCTTACGGATTGTGTGGTCTGTGTATGTGTTACCCCTGTCTAGGCTGAGAATAGGTCTTCTCCTCCATTTCGGGCTGTGTTTTCTTCTCCCGTTGCTACAGTGTTGGGATTGGGGGCTATTGCTTTCCCCACGACTTGTTTGTTGTGGTTTCAGCTATGTTTAAGCAGCTATGGATTCTTATTATGGAGTCGTTTTGGCCGCGATAGGGCTAAGAATGACCCAGGAATTGTTTTCCCCTGTCTAAGCTATGAACCGGTTGTTGGCTACGTGTATGTAGTGGTTGGTCTTCGGACTGTGCTGGAGTGGGATGAAGGTTTGGTTTGCTTGATAAACCTAGGGGTGTTTGGGAGCCACACAGACAGGGTTAGACGACTGGCTTTCTTTTCCATAACCCCGGAGTAGCACTGGAAAGGGGGGTCAGGGCTTGAGGGACTGTGTAGTAGAGAAGAAACTGATTTCCTGGTGTTGGGTGTGTGTGGGTGTCCTAGAAGTCAAGCTAGTTCTAGTGTAGGAGTCCTTAGCTCTTCAATGAGCTCCCCAGCTTAGCATTCAGCTTTTCCCAGCTCCTTGATAGCCTGATAAACCCTACTATGTCGGCTTGGCTGTGTTTTGTGTATCATTGGCTATGTGTAAGCATGCTTGTCCCTTATTCCTTGGGGAATCATGCCCAACTCGGGGGTGGCAGTGTTGCTGAGAGATTGATGAGCACACTGGCCTATGGTTGGGTGGAACGTTGCAGCGACGTAGCTGGTTGCAGGACGCGATATTTATAAGATAAGCATTTTTGTCCATTTTGCTTCTGCAATTACATTTACTGTTTAATGAATCATGATGAACATGTTGATGCTTAAATGTATATTCGCTTCCGTTGTATGTTGAATAATTATGCATCTTAGAATGTTTTCTGTTTTAAGCATTTTATTTCAGCATTATATGCATGTTCATGTTCATGGGGCTAGTTGCCCGGATGTTTGATGGTTTGGTAGCTTCCTTTTCGTCGGTCGGAGGGTCGGGGACGTTACAGTATGGTATCAGAGCGCATGTTGCAGCATGGGCCTAAATGGGTCGCGAAGATGCAGTGACAGATCCATCATTGCAGCATTGGGCCTCAGAGAGCCATGAAAGATCAGCTAGCAGAGGCAGGTTTCCTTCTGCCCAGCAGAGATCAGAAATTATGATAGAAAATTTTTCTTGAAAAATTTCCTAAGTGCTGAGCTCGTCGGGTCATCAAAGAACTAAGTGGGAAGCTCCTCCAATACGTTGAAAAGCGTAGTCGGAAGTCCATCCGATGAGGGGTAGGTGGAAAGAGTTTTTGAAAATTTCTAAGTGTCAGGCTGTCGGCTCATCGAAAGACTTAGTGGGAAGCCTTTCCGATGCAGCGGACAGGTTAGTCTAAAGGCCATCCGATGTAGACCCTGACGACCAGCGAGGATTAGTTGATTTGATTGCCGAAATTTAGAAGACGTCTGAGTCGATACATCGGCGAAAATTAGCTGATGGGCTAGTCGACATAGCGATGGCGATGATTAATTGATTGGATCGCCGACAGATAGAAGATGAAGTGCCGATACGTTGGCGGAGGATAAAGGAAGTTCCGACGAAGTTGATAGGATCGGCAGAAAATAGACGATTAGGGTGCCAATACGTCGACGGAAGATAAAAGATAGGGCACCGACGCGAAATAAGAGATCTTTTGAAAAAGTTTCTAAGTGATAAGACCATCGGCGATCGACGATGATTAGTTGATTGGATCATCGTTGACTAGTTTATGGCATAGCCGCAACGTCGGCAGAAAAGAGAGGAAGTTAGTTGGTGGAGCCACCAACAGCGGCGGCGGAAAGAAGACAAAGAGAAGACTTCGAAATTTTTTCTAAATCATGAGACCATCAATGATCAACAAAGTTTAGCTGATGGGTTCGCCGATGAATAGGTGATGGAAACGCCGATACGATGGCAGGAAAAAGGTGAAAGCATCGAGGAGAAAGGAGGAATTTTCGCCGAAAATCTCTTAAGTGTTAAAGACGTCGGTGAAACTTTGTTGTTTGGACTGCTGATGCCGTTGGTGAAATTTAGTTGATGGCACAGTCGACGCGGTGGCGGACAAAGAAGGAAGATTTATCGAACTGTCGGCGAAATTTAAATGATGGAGCCGCCGATGCGTCGGAAGACGTTGGCGAAAGTCTGTTGTTTGGATCGCCGACACGACGGAAGAAATTAGTTGATGGGTCCGCCGATGTGTCGGGAGAATTTATTGGTCTTGAACTCCGATGAAAGTCGAAAAATTCAGTAGTTTGTGCGTCCGTCGTTGCGGCTATCAACGGGACTATCACTTTGACGGTTAGAGCTTCCAACCACCAATAGTGCCCCGGTCGCTAATACAACAGAAAGGGTTTATTGTTTGAATCGTCGATGCCGCAGTGTTTAGTTGTTCCGACCGCCGACAGGTTGTATGGCCGCAGAACCCATAGTTGGTTCGATTTCCGTTGTTGCGGGTGCCTAAGGAGTTATTCACTCGATGAACAGTGCATCCGATTTCCGATCCTTGGCATCACCGATAGCATACCGGAAGGCTTACATCGGAAAACTTTAGTTGACGGAACGGCCGATGCATCGGAGAATGTTAGTGGTTAGGGCCACCAGTGAGCGCCGGAGGAAAATTGTGGATTGGGTCGGCGAAGTGTCGAAAATTTAGTTGGAAAGAGATTCGATTGGGAAAAAAGAAATTTTGGGTTTTTCCAGAGGGATTTCTCAACGATTTTCAACTGTTTTTCAGTGGATTTTTCAGCAGTTTCAGGGCTGAAAAGGAAGAAGAATTCTAGGTGGCTGAAGTTAGCATTCCAGACCAAAAATACAGTTGTGTGTTTTGCCTAAAATTGGTGATAATCATCATTTTAGAAGTGGTGTGGTTTTCACACCCGAGGTCAGAATGAAGCATGGCGATAGGCGTTGGAAAGCTTATCCAGCAGGGAACAAGGAGGAATCACCTGAGTTTGAATGCAAAGCTGCAAAGTACTAGTGATTGTTTGAAAATGAAATGTGTTGCTATCAATATGGACAAATCCAAGAATTGCATGCCTAAAGGTAGCAAGACCATGAAGTCAAATCAGCTATTGTGTGGAAGAGGAGTTCCATGCAAGGATGAGGGACTTAAAAAGAGAAATTTCCTTAAACCCTGTCTTGCTAATTATAATTACATTTTATAAGTTTTAGTGGAAAAACCAACGACAACATGGGCATGGCTGAATATGTTGCTGATGCTGACGAATGTGACTAGCAACCCTATGGAGAAAGGGATGAGGCAACAAGTCCAGGATCAAAAGTTGATGAGCAACTTCTACAATCTCCTACAAGAGACCAACCAAACTGGTAATGTCAAGGGTGTAAGTAGGACCCATGAAGGTAAGGGTTTAATTATGACAATTGCATGGAGTGGTAAAAGCAAGAGATCTCATACCATGTGGGTGTTTGAAATTTATATTACATTCATACAGAAATGTATCATGCCTGTATATTTTGTTAGGAGCTTAGTATCCCAAAGAAAGTAAGTACTGATGGTCTTGATTATAGTAATGCATCCTATATGAAGTAGTCATGGTTATGCCATGCATGGTATGTTTGAATCCATAGTATTCCTGAATCAATCAAGGTAGCATTGAGTGGATATGCATTAAAAGGTTTCATAAATCTTGTGGTTATGCATTGAATAGATGCATATGAAGAGTATGAGAAAACTGTTGTAGATATGCATACATAAGTATGGTTGCAAATGTTGTGATGCATTGCATGAATGTATCGAGATAGCACATGTGTCATTATGAATAACTAATGGCTGAAATGATGAATTGATGATAATTATGGAACCATTTCAAGAGCTGTTATGGATGCAGGATAGTAAGTGCATGAAGAGGGTAGTCATGATCGATTAGCTACTGGAAATGCTCTATGGAAGGGCAAGGTGGTACAAATGATACGCTTGTGAAGTAAGGAGTATCTAAACATTTCCTTTTGGCATAAATGATGTGACTATACCTTGCAATTTTAGTATGATAATGATTGCGTGAAGTAAATGAGTTTTGGTAATATTGATGTGCTAACAGCTGGAAGTATTTGAATTCCATAATTCTAGAAATGCTTCAGTGATTGTTGCAGCAATGGGAAAAGTTATATGCATCAAGACTTCCCAAGTGTGTGGCTGATTGAAGTTCAGATTTCAAGTAGATTGTTTGGGGCATGGAAAAGTGTGTAAGACCATGACAAAAACCGGAATCTACCATGTGAAAGAGCCAAACCTCATGAGAAGAGTCTCATGGTTGTAAAAATAGTTTGTATGTTCAATGAATTGTCAATTTAAATTTGTAAATTTCAGATTTGAGAAATTGCTGACAACTACTAATCATTATTGGCTTGCATAGAATTGTGTCAGGAGGACGCATTGTAAGTGGGTGTTCATGTTATGCTAGTAAGCATAAAATCATAATGGGCATAGTGGTGCTGCTTACAAGAGACCCACAAATGAGGACCACCTCATTGCCAAGCAAATCAATTTCTATAGTAGACAGAGTTGCAAATTCCTATTGAATTTAATTACTAATGTCATTGCTTGGTTATGGAACAATCAATTTGGATTGTATTATCAAATAATGATTAACTATTTGGCTACTTGATGAATGTGCTAGGGGTACACATTGCAGGAAGACCATGTGTGATGGCCTGAAGGAGCCAAACTTTATGGGGAGGTTCTCCCCTATCTTGGAAATGGGTTTCGGGTGAAACTCCATTGGACATTTTGGAAATGTCTCATCTGCATTACATGTTTGGTAAGCAACATGAGTGAGATGGTATAGATTATGTTGGTAATACATGTGTGGATATGAAATGTAAAAAGGAGTTGGGATGGCAAGCCGAGGGACTGTCAACTCAGAGAAGGGAGCCCCCATTCCTCCTTAACGAAGGAATACTGCCTCGACAAATGGATAAGTGTTATGTGACCCTAACTAAGAATATGCATGTCAAATTGTTAAATTCAATATCCAGAGCATGTTTTGATTTTATTTCCATTATGGAAGATTGCTTGAGTATGAATAGGGCCTACATGGCACACATCGGAAAAGGGGTGCACACTTTCCTGATGTCGAATCATGAAAGGGTTTTCAATATTGATTACACCCTAGGGAGTGGACGCACTCCTGGTGTCTCAATACTTGATAGTGAATGATGTGAAATATGATTACAATTTTAGAGCAATAATGCTAATGAGTTTGCTTATATTGCTTGTGTTGTCAGGCTAAACAGATGCAGTCTGGTGTTGTACACTAAATGGACAATGGCTTGGGCTCATCCTCCCTTCTACTGAAGAGCACAGAGAAGGAGACATTCCCAAGGAACTGAAGAGTAGAGAAGGGAGTGGTTTCTTGTGTTGTATGGGGTAGTGGAATTCTCATTGCTGGAAATGGTACCTAGAAATGGTAATGGTAAAGTTCCAAGCCCAGTCAGCGTGAAGGTGTAATGGCTGGACGGTTTGATAAACCCAACTGTAGGTTGGCTTGACTGTGTAATTATTTGATGTTGTGAAAATTGTGGAAATTGTGGTTGGCTGGACATTAATTAATTAATGCTATGGAAATTATGGGAATGTTACAGTGTTGGCTTGACTACCTGCAATCTGATAAACACAACTGTTCGCTGGCTTGGCTGAGTAGCCTAATAAACCCAGTAGTGTATTGGCTTGATTGGATGCAACCTGATAAACCCAATTGTATATTGGCTTGGCTGAACGGTCTAATAAACCCAACTGTAGGTTGGCTTGACTATGCTTGATATATATAAAAGGATGTTGTGAAGCATCCTGCGTGCTGACCTAACATCCAAGTCCATAGGCAACCCCAAGGCTTGCAAAGCGAAGCAGGATCCTGTGAACCAAAGAGGAAACGCACAATACAGATAAGTATTGGATTATTTTGCAATTTCTTTCTTATGAATATACATGTGTATATGATTTGGTTATGATGTTTTAAGCTCTTGTTTAAGAGATAATAAAAAAACCATTGAGAATAAACTAAATGTATGAATCTATTCGATGTTTGAATATAGATATCGCTGGGAGCAAGGACCATGAAGGCATCCTAGGGGTGCATGTGGACATGTGACTGTCCTGAAGAGCTCAGCATGAGCGGTAATGAAAAAGGTGCTAGTGAGACTGTGAAGGTCCTAGCAGCCGAGACAAACCATGTGGGGAGGCTCCATGGTTGAGAGGTCTGAATAGACCGGAGACACTAAGTGTCATGACCAAGAGGGATTGGTCCAGCATTCACGGTGAAGTGAAAGAGGATGAGAGCATGAAAACCACAGTGGTGGTGTGGGTTCCAGGATAGAACAAGACAAAAAGGGAAAAAACTCTTGCTGCTTTCTCTTTTCTTTTTTATTATATATATATATATATATATATATATATATATATATATACTTATGCATTGTGAAAACAAAAGGTTGTTGAATGCAAGTATGACTGAAAATAGAATGTGTGTATTTGCTTAAAGTAAATTGTGAATGCTGGAATAGTTAATTCCCTGTCCAAGAATGGACATGAATGAGCTCATGTGCCTGTTGGGAAGGCATGAAAAGTATGAAAGCCTCCTTGAGAAGACTTGGACTGCCATGCCAATTGGGAAATTAATTGACTGATTTTAATGCCTATATTATGCTTGGTCTAACCGAATTTCAATGATGCATTTCGCAGGTGAGAAAAGTGAAATCCAGTTATGCACATTGATCATGGCAACAGACCAAAAGCTGTTGGACTTGGTTGGAAGTCTCCTTCAAACAATTGCCAAGACCCAAGAAAATCTTGGAGAGATACTCAAGATACAGAAAAAGTTCCTAGACTTGGGTATGAGCCGAAAGATAAGAACCAGCAGGAGATGCTCATGGAAGCCAAGGGGCTTGGTCTTGAAAGTTCAAAGTAAATAATTGAACATAGGACAGGTCTGAAAAATTTTGAAATTTTGGATATGTATTCCTATGTATTGGAACATTGAGGGCGGTGTTATTCCAAGGGTGAGGGGATTGTAACACCCCAGTTTTTACCTCGTTTGCATTGAAGGTACATGAGGTATATATTGTAATTAATCATGGTGAGGAGCTAAAGGCAAAAGCCCCACCATCGATTTGGTTGTGTTATGTTTCGACAATTGGGATCGTTGCCGATGGTATATCGTGCCACTCGGTACATTATAATTCTGGCATCATGTAAACATGCAAAATTAATCAAAAACCTACAACCAATTACGACGGTGCAACATTAATGAAAAGGGCATGATTTTCCTAAGGATAAGGGGGGGATTGTTAAACCATGAGCCTATGGGGAAAAGCCATGTGTCAGCCATTAAAATCCCTGATGTTAGTTGGGTAGTTATTGATGGGAAGTGGTGGGTGGCAGGACTGTTAGCCATTTCCCCCATGCACACTCTACCAACTGGGTCATTCCTTTATGTGGGCAGGAAAACCTTCAGGGGACGCTTCCACTCTCCCACTCCCATCATTTCTGGTTCATCCTCACGCAGACGGTGGTCCTTTCACCCTTTCACGCGCAGGCTTCTGCGTCGTTTTTCCCAGGCAGTGAGCGGAGGAGCCGTTTTCTTTGTCACCCACGATTTTCCTGTGGACAACCCCTTCACGTTCTGTGTGTGCATGTTCTCCTTACGGATTGTGTGGTCTTCGTATGTGCTTCCCCTATCCAGGCTAAGAATCGGTCTTCTCCTCCATTTCGGGCCGTGTTTTCTTCTCTCGATGCTATAGTGTTGGCATTGGGGGTTGTTTCTTTCCCCATAACTTGTTTGATGTGGTTTCAGCTACGTTTGAGCAGCTGTGGATTCTTATTATGGAGACGTTTTGGCCACGATAGGGCCAAGAACGACCCAGGAATTGTTTTCCCATGTCTAAGCTGTGAACCGTTTGTTGGATGCGTGTATGCAGTGGTTGGTCTTTGGACTGTGCTGGAGTGGTATGAAGGTTTGGTTTGCTTGATAAACCTAGGGGTGTTTGGGAGCCACACAGATAGAGCTAGAGGGTTGGATTCCTTCTCCACAACCCCGAAGTAGCACTGGAAAGGGGGGGCAGGGCCTGAGGGACTGTGTAGCGGAGAAGGGACTGATTTCCTGATGTTAGGTGTGTGTGGGTGTCCTAGAAGTCAGGGTAGTTCTGGTGTAGGAGTCCTTAGCTCCTCAATGAGCTCCCCAGCTTAGCATTCAACTTTTCCCAGCTCCTTGATAGCCTGATAAACCCTACTATGTCAGCTTGGATGTGTTTTGTGTATCCTTGGCTATGTGTAAGCCTGCTTGTCCCTTATTCCTTGGGGAATCATGCCCAACTTAGGGGTGGCAGTGTTGCTGAGAGATTGATGAGCACGCTGGCCTATGGTTGGATGGAACGTTGCAACGACGTAGCTGGTTGCGGGACGAGATATTTATAAGATAAGCATTCTTGTCCATTTTGCTTCTGCAATTACATTTACTGTTTAATGAATCATGATGAACACGTTGATGCTTGAATGTATATTCGCTTCTGCTATATGTTGAATAATTATGCATCTTAGCATGTTTTCTATTTTAAGCATTTTATTTCAGCATTATATGCATGTTCATGTTCATGGGGCTAGTTTCTCGGATGTTTGATGGTTTGGTAGCGTCCTCTTCGTCGGTCGGAGGGTCGGGGATGTTACAACTATTGCCCCAACTTAAAACGGAGGTTGTACCTCAAGGTTTAGACACAATTTAGACATCCCATAAAGGGGAAACACACATCCCTAATGGGGTACAACAACATGCAATGATAATATACATCAGAATGTCTTTCGAAGTTACAAATACATCAACACAAACCACTAAGTTTAACCAACCTGGCCTATGGTCCCTCTAACGCTCAACGAAGAGCGGACTTTAATTCTGCGTCGAACTAGAATTCATGAGAATTCAACATCCAACCTCTGTTGTTAACTCCCCTTCTAGTCATTTAGCGAAATGAACTGACCACCGTTGATCTTCTTCGCCAAAATCGTGATCGTTGAGTATGCAGGCCCTTTTTAAACCATCGCGCTCCATAAATTGAATTTCTTACCTCCAATATTCGAACGCAATATCCAATGGGGAGGGTACACGTCATTTACGCAGGTTTACTATCGCTCCCAAAAAAATTTCTTTGTCCTCGATAGTTCTCCCGTGAAATCGCTGTAAACCATTGATGCATTTGGGGATCAATCTTGTCCGTTGATCTTCTCCAAGATCTACTCTCTCTTTCAATCCAATGTAACTTGCAGGATTGTTTTAGTTTCTGGAAAGTGCGAAAAATTCTAAGGCAAACATATGTTTTCCCTACCCTGGAGTCCGCAGTGGAAGGAGGCAGGCAGAAATCAGAAGGAGAAATGAGGCCGAGCGTTGTTTTTCCGCGATACGGAGGTTGTCTGCGGAAGGTAGAAGGTAGAAAGCGGAAGGTGGAAAAATGAAGGTGTCATTGGTTAGGTTTTTTTATTTCTGTAGTCCACAGTGAAAGGAGGAAGAGCGGATGAATGATTCCATCGCATGTTAAGGTTTACGAGTTCTGTAGTGAAAGGCAGAAAGGAGGAAGGCATAAGTCTGGATGAACGATTCCGTCGCGTGTTAAGGTTTTCGGGTTCCGCAGTGAATGGTGGAAGGCGAAATGCAAAAGTGCAGATGAACGATTCCATCATGTCTTAAGGTTTTTGAGTTTTGTAGTCCGCAGTGAAAGGCGAAAAAGAGGAAGGTGGAAGACAAAAGTGTGGATGAACGATTCCACCACGTGTTAAGGTTTCCGGTCTCCACAGTCCATAGTGAAAGGCAGAAGGAAAAAGTGTGGATAAATGATTCCGTCATATGTTAGTTTTTCTATTCTCAAAGTCCGCAGTGGAAGGCGAAAAGGCAAAATACAGAATGCGCAAGTTGGAAAGTCAGTTTCAGTGCGGAAACGATTCTCTGGTTGCAAAAGTGGTTTTACTTGTGGAAATTAACATTGTTTATTGTTTTAGCTCAAGGATGAATTGTTATGAAAGGTTATAGCTAAAAATTATGTGAAAGAAATTATGTTTGAATTTTTTTTAGATATATACATTTTTGCAAGTTAGATGGGTAACCCTGTCGCCTTTTGGGGAATATCTAGTTTCGATGCATTCTGAAATTTTTTGTTCTAATTTTTTTTTTTGGAATGTTTTGTGTATGAACATGAATTGTTCTGTAATAGGATACATGGATGGCCTCACAAAATGAACAGTAGTACTCACCTAAAGAAGGTACACCAGTACCTCACCCAACACCGCCAAAACCAGAGCATTCTGAGGCAAGCCAGGTACTTGAAACAATGAAGAATTTGATAGTGGAAATACAGAGCTTCGAAGCAGACGCTGAACAACTAAAAAGAGATCAAGAAAAACAACAGGAGCTCAATGAGATACTATTGCAAATCTTGCAGGAGAGGAACAATGGGGAAAAACCACCAATAGAATCAGGGAGGGACCTGGAAGTAGGGGACAATGCCGAAAGAAAAGACAATTCCTCCTAGGAAACTCAAAAATCTAGGAATCTAACCTGAACAACTGGGAACAGAAAAGTAGACCACCTAGAAAGAGAATTCAAGAAAATTAAACCCACCAGTTTTGATGGGGAATCAAGGATTGGAGAATAAGAAAAATATTGGTTGCTGGATATTAAAAAGTACTTTAAGATATACAACTACTCCAACAACATGAATGTAAGGATGGTAGTTTACAACCTGAAAGAAAATGCCAGTATTTGGTGGCAGTGCCTAAAGATCTCCCATGGATTAAAAGAGAAGAACCTGGAATGGTCAGAGTTCAAGAAACTCTTCAAGAAATAGTATATGTCTAAAAGCTATTATGAAAGAAAGACCAAGGAATTTTATGAATTGAAACTTGGTTAAATGACCATGGAGGACCTCATCAATAAATTCCTAGGTCTGCTATAGTTCGTACCATACATTAGAAAAGAAAAGGTAAAAATCCAACGATTCTTAAATTGATTGCCCCAGTCTTACAAGGATCAAATTGAATTTGATAATCCAAAGACGTTGGATGAAGTGTTAAGAAAGGAAAGACTATGCTTTGAACAGTATCAACAAAGGAATGACCTATCCCAAGCCTGGAAGGACAAGAAGCAAGAAAAGTCCAACCAACAGAAGAAGGGATTCCAGCCACCACCCTTCAGGAACATGCCAAGGAATCCTCAAGGAAATTCCTACAACAGAGATGGATAGTTTTAGCATAAGGACAATAAAACTGTGCACCTTGGACCTAAAGGGGATACTGGAACCCCTAAGGAACCTCTAAAGTGTTGGGAATGCGAAGGTCCCCAATTACAAAGGAACTGCCCACTCCTTGGCAAATCCAACAAGACCGTACACAACCTGCAAGAAGCTTCCACGGTGAGAGAAATTGACAAGAGTTTCCATCGAATTAATGTAGCTCTTGAAGACCGATAAACAGATCATCAATATGCAATCATAGAGATTGAAGGTACTATTTATAACCGAAAGCTCTGTATACTAATTAATCCAGGAGCTACCTTAAGTTACACCACTCCTAAAATGATGGAGAATTGTCAGCTCACCAAGGTAAGGCATGTAAGGCCTTGGTTAGTCCAACTGGCCATTAGAGCAAAAAAGAAGGTAACAGAGTTTGTGGCTAATTGTGAAATTTCAATACAAGATCATGCAACTAGGATCAATTCGAATGTGTTGCCACTAGGGTCATATGATATGATTATTGGCATGGACTGGTTAGAAAGGTATAAAGTAGTACTAAAATTCTCTGATAAAACCTTTACATATGTATCTGAAGATAAAATTGTTAGAAAGGTAAATGGTTTTAGTAAGTCTATTTATTTAAGGCAGATAGTTGCCTTGCAATAAAAGTATTTGAGGAAGGGCTGTAAGCTCTATGCTGTAAGTATTGCTGACCTTCTCCTTAATGAAAACCCAACATCTGTAGAGGACCACCCAATTTTAAGTGAATTCATGGATGTGTTCCCAGAGAAGATACCTAGACCACCCCCTCCACGAGAAATAGATTTCTCCATTGAAGTTATACATGGGTCTGCTCTAGCATCCAAAGTACCTTATCAAATGAGTATCCTCAAGTTAACAGAATAGAAAATCTAGCTACAAGAACTACTAGATAGGGGTTATATCAGGCCTAATGTATTATCACCTTGGGGAGACCCAGTTTTGTTTGTCAAGAAGAAGGATGGGACGTTAATCCTATGCATAGATTACAGACAATTAAATAAAGTTACCATAAAAAACAAGTATCCTCTTCCTCGGATAATGACTTGTTTGATCAAGTAGGGGGGGGCAAAGGTCTTCTCCAAGTTGTATTTGAGGTCTGGTTACCACTACATCAAGATTAAGGAAGAAGATGTTAAGAAAACAACCTTTAGGACACGATATGGGCATTACGAATTCGTAGTAATTCCTTTTGGCTTGACCAATGCCCCAACTACATTTATGTATCTAATGAATATCATCTTTAACAAGTAATTGGATCAATTCCTATTGATTTTCATTGACGATATCCTAATCTACTCAATGACAGAAGAAGAAAATCAACAACACTTGAAAATCGTGCTACAGACCCTAAGAGACCACCAACTGTATGCTAAATTCAAGAAGTGTGAATTCTTCAAAAAATAAATTCAGTACTTAGGACATGTTATCTCAGAAAAGGGATTGTGGTAGATCCATAGAAGATAAAAGAAATTCTGGAATGACCTGTGCTTAAGGATGTCACTGACATTCGATCTTTCATGTGACTCACCGAGTACTACCGGATGTTCATCCAAGGTTCTCATGGATAGCCTATCCTATTACTTCCTTACAAAGAAAGGGAGTAAAGTTTGTATGGTCTGTGAAGTGTCAGGAGAGCTTTGAAAACCTAAAAAGTCTATTAACCATGGCCCTGATCTTGAAGGTAGCTGACCCCTATAAAGATTACACAGTATGTACTGATTCTAGAAAGGAGGGATTGGGGGGAATACTATCTCAAGAAGGACATGTGGTGTGTTACGAATCTCACAAGTTAAAGGATCATGAACAAAATTATATAGTGCATGATCTAGAATTGGCAGGAGTAGTGCAAGCCTTAAAGATGTGGCGTCCCTGCCTGTTAGGGAAAAGGTTCCTCTTATTGAAAGATAACATCTGCATAAAGCGTCTGTTTACTCAACCTGGACTCAATGCCAGACAGGTAGGATGGATGGCCTTCTTAAGAAAAATTGACTTTGAAGTGAAGCATATCAAAGGTAAGGAAAATAAAGTGGCTGATGCACTTAGCCGAAGAACTCACGAGGTATATGAGATCACTGTGAGTCAATAATAAGGTGATCTGTTGAGTAGAATAAAAACAGCTAGCATCCATGATGCTGAATATGGGAACCTACTGAATAAATAATTGATAGAAGAGGTAAACTTGAATGGGACAAAATTCAAAGTAGACCAAAAAGGATTAATTTGGTTTAAAAGAAGATTATACATGTCTAATGTTGCATATTTAAAATTGTTTATTTTTAATGAAATGCACAAACCTCCGTATGCAGGACACCCTGGTTACCAAAATATGATATCATCCCCCAGGAAGAAATTATTTTGGCATAATCTGAAGGCAGATCTAGTTGATTACCTGTCTAAATGTTTGGAATGTCAACAGGTGAAGGCTGAACACCAACATTACCAATTTCTAAATGGAAATGGGAGGTAATATCTTTGGATTTTATCACAGGTTTTCCTTTGACTCAAAAACAACATGATTCAGTTATGGTTGTAGTTGATAAATTAAGCAAGACTTCTCATTTTATACTTGTGAAATCAACTTATAAGGATGTCAATGTTGCATAAATATTCCTGAAGGAGATATTTCAACTTCATGGAGTGCCAAAGATGGTAATTTCTGATCGGAATGTCAAGTTTACAACCAACTTTTGGAATTCATTGTTTGCAGGGTTGGAAACCAAGATAAACTTCAACACTATCTATCACCTTGAAACAGATGGGAAAACAAAACAAACAAACCAAGTCATTGATGACATGTCAAGGATGTATGGCATGGAAAGACCCACCAAGTGGGAAGACTATCTGCATCTGGAAAAATTTGCATACAATAATGGCTACCAGGCCTCTGCTAAGATGAGTCCATTTGAAATCATGTATGGAAGGAAGTGTACTACCCTTGCTAGTTGGGATAGCCCTCTGGATCGTTTGATGATAGGAACTGAAATGTTGCAAGACATGGAACTAACCGTTCGAGAAGTACATAAGAATTTGAAAGTGGCGCAGGATCTCCAAAAGAGTTATGCTGACTTGAAAATACAACATAAAGAGTTTTCAGTTGGAGACCATGTTTACCTCCGAGTCAAGCCCAAAAAGAGCTCCCTAAATATGGGAAGCTGCACCAAATTAGCACCACGGTTCTGTGAACCCTTTCAAGTCTTGGAAAAGATTGGACCTGTGGCATACAAGCTGGCTCTTCCAACACACTTAAGAATTCATAGGAAAATCATCTACTACTATAGTGCTCATCTGGGTGAGAAGGATAGGAAAATTAGGACAATTATGTGTCGCATGGCCTTGGAAATTGCTAAAAAGCACATGTAGGAGGAGGACGCGGTTCTTTCGTCTCTTTGGGCATATTTCCCCTCGTCTTCGTGGAAGGAGGGGGAGCAACAATAGAAATAGACGTAGTCATTTTTGTATCAGGCACTGGGTGCAACATCGTCTCAATAGGTTGAGCGAGAGTCAACACGATATTGGGAATCGAGGGAGGGGTCGGTGGGTCCAAGTACCACACAGGAATACCCAAAATGAAACCAGGCAGGTTGAGAGTAGCCATGACGGGCTTACTAACAATGCCAAAAGGTGGAAAGAGGAAACGAATTGTGTGAACAAAGAATGAACCCCAATAGTTCCCTAAGGCCTAAGTTTGAGGTTACGAGGAGGTTAGAGCGCTACCAGATGTGATAGTGCACAAATATGATATATCAATCGATGAAGGGGGAGGTGGTAAGGATTAAAAGATGTCCATCATGGGAGCATTAGAAAATAAGCTTGGACCAATAACAGACTGAGAAGGTATGGAAACGTTGTCGATGGTAGTGTTGATAGTAGGGAGGACATGTTTCGGTGTGGATGGTCCCTTTGGATCATAGTATGTAAGTCGGTCGATGGTCACGATATTCCCATCATGGGGGAACATTAAGAGTCGAAAGATGGTAGATGCAATGGCTTTCATTACATACATATAACTATGTCATAGGAGGAGGTTGTAATTGAGTTGGGCGTTGAAAACCTCAATGCAATCAACATTGTTTTGCCGTCTAACTCAATAGGGACATTCGTGAGGACACCCCGAGGTTGAGCAACACGACCATCGTAGGCATGAAGAGTGATGGAAGAAGGTGAAGGGTTATGGATTCCGAGTTTCTTCCAAACAAAGGTTTACATAATGCAAGTGGATGCCCCCTCATCAATGATGCATCGATGAATGACCAAATTTTGAATTGTGATTGGAAATTGGAAGGCAACGAATGATGGAATTCAGAGTTCTTCTTGATCCAGGTCAAAAGTGACCAACCTAGAATCATAAGGATCAAAGGAACCAAATGCGAATAACAATGATTTGCATTGCGAAGGAAAAGTTTTGAGAAATTCCAGAGCAGACATGGCCGAGGGAGACTGATCCTAGTCGTTAACAATACTGTAGTTGAACACGACTCTGGCAGTGGAGTTGTTCGCGACACGACACAAAGGGAACCGCGGGACTTTGGAAGCCCCTTCCATGGGGGGTCTCAAAAAAAGAAAATACATATTTGTTGGCCAGGAAATGTGACCTATAGGGTTTTGTGGCCAACTACTGAAAAACAGCCCACACACTCGACTTACTGCAATCTTGTGTGTGTTTGATGTGACTGTCTCTCACAGGATAAAGGCCCTGCTGCCTGTGAAATGTGCTCTCAAGGTAGAGAGTCTCTTGGGATGTAGATGGTAAGTTCTACTTAATCAAATATTCACTTAAAAAGATCTAATTAAAATTGACTAACTAATGTTAACAAATACCTTTAAGCTAAAACAGAAAAATAATAGTAGCTCCTAATCCTGCTCTATAATGACCTAAGATGCAATATAACTATCCCAAACTGGGAGTTGGAATTAATAATCTGATAACAAGTTTTATTAGAAAATTTGATCTCTGATCCTGCAATGTTAGGAAAGCCTACTATCAGCAGAAATAGATCTGAATCAACTTACAATAAAATAACATTTTATCATAAATTAATTTGAAAATGAAATAAAACTCATAATCGAAATAAATTTAACATAGTATTGAAGCATGAAAAATACACTCAGGTACTAACGCTGAAATGAATAAAGTCAACTCACACAGTCAGTACTTCGTAAAAAACCATATCATTATCAACTGAAGAAAATAAACATGAAGAAGTTCATTCACTTTCCCACATGACAACTAATCATCCATACTTCAACACTAAATACTTTGTTCAGAATCCATTAACAAAAATGTTTTCACATATAATATAAAGATACATACATATGAAAAGAAAATTCAACACAGGAAAAACAACATTAAGACAGCATGATATAACTGATAGACTTAGCTAATGTCTTCAGTTTTTCTGTAAAATATAGTAATCCTCGGAAATAATTCTAAAGGAACACAAATATACATAATAATATTAAGTGTTGTATTATATTTGTTCATCACAAGTTCTAGGATTCCAACCTCTTGCTTCAGTTCAGAAGTTGCTTATAAAGGAAATTAAAAGACTACAACTGACTAACTAGAAATCCTATTCCTCAGGAAAAATCCCAATCATATCCAAATATGGTTCACCCACGACCAGAATCATAGGCATGTTGTTACAAAATCATCCGAAGAGAAAGATACGCCAAGAGGTTAACTTACTGGAGAAAATTCAGCGTTATACTCTTCAAATCATAGTAACACCATATTGGATAATCCATGCCAATAGAAGCTTAGAAATAGGAACGAAGTAATCACTGAGCATCAAATCAGTTGTAAATCCCGAACATTTTTCATTGAGTAGCCACGTACAATCAAAAGACACGAATGTAGACCAGCATCCAGTTTTATCCCAATAATTTCTTTGACACCTGTAAATATTAACAAAAAGTTGTTTAGCAAGATTTAATGATGATCAATTAAGCATTAGCGAGATATCTGCAGAATTTTAATTCTATAGATATCTCAATTTAATCATTTAGACCGTGAATTGAAAGCCAAAACTGACGAACCCAAAATATCACTAACCTTTAAGGATCTATCCAAAATCCTCTGTAGGCATAATGTAAGATACAAAAGACAGAATTTAGAAGTTACTGGAAAAACAAAATATCAGGTTTTTAAGGCCGACTGGACTAAGAATCGAATAGGTACACTTCTCCTAGCTTCATTCATTTTAGCTCTAAACCTGACAGCCATGGTCCTGTTAATCCTATTCTGTCTTTTCAATTTTTTATTCTTTAACAAAAGCCTTTTAATCAGTGCTTTGCATTTCAACTTTTTTCCTCTTAACACATCCCATTTCTCAATCCAAGTGATCAATTCAACTTTTAAAGATGTAATTTCTTCCAGGGAAATTGTTTGTATAACTTGTGCTTCTTTTAAATCTGTTTGTAGGGAAGCAATCAATTAGGCATGAGGATTTGGATCAGTTTGGTCCTTCGACTCTCTTTTCAAGTTTATTCGGGCTTCTTCGGTTAAGTAAGGCTTTCTGTCAATTTCTTGGTCACCCTCATGATTCTCTTGCTGACTGTCAACCACCTTGTTTGCAGAGATAGAAACGCATTTAAGATCTAGCACAGATGGGCCTATGGGCGCTGGATGTGGTCGAACGTCTGAAGAGTCACTCACCTCAATAACTGAGATATCCCCAACACTTAAATTCCTCCTGTATAGCAAAGCGGCAGTCATACTGTGTGTGGTTCTTCGTATAGCCAGATTGCTCATAGCACGGCTAGTCTGATCTTTAGCCTCTGTTTGCTTCAAATCAACCTGTTCATGAGAATAATTCTTGCTTTGACAGGTTATGGGAATTGAGGGTTTCTTTCCTCAACCTTGAGAATTATTTGCAGGAGTTTCAACACTAGTTTCCACCTCAATTTTTACATCATCGAGACTTAGGGTTTGGTAAGGCTGAAACCCTTCATCCCCAAAATCATCCTGAGAACCAGAGTCCTCGATTTCAAGCTCGGCTTCTTCATTGTTTACCCGCCTACGTCGAACCCTAGGCCTCTGTTTGGGCCATTCCTCGTTAACCCCAAACCCATTTCGCACAAGGAAAGAATCCCAGGTCTGACCTAGTTCTTCCAACCGACTGGACACAAGAATTTTAATTAACCCATGGTGGAATAAACTCCTATTTTTATCCCCAACATTATACTGATAAGTGGATGCCATTTTATGCAAACTGTTCAAAAAGAAAAAGGGCATATTAACAGGGTACCCCTTAAATATCAACAACAGCAGAAGGTGATAAAATTGCGTCTGAGACAACCTACCTTCACAAGTTACATACCTGATTATTAGCTCCAGAAGAGCCCTCCATTTCTTCATTAATCACTGCGATGGGAAGCCGGATTTGAGCTTGGTTTGTCGATGAGCAGGGGTAAGAAACCCTTTCCACTGGTCATTCTTAACATATTTTCCTTTATACCACTTCTCACCAGTTTGTGGCAAGCAAATAGCTTGAGAAATGAATTTCTCAGACAGCTTAATTTCAACGTCTCCCACATGTGCAGAACCCCATCGAATGACTCTGCGAATGCCTTAGATACTACCGTATTAAAACCAGAAAACTTCCGAAGAAACTCCAACCATCCAAACCTTGACACGACCTCTCGACACTTAGGAGCAGCATACAGATATTCGTCACCAATAAGTTCAAACCTAGTCACTGGAGCCATGGTAGCAGATACACAAACCTCTAGGGTTTTCGAAACACAGATTACAAGATGCAATCGATTTATCAACAGTATAGGCATTACCATCAATACTATGAAATACCCTATTTTATCAAATCCTTGAAAACCTTCCTGTAAGTTCATCATAACGTGAATTGGCAGAGACAAGAGGTTTCGGAAACAACTTACCAAAACATAATGAGTCGTAGGAGAGTCATACAGACGAGTTATTGCAAGTGATGTTTGCATGATTAAGGATTGATAGATAGCAACCGTCAAACAACACGACTACCAAAACCTTAGTTCCACCATTACTTCATCATTAATTGTGATTTCATAACGTGTTGATAATGGAGGTTAACTCATCGTTTTTTAACACATGACTAAATAATTTTCAAAAACCTTAATCCTTCATTTATCGAATACAATCATAATAATGTGATCACCTTAGCATATAATCAATATCTTAGGGTAAAGGTCAAAACTGATCAGAGAATAATTTGATAATGTGACCAAACCAATGTCAAAAACCTAGAAAGTGACTTTAGACCTTCATCACAAACTCTGATGCCAACCTATTTCAAAAATATGAATTTGAAATAAGCGATGAGCATATAGTATAGTAGGGTTTATGAAGATCACATTAAATTCACCTTAAAACTTATGACAACTAAGATAAGATAAATAATTCAGAAGTGATGAAGCTTTACCAAATTTTCCATATGAATCAGGCAATAACAGTTATCACATCATGCAGTAACTAGTTTGAATTAATAATTAATAAATTCATTTGATTTTAATCAAACATGAGTGTTGAGTGGAAAAATAGGAGCTACTAATATTCTATAATTATAGTCCTCCTGATGATTGACAGAAATGAAGAATTAAGATCATAAGAGTCGAATTTTGTTATTACTGATGTTCAACCCATCCGAATCAATTAGTCAAGTAAGTTTCTATCAAGAGTGTCTTAAGAATAAAAGATTCTTAGGGCCCTCCTAAGATGTCCATGATGAGTTTTTTGATCCAGACAAAAAGAACCAATATTGCTTGAAAATTATCAATCTTCAAATTACTTGTGTTAAAAAATGCTCCGAAGGGTGTTGCCTGCCAACAATATTGGGAGCGACGAAGGTAGATGCCACAGAGGGGTTAATAGTTACCATGGTGGAGCCATACTAGTTTCGTCGAGTCTGTAAGTGGACATCAGATGATAATTTCATAAGGTGATGGACACTAGAATCAATGGGTTGACCCGCAGAAGTGGGTGCGGGGTTTTGGGGTACCAAGGGTTGGGTTGCAACCATTCCTTGACTTGGTAGGGGGTTTCACAACACCATATGTGGAGGATCTAGTGGTGCTGGGTTTGGATGAGCCAGTGCTGCCGCATTGAGGTCACATTGATTATCAGTTCGGAGTAAATGGTAGACACTAATCATATGAGGACACTGATGTGTATAGTGGTCGTAAGTGTTACAAATGGTGCACATATGGTTAGTTCGTAACTTTGGCTTCTTCCCAGGTCAAGGGGGACATTGGGGATTCTGTGCAGGGGGGTTGGCTCCGTTATTGTTTGGAGGGTTGGGTTGTTGGACACCTCCTAAAGGTTGGTTGTTTCCACGATCCCTACCTTTCTTATTTCTTCCATGCCCTTGTTGGTTATTGGGGGCATGTTGATTATGGAGGTTCTGCTGTTCGTAGAAATAACCTTGAGGAGTAGGAGGAATTAGGGTCAGAGCAGGAGTAGGTTGCACAGGTGGTGGGTAATAGGTGGGGGAAGCTGGGGGGGCTGCAAATCCGACCGTATGGACATTACACAAGTGTGTTGAGCAACTTGGTCGATGGACCCAAGGAACTGGTGCAGGAGGCACATAGGCAGGTGTGGCTCCAAACTAAGCTGTTACGCATGAAAAATCAGGGGCAAAACTTGGTTGGGAAACACTAGGGATGTTATCGGAATGGGGTGGCATCGAAGGAGATGTCGTTAAAAGTGGGGATGCTGAGTAACAGATCCAATGACTCTAGGGATGTTATCGGAATGGGGTGGCATCGAAGGAGATGTCGTTAAAAGTGGGGATGCTGAGTAACAGATCCAATGACTCCATCGGTAGTATGGGATGCCCCCAACGTATCTCAACGTGAGGAGCCAACATGGGGAGCATTGGGTATAATGGTATACAAATAACTCGATTGGGTGTAGATGAGATCAAACTATTGTTCCTTCAAGATGGCTTCCTCCTCGGTTTGTGGGTGCTTAGATGCAACATCCTTGGCGATGGGAGGGGGCAAGGTTTTAAGAAACCAATCTAGGAAAATCCTATCATATAACTAGATCTTACACAAGCTGTGACGAAGATGCCATTCATGGATATGATTCGTGATATGGGTAGCTGTGTTTTGTCTACAGGATAATATAATTTCCACACCCTCATTATATCGAATGGGTAACTGGAAATACTGGAGAAACATCGAGGCTAACGAGGAAAAGTTCAGGTAGGTGGCATGAGGCAATTCGATATATCATTTAGCCACAACACTTGCGAGTGTGCGCTGGAATAACCACAGTTGGATAGAATCATCCACTATGTTGTTAGATGAACACCATAAGTAGAATGACATAATACAATTTTGGGGGTCTTCTCCCACCTTTCCCTCAAACTTAGGGATGTCTGAGGGGATTTTGGTAGGCATGGGAGGCCATAATGTGTTATGACGAATGGGGTCATTGGTCAACTGTGCCAAATCAGGGAGGTTGAGACTGGCCATAAAAGGTAGACTAGAACCGAGAGTGGATCGGAAGGGGCCAACAATGATGCCAGTGCCAGCAGGAATGTAGTTCCCATGGGTAAATGGGGGTGGGTTAGGTTGACTTCCAATAGTAGGAGTAGTCACTAGGATGGTAGGAATACTTGGAATGGATGTGGAAGGGCCACTTCCCCCATGCATGAATGGTGGTATGGTAGGAACCACTGTGGTTGAAGTGGGGCCACCACGAGTGGGTAGTAGACCAATAACAGTGTGTGCGGTGGAAAAGGGCTCACTAGGACCAGGACTTGTCGGTCCAGCAAAAGGGACACTCTGAATGATGGGTGGAAGGGACACAAGCCCACTATCAACTGTCCCCCCCTGAAAGGGGTTAGGAGGTGCACCAACCATGGAGATAGATGGGGCAGTGAACAAGGTAGGTTAAAATTGATAGGAATTAGAATCAAAATTAGAGGCTGATATATGGCTCTGAAGGTGGTGAATGACGTCGAATATGGATCTGATGGTGACGGTTCAAGGAACTGAACTGAGGGGTACACCCCCTAAGCCTAAGCAAGTAGTGTGGTGGAGCTATGATGACGTAATGGTGTGTTGTATAATGAATGTAGGCGTAAGAGTGTCAACGTTGGCTCAAAAACCCAACTACAACCGAGTGTGTAGAAGGACAGCGTACAAATGGTGGCTCAAAGGCCAAAAAGCAAGCTCTAAAACCAAACTAGAATAACGTGTTATAATAGGCGAGTCTACAACAAAGTGGCCAGAACTCCAAAAAACAACACTACCTGGAAAGAAAATGATGCACTAGCCTATGGGGTATGAGTGCAAGCAAACTCCTAGCTACAAGCTGGAAGCCCATCACAAATCGTGTCTTTTGTAGGGTGATGAAATCCTAGTCAAACAATACGAAATGGAAGAATGATACACTAAGAAAATCCCACTACCGAGAGGGACCTCGGGTAAAATATCCCTAGATAGAATGGCAACTAGTCTACCTCCTTCATGACACATCCGAAGTGGTTTACTGGCACTTCAACCCTTTGGTCCTCGACACCCGATATACTCTAGCATGCACGAGGAGGACTATGAAGGGTTATCCTTCGATACATAATGGAGTGCAGTATTCCACCCTGACTTCTAAAACCCATTCGTTGTGGCTTAGTCCCACAGAGCGGGGGGCCCTCTGATAGACTGGTCATGACCGTGTCAACAAGTACACGAGGATTTTGGTCTCCTAATGGCCAACAACTATGTCTCAAATGTGAGTGACAAAGGGGTGTTATTTGGATGCCTATCCCTAATGTCATAACTTAGCTACAAGATTATTTTGTTCCTTAAATGAGGTTACAATGTTGGTTGAGTTAAGTTAAATTTTTAGGATAGATCGGGGTCATGAACCAAGCATTTTTACTTCAGGGTGTGAGATGTGTGCACAAGTGATGTGTAAAAAATATAAACCCCAAGGACTCGGTTTTTGCTTCAGCAGCTCTATCAAGAATGTGGCATCCAAATGAAGGATTCATTCCCCTACACGCCAAAACAAAATGGTGTGGAAGAGCGCAAAAACAGGGCATTCAAGGAGATGACAACCTCTATGATTGAAGCCAAGGATTTAAGTCCTAAGCTATGGGCTGAAGCCATAAATTGTGATGCATACATCCAAAACATATCTCTTCACTAATCAGTGGATAGAAAAAAACCATTTGAGGCTTGGTTTGGTCACAAGGCAAAAATATCTCATTTCAAGATTTTTGGCTCAAAGGCTTGGGTTAGGATTCCTCTAGAGAAGAGAAAGGCCTTGCAGCCACAAAGCAAGGGTTGCATCATGGTTGGATATTCTGAAGATGCAAAGGGATACAAGCTATTTTTTTCCTCATCTCAAAAGACCTTCATTGAAAGGAGTGTGCAATTTGAAGAAGAACTGATGCCAGAGCTTGAACTAGCAATGGGGGAATGCTTAACTCCTCCACCACAAGATGATGTAAGCGATGAATATTTTTTGATATTTCTGATATTTATGATTCTGATATGGATGAAGATGATGATGAGAATCATGGCTCACCCATTCGTCCCAAACGGGCTAAGAAAACCATAGGAGAAGCTGGGGATTCGGCTCGAAATCTACTAGATTCTAGAAAGATTATATCACTATTTCACACTGCTTTCTCTACAAGTGAAGTGGTTCTTGTTGAGAAATGATTCATTATGGTTGGATATAATCATCAATCATATAAGGAAGCATCACTTGAACCAATATGGAAAAAAACCATGCAAGAAGAGTTCAACTCATTGCAAGATAATGAGACTTGGGAATTGGTTTCCTTGCCCTCTAAGAGGAAACTAGTGCAATGCAAATGGGTTTATAGGACAAAGGTAGATGCTAATGGTTCATATGTCAAATATATGGAAAGTCTAGTTTCCAAAGGCCACTATCAATTCCAAGGAGTGGACTATTCAGATACATTTTCACCGGTTGCAAAGATGGACTCTAACAGGTTAGTTTTATCCATTTGTGGCTCTAAGTGTTGGGAGGTTCACCACATGGATGTCAAGAGTGCATTTCTTCATGGTGAACTTTAGCAATATATATATATATATATATATATATATATATAGTAACCTGAAGGTTTCCAAGAGGATCCTTCTATGGCAATATATATATATATATATATATAGTAACCTGAAGGTTTCCAAGAGGATCCTTCTATGGCAATATATATATATATATATATAGTAACCTGCAGGTTAAAGAAGTCTCTCTATGGCCTCAAGCAAGCCCCTGGGGATTGGTATGCCAAGATGGACAATTTCTACTATCACTTGGATTTGAAAGATAAAAATATGATACTAATATTTATTTGCAGCGTATTGGTGATGTATTTCAGGTCATTTTACTCTATGTTGATGATCTTTTGATTACATGTAGCTGCAACAAAGAAATTGGGTCAATCAAGTCTTCATTACACAGTGAGTTTTCCATGGCCGATCTTGGATTGTTGAAGCAATTTATTGGTTTGGAAATTGAGAAATATGAAATAGGGATAAAGGTAATCCAAAAAAAGTATGCTTCAGTCCTATTATTGAAGTTTAAGATGGCTAAATGTAAGGAAACCAAGTTCCCATTCCTTTATGGTATCAAACTAGGTGAAGTTGGTGAGTCTCCATTGGTGGATAACTCTTTGTATAGACAACTAGTCGGGATTTTGTTGTATATTAAACATTTCAGACCCGATTTAGCATACAATGTAGGTGATGTAGCTAGATATATGCAACATACTCATGATATCCATTGGAAGGCATCCAAGAGGATCCTTCACTATGTGCAAGGAACCAGACACTTCGAGGTACACTATAATGCATGTTCTCTACTAGAACTAGTCAAGTTTTTTTATTCTAATTGGGAGGGTGATCCCAATGACAGGAATTCCACTTAAGATTATGTATTCATGCTAGAACAAGGTCCCATATGATGGTTAATCAAGGAACAACACACCATCTCCCTATCTTCAACTGAGGCCAAGTACAGAGGAGCAGTGAACGCAACTACACAATGTGTGTGGTTGCAAGGTATTGTTCAAGAACTTGGAGTTGCATTTGATTCACCCAAAGTAATATGGTGTGAAAATCAAAGTGAAATCAATATTTCCACATATCCAGTGTAGAGACAGAGGACCAAATGTTAGACACTGAGAGGGGGGGTGAATCAGTGTAAAGCAATTTTACAGCTTTTCTTCACTTGTCACAGTTAGCTACCAATTCATCATTCCATTATTCTACCAGTCTCATAATCATTTCATAAACTTCATCATTCATATATCATAGCATTTAAATCATCAAGAACCATAACACAAAAGAACACAACACCATATAATTTTGTAATCTTTTGTATTAGTTTTGGTTCGGCTACAACCGTTAGGTAAAATCAGCACCTACTGATACATAGAGCACCTACTCTTCATCCAAGACCCTGCCTGGTTTTCTTAGACCCTGCTAAGAAGGGTTTGAGGTATCCTAACCTCAAAAGCAAGACAAGCTTGCATTTACAGTTAAAACTCACTGTCACATCAACTCATCTGTTTCTTCAATCTGTTTTGCTGCTTGTCAATACTGATGATCATCTGCTCAACACTCTCATCAATACTACTGCAACACACTTCTCAATCTTTGCTGTTCATCAGCACCTGCTGCCAAGTCATCAAAGTCTGCTCATCATCTCTAGTTAATCTGCTCAACAATATCTGGTCAATCTACTCATCCCTATCTGGTCAATCTGCTCATCACTGCTGCTCAAGATGCCACATGTCAACATCATCAAAAATTATGTTAGTCTGCATACATCATCACATCATAGCATGTCTCATATTCACCAACTCTGTCATGTCAGTCTGCTGTAGGTGTATTGTTTATGAACCACAAGAAATCAGATGTGTCAATACTGTCATCATCATCATGGTAGTCTTCACTTTGTCACAGAGCTGAGCATGTCAAGTCATCAAAGAAGTCTTCAATACAGTCACAGAGATGCCATCAATTCTCTTCATTGCTGAGAACAAATTAGTTCATGACTAAGGCATCATCCTTACTCAATGTATGTGCATTCAAGGATCTGCTCTAACTCATGTAACTCTGCTGATGCCAAAAACTGCTCATCAATTATGCTCAACTATCAATGAAACACAAGGATAGATATGTCTTTGACAAAACTTCATCAGTCATTAGCCCTCATAAATTCATCTTACCACAGCTCTGCCCCAAAACTCATCTATTTGTTAAGGTCATTAGTTCACACAATCTCTATCCTCTGTCAATATGATTTCAGACCTCTGTCAATATACTTTTCAGACCTCTGTGAATTAAGGCAAGTTCTTTGCAGGCCTCTCTTCACCCACAGTGACTATGCAATATTCAGAATGATAGTATCTGTACTATGAACAATAACATTGTAATGCCCTGGTTTTGACCCCGTTACATTAGATGTATATGATGTATATATTGTAATGATCATGGTGTGGAGCTAAAGGCCAAGGCCCCGCCATTGATCGGTAATGCTATGTTTTGGATTTAATTGTCACCGAAGGTCTATAGGGGGCATGCGGCATATAATATGTTGGCCGTCATGTAAATATGCATCATAATTAATTAATGGACACAACCAGCTACGGTCGCAGTAACTAAATCGAATGGGGCATGATTTCCTAAGGATAAGGGGGGGTGAAATATTTAACCTATGGGCCAATGGGGAAAAGCCAAATGTCTATAAGGAAACCCATCAAACTGTCAACTACCTTTCTTGTCTTTTTCCCCAATCATTTATTTATGCCAGAATGTGGGTGAGTTAGTTATTGCATGGAATGGGAAGAGTATGGGCAACCAAATTCGAATTGGGTAGAGACCCATTTTTTAAAAACGTGTTCTGACTTCCTTGGCAAGGAAAATGCCCAAAAACGTATGCCATTCTGCTATGCATCCACGTTTTTCAGTTTCCTCACGTTTTGGGAGCAGCTGGAGTTTTTCCTGTGTTTTTCCTTTCACGTTTCTAGCTGCTGGCTTCATTTTTCCCATGGATTGGAGGTCGTTTTTGTAGTGTTGGGGATTGGGTTGTCTTCCTCACGTTTTTGGAGCTGCTGGTGCATTTTCCATTCACGTTTTTGGAAGTTTCATGTGTTTTTACCATGGCTGTGAAGGGCCATTCACGTTTTTGGTTGTCTCACTGACTATTGGTCTCACGCACAGGCTATTTGGGACGTTTTTCCCTGCTGTGAGTTGTGCTCACTGATAAGCTTTAGGACTGTGTGTTTTCCCCCACGTTGTGAGCCGTTTTTGCTATTACATTTGGGGCTGTGTAATTCTTTTCTCATGTTTAAGCTGTGATAGCTAAATTGGTTGCCTGAGTGCAAAGGTTGGTCTTTGGACTGTGTGAGGTGTGAGGATTCTGGCTTGGTTGCTTGATAAACCTGGTGTTAGAAACCACACAGACAGAGCTAGAGGGCTGGCCTTCTTCTCCAACACCCCTGAATAGCACTGGAAGGGAATGCAGGGCCTGAAGGACTGTGTAGCAGAGAAGGGACTGATTCCTTGTGTTGGGTGTGTTTGGGTGTTTTAGAGGTCAGGCTAGTTCTGGTGTAGGTGTTCTTAGCTCTGTAATGAGCTCACCAGCTTAGCAAATAGTCCTTCTCCAACTCCGGGATGGCCTGATAAACCCAACTGAGTTGGCTTGGCTGTGTTTTGGTTACCTTGGGCTATGTGTCAGCCTGCTAGTTCCCTTATTCCTTGGAGAATCATGCCCAGCTCGGGGGTGGCAGCGTTGCTGAGAGATTGATGAGCACACTGGCCTATGGTTGGGTGGAACGTCGCAGCGACGTAGCTGGTTGCGGAAGGAGTTCTTCATAAGATGAGTGCTCTTGTGTAATTTACCTCTGCAATTCTATATTTACTGTAATGAAAATGAAATGAACATGATAAATGCATGCATGACTGAATGTTTGTTTGAATGCTGTTGGTTTCCGCTGTGTATGATGATTAAAATGCATCTGTGCATGATAAACATCCATGTGTGCACATTTTAGTTTAAATTCTCTTTCAGCATTCTGTTTTAGGCAATTTTAAGCCTGTACATGTTCATGGGCGGTTAGCCCGTCTGATAAAGCTTGGAGTCGCGTCCTCTTTGCCGGTCGGAGGCTTGGGGACGTGACAAACATAGTTAGGTCTCCACAAAATCTTCTTTAGAAAACAAGATGCAAACCTCGGATCTATGACATCAAACCTGGAAGATACTGTCAAGAATGGAAACCAGAAATGGAAATTTCCAGGTAATAGATGGTCACATCATAAGCACCCAGATTTATAAGATGTATAATGCTGAGTTTGCAATTGCAGACATACCTGAAATAGTTTTTCCATTCACTTCTTTCTCCGCGACTCTTTTACCATTCTATCTCTCTCCATCTTTAATTCTGGATGTGTGCTTGCGGATGACCTCAAACGCAGTCAAGACTTGGACTGTGTAGCATGCACCATCATCAAACTGCTTGCACAACTCTGGTCACCATGAAAACTGTCTCATGAATTCAGGACTGTTCATCTAGGGCAGCAACGAATAAGGTTTCATCATCCTTCACTAAGGCTGCCACAGTGATTTGAATAGCATTCATTCATGCCCAGAAATCAATATGAGATGGAATGCTGTAGATGTCATCACATGTTGGAAAGAATTCACCAACAAAAGGGCTCGTTTTAGCCAACAGAGAACACCAACCATGTTAAAAGAGAACTCGGGTATACAAGTGTCAATGGATGGACCCTTCAGGACTGTCGTATCTTGAAGTAAAACAAAAAAGAATACAGTCTGCTGCCACGAGTATTGTTGCTGCTATTACTGTCTAAATCTGGTGTTCGGATCTCTTGTCAATGCATTATCAGTGTAGAAGACCTCAAGCATAGTTGTTCTATAGGTGACAAGAAAGACCTTTCACAGCTGCAAATTCAGGACCGAGGAGAGTGCTAGGTCTTGTCAAGAGCTGCCACCAAAAAATACACCAAGAAAAAAAAAGAGTTCACCAAAAATTACAATCAGCTGTCACCAAGAAAGGTTCACCAAAAATTACAGTCTGCTACCACCAGCGAATAGAGACTCAAAACTTGGACCCCAAAAAAAATGTGACTGTTGTTTTTGTTCTTCCACTGCTGCCCACGAAAAAACCTTAGCTCACTCTCTAAACCAGCGAAAACAAATCTCTTACTGATCCATAACTCAGGACTGTTAAAATATGTTTCCAAACATGAACCTCGGTTCTAAATGAAAGCAGCAGTAGTTCTTAAACTCAGGAACAGGTGATGAAACCAAAAAGAAACTTCTGCGGTAACCTCGGATAAGGAAGAAAGAAAAAAAAAACTTTCCGCGTTCCAACATGTGTTGGTGACAAAAACTTCTGTCAAGAAATTTCGTATCTGCTACTGCCTGAGGAAACACGAATTATAATCCCAATAAAATATCTTTTATATCTGGGAGGAAAACTCGGTCCTGCTGCCCTTTTTGCTGCTGCTGCAAAAAAAAAGGTCACGATGAAACCTCTGTGCCACTGCTCCTTAAACACCCGAGAGACTCAATTCAATTTACTGCTGCAAAAAATGTCCTTCCTATGCTGGTAATTCGGATCTGTCATACAACTATTCCGTCCACCAAAAATTTCCTCAGTCCAGCTGCCTCCCGAAATTCTCCTTTGTTGTTCTGCGGCTGCCTCAGAGCTCCACCGAAATTTCCACATCCAAAAGTGAGGATTTGATGGGGTATATATACTAAATTTTCACCCAGATTTTGCTGAGCCGACTTGTATTTGATTTTATTTTTTAATGGGGCCGACATAGCAATAATATATTTATATTTTTAATTTACTTTTCGGAGCCGACTTGTCAAATTAAATATTAATACTTTGGAGCCGACTTCTTCAAGGCATTTTCAAGGTTTCTTTCCAACAATCCATTGATTCTATCAATACAAGGGCTTCCACTTCAAGCCAAGGGCATCCACCACATGCCAGAGACCATATAAGGTCATCACCATCATAATACATGCAAGAGTTCCATGATCTTTTCAACCAATGACACAAGGGGATCAAGTGCAAGCACTAGGACCAACCAATGCATCAAAGACTTCATCAAAGTGCCATCATGCCACCATATAAGTGGGCTCCATGACCTTTGCAAGGGCATCATGGTCTTCATCGAGGATTCCAAGACTTCATGAGCTTCTCCAACGTCTACCAGGGCTTCAAGACCATCTCTAAGGTCTTGAGCATCATCAGCTAGGTCTTCAACATCCTCAGCAAAGTGGTGGCATCAAAATCCAAGCGTGTGGGTATAAGGACTTTGTCAACTGGGTACAAGTGCTTCAAGGCAGAAACCGACTCTGTAAATGATCAAGGCATTGCAGATGGGACTTGGTGGCATCAATGACATCCCGTGGGGCCATTGCAAGTCCATGTTGGCATCAATGACAATTTCATCAACACCAAACACATTGATATACACATGCACTTTATCCAGAGCTTGGTGCTCTATGTATCAGTAGGTGTTGATTTTACCTAACGGTTGTAGCCGGACCAAAACTAATACAAAAAGATTACAAAAGTATATGGTGTTGTGTTCTTGTGTGTTATGGTTCCTGATGATTCAAATGCTTTTGATATGTGAATGATGAAGTGAAAGATGCTTATGAAATGATTAAGAGATTAGTAGAATAATCGTATGATGAATTGATAAGTTGATTGTGATAAGCTAAGAAAAGTTTTAAAATTGGCTTCACACTGATTCACCCCCCCTCTCAGTGTCTAACAATTGGTATCAAAGCCAGTCTTCGTCACGAGCCTAGCAAGCTTGAAGGAGATCCTTAGACACAATGGAGGAAAAGAAAGAGTCATCAAGCAATGACGTGCCTGTACTTGATATTACAGATTATTTCAGTTGGAGAAACAAAATGAAGGCTTATCTGAAGAAGTTTGGTATTTGTGAAATTGTCATCAATCCACCCGCTCCATCAAACAAGAAAGGAAAACCAGCTGCACAGAAGGAAACGAAGAAGGACAACACTACAGCCTTGAAGTTCCTCATGGATGGACTTCCCAGCTCAGTGAAGGAAAGTGTAGGAGAGTACACTTCGGCAAAAGACCTATGGTTCAAGCTGGAGAGTGAATATCAGAAGGCAAGACCAAAACCCGAAAAGACAGATCAGAAATCAGAAGACAAGCCCCCAGAAGAGCTCAATCAAGAAGAAGACAAACAAGAAGAGGACTCTAATAAAGGTATGGACTCTTGTGATTATAATGATAGCTTGTGTGATGAAATTGAGAAGGTTCTTGCAGAAGATGATGAAGGGCTATCAAAGACTGCATATCAGATACATATCACGTTGCTAAATATTGATCTTAGAGCCAATTGGTTCCTAAGCATAGTGAAACTAAACCAGAGTGATTTCATGAAGTTCAAAAAGGAAATCTTGGACTCCTTGAATGAATATAAGCAGAAGACCATGTCAATGAAAGTGTTGCTCCTAAAGCTCAAAGGCAAGGACAAAGAGTTGCGAGATCAAATGAAAGACAAGGATGCTGAAATTGAACAATTAAAGATTGAATTGATCAATCAAAAGGTAGAATCAGAAAAGCCTGCTCAAGAGCTTGAAGAAACTAGAGAGGTCAATCATGATCTGAAGACTCAGCTGGAGGAAGCCAAGAGGACAGAAGAAATCTTGAAGAGTCAGCTAGAAGAAAAGGAGGATACAGTCCAGAAGCTGGAATTGGAGGTAGTTGGTCTCAGGAAGAAAGGTAAAAAGAACGAAGCCTTGGTCAAGCTCCAGGACAGTTCAATTGTCCTAGATAAGATCTTAGATTGTCAAAGATCTCCACTCGACAAAACTGGTCTTGGTTACAAAAAGAACAAAGAAAAATCTGAAGATGACACTTGGTCTCTGAAGACTCTAGAAGCAGGTCCATCAACGTCCAAAGCCGCTCCCCATGCATCTGCACATGACAACAAGGATTTTGGAAGTTCAAAGATGAAACAAAAAGTTAGGTCTATTCCTCAAAGCAACTTCATTAAAGAAACAGCTCAAAGACCCAAGTATGAAAGTGGCTTCAATGGTTATTGTTATTTTTGTTCTAACTTTGGTCATAAGGCTATGGATTGTAGATTCTATGGAAGAAGAAGGGCTGGAAGCCCCAATGTCTCAATTAGATGTTGGACATGCAATCAAGTCGGACATGTTGCTGCCAAATGTCACACATTGAGATGCTACCCCTGCAGTGGGTTTGGACACAAAGCCCATGAATGTGCTAGTCAAAGAAGTCAAGCAAGTAGATTTGAAGATCAGAAGACAAATGTCTACATTCAAGGACACTCTCAAGCATGGAAAAATGAAGTAGATCAAAGAAGTGTTGGAAGTTCCAACAGCTCAGTCAGGTGCTGGTCATGCAACAATGTTGGTCACATTGCTGCACATTGTTGTACGATGAGATGTTATAGCTGCAGTGGCCTTGGGCACAAAGCTCAAGATTGTTGGAGTACACAAAAACAATCCTTGAGAAGTTACCCAGACAACTCATCAAGGAAAGCCAGTACAAATGAAGGAACAAATGCTCAAAGGACAGATGCCAAGAAGCAAGTATGGATAAGGAAGACCGAGCAGTCACAGATAGGAGAAGCTGATCAGAGCAGGGAAGATGGCTGCCATACGGCAAGCCAAGTGTAAGGTCTCTCAAAGACCTTAACACACCTTGAGTTCATGAGGCTGGAGAATGAACTCAAAGGAGAAAGGATGGTTACTCCAGATAGGTCCTAGGATTGTGCATATTGACAGGGGGAGCAGTTAGCAGTGATCAGAGATTTCAGACACAGGTATGTGGACACCCTTTGCCATTGATGCCAAAGGGGGAGAAATGAAGACAAAGGGAGAGATGAAGACAAAATGGGAGCATGCTCACAGGGGGAGCATGAGTTGCTGTCATCAATAACAAAGGGGGAGATTGTTGATGAAATTGTCATTGATGCCAACATGGACTTGCAGTGGCCCCACGGGATGTCATTGATGCCACCAAGTCCCATCTGCAATGCCTTGATCCCTTACAGAGTCGGTTTGTGCCTTGAAGCACCTTCTACCCAGATGACAAAGTCCCTGTACCCACACGCTTGGATTTTGATGCCACCACTTTGCTGAGGATGTTGAAGACCCAGCTGATGATGCTCAAGACCTTAGAGATGGTCTTGAAGCCCTGGTAGACGTTGGAGAAGCCCATGAAGTCTTGGAATCCCCGATGAAGACCATGATGCCCTTGCAAAGGTCATGGAGCCCACTTATATGGTGGCATGATGGCACTTTGATGAAGTCTTTGATGCATTGGTTGGTCCTAGTGCTTGCACTTGATCCCCTTGTGTCATTGGTTGAAAAGATCATGGAACTCTTGCATGTATTATGATGGTGATGACCTTATATGGTCTCTGGCATGTGGTGGATGCCCTTGGCTTGAAGTGGAAGCCCTTCTATTGATAGAATCAATGGATTGTTGGAAAGAAACCTTGAAAATGCCTTGAAGAAGTCGGCTCCAAAGTATTAATATTTAAAACCTTGAAAATGCCTTGAAGAAGTCGACTCCAAAGTATTAATATTTAAAATTAATACAAGGACTTTGTCAACTGGGTACAAGGACTTTGTCAACTGGGTACAAGGTGCTTCAAGGCACAAACCGACTCTGTAAGGGATTAAGGCATTGCAGATGGGACTTGGTGGCATCAATGACATCCCATGGGGCCACTGCAAGTCCATGTTGGCATCAATGACAATTTCATCAACACCAAACACATTGATATACACATGCACTTTATCCAGAGCTTGGTGCATGATTAGGTGATAGCCTTGCAGTATTGTTTATCTGCAGAGTAAACTGCTGACATTTCCACCAAGTGCTTCACACAGAAGACCTTCACCTATCTGAGATACCTTCTTGGAATGAGTGATACATGGTTATGGCTACCATTCATTTTCATATATTTGGTTCCATGTCCATTTTTGATGGGAGGTCTTGTTCCCATGTGATTTTCCTCCTTACCTTGTTTTTATGGACAAATAAACTTTTTTGTTGTATGAGGTGACTTGAGCCTTAGTTTCCAAGGCCTCCATGATATTTTTGGTTAAGTTGTGATAACTAAGGATTAATGGGGCATTTTAGAAAATAATCCACCTTAGTACCATATTCTTATACCTTAGGCACATCTCATTTACATTCATGCAGTGATTCCATGGTTTAGACTTAGGGAAATTGGTCATTTACTCACATTTGAGGCTCTCTTGGTTGATCATTCTGCATAGTTGAAGCGCTTCAGGTTGATCATTCTGAAAACCCAGGAACCCACATTGATTATAGTCAACTAGCATGTGCCCCCATCCCCAATTTCAGGTATCTTGTTTGACTTGAGGCGCTAGTGCTTGGTTAAGTTGTTTTTGGCCTTCCTTGGACATTTATTACCCTCCTAGAGCCACTCCCACTCACCCATCTGCTCATCCATGCCTGTAATACCTCCATTTATGTTCCATCATGCATTTCCTATGTTCACACATGCATTCGTGACCGTTTGGGATGATTAGGAAGCTCATTGGTCCACTTAGGGGGGTTTGAGGGTCAAATCTTGAGCTGACACTTGTATGCATCCAGATGGCTTCCAAAGCCTCACAAATTTTCCCTATTGTATAATATACTTGATCCAGACATGGTTACATGTTGTACAATCATAATAATATCTATTATTGACCTCATGTGTGTATGATATTTTCTCTCTTTCAGTTATTTTGTGCATAGATTGTGAACAATATCGAATTGTGAGAGTTTCTTAGGCTCCTAGATCCAATTGTGAATCGATTCTCATAGAATTTGAGTCAATCCAGGCTGTGTGTAGATCAAAAGTAGAGTAAATTAGAGAAGAACCAGTGACAGAAGACCAGAGAGCATTAGAGGAGAGAGAAGTCAATAAAGATAAGAGGAGAAGATCTAGCACAAAGTCTGTCTCTCAATGCACAGACAAAAATGTGTCGTATATTTCTCAAGCTAGATGAAGAGTGCATTTGTGGTTTTTCCCAAATGGATTTCCACGTTAGATACTATTTCAAATGTATAAATGATTAATGTGTTTATTTCGCATGTATGTTTACTATGAATAAGTGTTTATCTATTTGCTTGCAAATGAGTTTATATGCATACGCCGCAATGTTGTAGTCGGAATCGCCTAAGTTGCATTATATTTACTGTTATAGTATATATTGATGGTTGAATAGTGTCACATATTAACTATGCATAATTAGTTTAAGTAACCCACCCCCTTACTTCAGTCAAAGAACTTGGTAAGATACCAAGGAAAGAGAAATCCCGCAACCAACCACAGAAAATTGGTTTTGGAAGTTACCCATAAAGAGATATCTCGGGTGAGACTGCATCTGCGTCGCAGGTGCTTCTGACTGAGCCCTACTCTATCGGGCTAATATCTTTTGATTTGCTGCACGCAACAGAAGGTACAAACCTGGGTATAAGAGAGAAGAAACGCCAACAACCATCAAAACCAAGGATTTTATCCCTCTTGACCATGTTGATTGGTTTAAAAACCCCATTCCAATGTCAAATGATTTTGAGGAAGATAACATGGCCAACATTTCAACAACCATCAAGGTGGAAATTTTTGTCATTGTCGACATCAGTGTGAACATTTTACTTGGAGCCTCCTGTTCTCAACAAAAAGTCACAACTTCTAAAGCATTGTTCCATTAGTTCTAGGATATATCTTCCTAGTCATATTTAGAAATTCTAAGACTCGACCCCATACCATTGTCAAGCATCATATTGACACATGGCATGATTCCCCACCAATATGACAAAAACAACAACTCGTACATCCATCCAAAGCACCAACCATCAAATAAGAGATATAAAAACTTTTCCAAGATGGGTTTATCTATCCCATCACCTGCACGTCTTGGGTATCTAATCTCATCCCCGTTAACAAAAATTATGGAGCTATTTGGGTATGCATTAGCTTTAGAGACTTAAATCAATCTTGTACCAAAGATAATCTACCAACCCCTTTCATTGACCAAATTATTGATGCTTGCACTAGAGATGAATTCCTGTCATTTATGGATGGAATTATCTAGATATAATCAAATCCAAATCTGTTAGTAGGATCAATACAAAATGAACTTCAGTACACCATGGGGAGCATTTTTCTATCATGTATTGTCATTCTAACTTAAGGTTGCCAGAGCCACATTCCAATGCATTATGTACTATGTGTTTAGCCACTCAACACAAATCACCTTAGCTTACCTTAACAATACCACTACCAAGTCTAAAGAACACACCAATCACATAACTGACCTCCACACCATATTTCTGTGATGTCAAAAGTACATACATTTGAACCCCCTCAAGTGCATCTTCTATGTCATAGTTTGACATTTGTGTTAGTTCATCATATGTGAGCAAGGGATCATAGTAAATCCTTTTAAACTTCAATCCATTCTCAAACTATCCCCCAAAAATACATGACATCCATTGTAAAGTATAAAAGGAAAAGTATTTTTTCTCCATTCGCTTGTCCTTGATTTCACATTAGCATAGAATTGTTATGTATCCTACAAAGAAAAAGGGCTTAATGGGGGGCCTAAGCTTAATTTTGATTTGCTAAAAATACAAAGAAGGATTTGAGGACTAACCTGGAACTCATAGAATCAAAATTTACTAGTCCAATCGCCCATAATCACATTAGAGGCTTTAGGGCGTCAAACCACAAATAGTCACAATGGATTTCTAAATGTGGGCCCCACCCCTATTTATAGCTAGAAATCCCAATATTCCACTAGCTTGTTAAGGATTTTTATAGCTCTATTTGACCCATCATCAACACCATTGTGATCACAATAGTGTACTCTTAAACATGGTGTCATTTCTTTTATTCTCTCCAAAACTTCATCTCGACTCCTTTTTTCGACCATTTCCTCGGGTATAATAACCCATTGTTGATTCCATTTGTGCACCATTACATTTCTTGTCATGAGAACTGTTACACCATGATTTTGACTAGACAGGGTCTTTTTCACCCAAACATCCACAACCACCTCAACCGATGTTTCTACTCAACCTAGCATATAAGCTTCACACCCTCCACATAGATTTCATATATCTAGTTAATGTGTTGATATCCTTAAGGTTCTCTTCCCTTGGGAATACACATCATAACCTTCACTACGACATCCCTTCTCTGAGCAATATCATTCTACTATCATGGGAATGCTTGCCATTACAACCTCTTATATCCTAGCATCCATGTTGCATCACCCTTAGACCTAGGAGTCCGACAACCCACTGTCTCACCACGAAATATGCATAATTATTTCTTGATGCATATTGTTGAGAACACTTATTAGATCCTTGGGCATTTTTGGGTTACATTTTAACGACCTTTAATCCACACTATGATTAGATGGCCATTTATGTTCCCTGCCATCTCATCAACCTCTGAGAAAACCCATGATGGGGCCCTACCCTATGATTAAAACAATGCCCTTGCCTCATCATGCTTGTAGGTACACTTTTCAAACTCTTTATTCATTGGGAAATTGTCTTCTCATCTATGAAAATTCCCCTTATTCTTTTATTCATTTTTAATAAAAATTCCCGAACACATAAAAAACGAAGGAATATTTCAATACCATTATTCTTGTTTCTATCAGTAATGCCCCTAGACATCCTTGATCAAAGTATTTGCAACATGACACTTTACACCTACCGACACCTTCATTTGTTATCACTATCGCCTTGCCACATGATCCTCCTACTCATCCTAGTATGAAATCACCAAATGATCCCCAATGTATAATCTTTTCATTCGATGGCCCTTCAACCCCTCGTTAAACTCTGCACATTTGTTCGAATATTGTTTCCTAGTGTCAACCACCTCTCTCACTCCAATCAAGGGAATTCATGAGCCTCATGCTTACTAGTTTGTCTTATTATATTTTTTCACCACCATAGTCAGCTACAATATGTATTATTGGTCCTCATCAACTTGATCCTCATCTCGTAATTTTCCTTAGCACTCATTGACTTCAACAAAGTACATTATAAGAGTTACAGAGGTTGTGGTTGTATCTTCGTTACTCTTCTCATCAATAAAGGGTTATCCCATATTGAGTAGAGAGAGACATCATAGCTCTTTGCCTCAATAGTCTCCCCTATGCTTGACACCAAGTCCTTTATCACATCAAGGGGAGTCGTGCATTCCAATGGTTGCAACATTTTCAATCATGTTTGAAGACAACCAAATCTAACATTACAAATTTACCTCCCTCCTGACATCATCATTAGTATTAAGGTTCCCCACCTCCATGGGTTGTTTGAGATGGTGCAAAGTTTCCCCCCTTTAGCCTCATTTCCATCACATCATGATTCCAAACACACATACTTAGGTTAGAGATTGAATCCAACTTCGACCTTACTACAACAATTCATAGAGTTGACCCCCTCGTCTCCTCTCATTGTAATTTACTTAAGATAAAACTTAATGAGCATAGGGATTCCTATCTCGTTTGTATAAAATCATTCTTTATATCACATCCATCAAGTTGCTACTTCACAAGTCATCACCACTGCTCTCTCATAAACTATCCTTTGTTCTCAAAAATTGCTCTCTTACTCTCATAGTTATGGAATATCAACAAGGAAAGAAACTATGATGTATTTTGGGTATCTAGGTCCCTCCTAACCTCATACATCAGGGAGCATCTATTATCACTTGATTTTATCACACCTATGACATTTCAGTGGTTAATTATTGAAATGCATCATCAAAAGACAACATGCATCTCACAAAGCTTCCATTTTATAAAAAAATCAACATGTGCAATAAAGTTGTTCTAGCACAATGAAACTTTGGTTGACCCACACAACTTCAAACAAAGGAATTCCACACTACATTGCGTGAAATTTCCTTTGAAACCCATGTTATTATGCATACACACATACTAATAAAAATTGAAGTGCATTCAAGCTATTCAACTGTATTTTGAGTACCAAAGAGATTTAAATTGGATTCTATTAGGTACTAGCATTCAATAACCCCATCTTTGTACTTAAACCAATTCATGAAGAAGTGCATTCAGATCTTGAATTAGTTCTTCAAAGACCTCCAAATTGGGTATACAAGGAATCCATAAGCATACATTCAATAAGAAAGATCTAGAGCAAGGTTATTCTACAATATTTTTCTTGGAAGACATATCTTCCATCCACGATCTCACCATTCATTGACATCTTGATCTCCCTTGATTTCTTCCTCAAGAAGCAAGTGTTTTCATTCACCATTCCAAGTTAGTTAGTGAGAAACTAAAGAGAATTCAAAGGACCCCCCCAAAGGGAGGGATTGTTGTATGCCTCTTGGAATCTACATTTCTCAAGGTGATACTATTGTATTCTAAGATTTTCCATTAGACAATAAACATTTGATCGAATCTTAGCTCTTTATTTTGTTTTTCATGTCAATTTTGAAAGTTTAATCTTATAAGTAGCTCTTGTATTTGTTGCTACTTATTTCATATATTCAACATCATTATATTGGTCATACTAACCCACTCATGTATTGTTGCCTAGGTTTCAACCTACAAGGAAATGAGATTTAGCTCATCCTCGAGCCATTTTTCTCACAACACCGTTTATTTTCTTCTCATCCAATTTTCTACAAATGTATTTAAGTATTTAAATTTACACAAAACCTCAAATTTCTTATGAAGGAAATAAATTCATGTGTTCCTTGATAAATCATTGACGAATGAAACATAATATGTAGATTTAGCTAGTGATGAAACATGAGCACGTGTAAACACATCACTGCGTATTAACTCCAAATTATTTTTCTCTTGTAGCACCAAATGAGAATCTCACTCTTTTGTGTTTACCAAATATACAATGTTCACAAATATCAAATCTAATGAGAAATAAAACATACCTTCAACCATACCTTTAATATGATTTATATCAACCATCTTGATTGGGTACAAGAGTTCCTCATGGGATACATAACAGATCTTGATATAGTTCAATGTTGGAATAATTTATTAATGGAAACAAGGTCCACTTTATACAATTAAGAATGTTGCTATCCTCTTTAAGACTTGCATCTATTCATGATATCTCTCTACTCTTATACAACAAGTTGATCTTTATCACATGTATGCATCTTGTTTTATCAGACTTGTGGATTTAAACAAAATATGACAGGAACATCTCCTCCAAATTTTCGTTGCACAAATTAAAGTCTAATATTGAGAAGTTTGTTGCAAAATGTGAACCTTGTTTACACAAGGTAGAAATTATTCATTATCTTTGTCTTTCTCCATTCTTAATCCATCCCAATTAGAACTCGAAAGATCTATTTGTGGAGTTTATCACACGTGTGACTATCTAAATGTAGGGATGTTATCTATATGGTAGTGAATCATTGTACCTAGTGTTCCTATTTCCTCATAAATACGAAGTTTATAACTTCTAATTAATTATTCAAGGATGTTTGTAATCTCCATGTAGGACTCCCTGATTGTATCATTAGCAACAAGAATATCAAGTTTGTAAGTCAACTATGAGAAAACAAAAAGTTCAAATTAGTAGAGGTCATGTTAACTACAAGCATTGCATATCAACCTTACACACATTAGCAAAACATAGGTAGTAGATATGTGCCTAGATAAGTATCTTTAGACGTGCCCATTTATGCCTAGGATTGGGAGTAGGGACTAGATTTGGATTTGGATCACTGTGAACTTCATTTTCAATTTCATAAATTGATTCAACTGGGTATTATGCTTCGTATTTTGAATCTGAAACATTGATGGAAACATTATCATATGTAAAAGGTGTAGGTAGAATGGTTTTACCTCCTCTTTCAAATGGAAGCTGAGACTATACTGGATATGAGTATGGCAGAAAGAGTGATAATTCATATGCCTTGGAGACATGGTTTGCAACACCTTTCACTATAATCTTCCTAGTTGAAATATCTGAGATCTCCACCGAGTCGGGACCAATTACTACTCACTTTGGTGGGCCAACATTTGTCATCTATTATATAGATAAAAAATTTGCAGCTAAGGAGGGAACATAGAGTACATATTTGAACACTCCATGCTTTAACTTGATTAAACCTTTTCCTTCAGCTCGAATTTGAGTGTCATCACCCATGTGAATACTTGGACCATCAGTAAGTTGTAAGGACGAGAATAATTCTTTGGATGCAACAATATGATTGGAGGCTCCTGAATCAATGAGGGAGGCATGTGATTTTTAACAACTAGCCTTAAGTGCATCGCATCTCTCATCATGATCTTCAGTCTTGTCTCTAGAGTCATCCTCCCTTGCTCCTTCAGGGAGGGAAATATTGTGTTGCTCAAGGAGTTTTGTCATCTGATCTATGGTCTTCTTCATACAATATTTCTATGTATGGTTTCCTTTCTTACAATAGGAGCACTTTCCCTTCTCATACCTTTGATGTTTTTCCTTCCTAGATCTCAAAGCTTCATCTGATGGATCAAACTAATCTTTAGGTTCAAATTTAGTGTTTTTATTTTATTTACCTTTCATATTATTTCTTGTTTATGCATTTCTTGTCTCACCGGTTAAGAGAGCTTGATTTCGATAGGATATGAGAACTCCCATATGTATGAGCTTGTCTTGTTCTTGTATTAGGGAATCTGTGAAGGCATCAAGGGATGGCATTCGCTAATTAGGAGTACTCGGTATCCCAGAGTGAAAGGTATATACAAACACTGAGAATTTTGAGCCAATTTTTCTTAGTATGGATAGCACCAATTGCTCATCCTTATTCTCAATCCTGCATTGCTTGAATTGCATGACCAATGATTTTAATTTTGAGAGAAAATGTTGTATAGTTTCGAAGCAACTGGGTTGTAGTGCTATTAGCTCATTCTCCAGGATATGGCCCCTTAGCTCATCTTGTTTACCAAACAAGGATTCGAGCTTATCTCGTACTTATTTTGGAGTCTTGAGTCCATCAATATGGAACAACAACTCCCTTGAGATGTGGATGCACATGTAGCCAGAAGCTTCATCAAGCTTATTTAGATGCTTCAATTTTTCAATATATTATTGGGGTTCGACCTCTCTACCCATGGTCATCATGTACAGACCTTTGTTGCAAAAGTAAATCTGCATATATTCCCTTCAATCAAGGTAATTAAAGGGTGCAAGGATTCTAGGAGTTGGAGTTGTCGAATTCTCCATTTCACAACTATATTGGGCAACAATTCTTCAGTTTTTATTTGAATGTACCTGCAAAAACACTACAAAACAAGTCAATTCAAATTAATTTATCTCAAACACTTTTCACTTCGACATGTGGACTTTATCTGAGTACATCACACATGGATAGACTTCTCTAGACAGAATCCAGGGGGAACAATGCAATAATTCCAGGAATTATGTGGAAACTAAATGGCTCTTGGTGCATCAATGAAAGTTTCTGAGGTTCGAGGAAAGCATGGATACCTGCTATGATACCATGTTAAATTCCATGAAGCATAATATCATCAGCCTGCATGAATTCAAATGAGAAGAGAAGGATGCAAAAGAGAGAGAAGAATTTAGCATAGATTGATCAATTACTCATGACAAAATTGTACACACATAGAGACAAAATTGGAATAATATGATTATATTCATGAATCAATAATTAATATGTGATACAATGGTTATACATATAGGATAATTCTAATTCCTAAGATAGGGTTCAAAATCACTAAAATCACCACTGGAGCTCACTAATGCAACTCCAGATCACTAAAACAATTCACATTCACTTAACTGATGATGGTAGGTGAACAAATGCGCCTTATTCCCTTGAATGATGGAAACTGGCGCTACAGAAACTAGGAGTGATCTAACTGATGGGAATCAGAGCATAACTAGACTTAACTGAATACCTACTCGAGTCAACTGTTGGACACTGTTGGTGGCACTCGAAGTGGGTTCCTAAATTATAGTGATTGGTCCTTGGGGCACCTAAACTCATGCAATGAGGTGCAGTAAGTGGCATATGTCCCTTAGGTGTGTCCCCCATGCACAAGTGGAGTGATGAAGACCTCCTAAACTAGGAAAATATATAATTATACTATGTGGTCAAAGGGAGGATTAATAATAATCCCAACATAATGAGGGTAACTTACCCCAAGGATGAGGGAAGTCCCTATGATTTATTTGTTACAGTAAACAACATTTGAGTTTTGACTGTCCTTGGAAATACATGAAAGATCTCAAATTTTGTACAAATAATGGGGTGGGGGAGAATTCCTTAGGAGATTGTCCCATCATATTTGAAAAATTCATAAATAAAAGTAGGGTTAATATATTTCCTGGTGTTCCTAAGCATGAAGCATTAAATCATAAAAATATGCACATCATCACGAGATATGACATAAATATTGGAGATGAGAATCCACGAATCACTAAAATACAAAGTAAAGGGAATAAATATCCTAATCTACATAAGCAGAGAGAAATATTTAATAATGCTACAATTTTGTTTAAAGAGTTAGCGCATGAGGAGTACACTCCATAATCTTGAAATAAAACTCTCAATGAAATGTTGCAGCTTCTCATACAACAAGATGCAGTTGCAATATTGATTGATTCGATGTATATGATAAGAAATAATCCGAGCAATGAAATTTTTCTAAAACTCTCTTTCATCTAAATAAAAATGACAAAGTTGATATTGACCCATTGGTCGACCTGGAAGTAAAATTGCATCTCACAAATCGTCCTCAACTTCATATCTCAGGTAGACATAATGACTAGATCGACTTGGAAAAGGTTGGGTCGGTCACAATTGTCAAAGTCGAGAATCTATCTTAAGGTCATCGATCAGGGACTCATTGAACCCATTGGAGTCTGGAAAAAAATTAATACCACAATTATGGGTATTGACGCTCAAATCGACTTTGAAGTTATCGACCAAAAGAAGGATCCAAATCCTTCTCTTTTCTAGTTGGTCGAACATGGGGTAGAAAAATGAAAGCTTCTATATCATTAGAGAAAGAAATAATAAAATTAAAAGGTCATGTTGACAAGGTCATTATGCCTATCTACCTGTCCCAAGGAAAACGTTGGGTTAAACCAGATGATAATGATGCATATATAAGTATTTTGTACCAAATTATGAAAAATAATGAAGATTTGCTTGAACCAAATGAATATGGGGAGATCCATTTGGGCTCAATTATGTCAATCGGATAAAATTCTAACTCGAAACTATATGACTAGAAAATTGAAAACTACTAAGCACATGCAAGAGAATGATGGATAGTCAAAGTCATTCCTCAATGATCAGCATGATAATACTTTGTAATTTCAGTAATTCCAAAAGTGTTTGAGAAGAAAGTAAGGCTGTACCCGTCTTTAGTTTCAAGAAAAGCAACACCTACTAGTATACCACTTCTCAGGTACAAAGAATGTGAGTTTCCATTAACTCATGTCGAAGAAGTCTCTAAGAATGTTGGAGAACAAGGCCAATTTCAGAGCTTAGTTGAAACTTTTATCACTCATGTGTCTAGATGGTGGGACACCCATCAGTGGCGCTTGTAGACTTGGATGTCCGCTTCAAATTATTTTGTTGAAAAAAATGGAGAAAAAAAGATAACAACACAAGCATAAATTCAGAAATTTGTTCAAGGACAAGATCCAGTCGAGCACTTTAACATGTGTGAAAAATATTGGAAAAGAATTGGTTACAGGGATGAGCGAGTATCACCACATATGTTTCCCAACACATTGAATGAATTTCCCAATAAATGATACAAAATGGAAGAAGTTATGGGAGAAACATTTAACTGGAAGATCGTTAGATAAAATTTTATTAAATATTTCTCATTTTCTCCTGCAGAAGAACGCCTTAAGAAAGCAGTATAATAAGTTCACCAATTAATCAAATTGATAGAACAACCAATCAACATAGCTGAAATTATTGATCGACCAAGCTTATATTGTAAGATATTCATGACTACCGAGAAGAAACAAACTCATCTCCTAACTCAACTAGACTTGGAGAATGATAAAACCCCAAGAAAAAGTTTTTGGTGGAAGAAAGATCATCCTCAGATATCCCATTCAATAAAGTTAGCTCTGCAAATTTCTACTAAGGATAAGGAAGATGATTGTAAACTTAGAGACACCCCCCTTCCTTTACTAAATTCAAGGACGATACCAATCAATTGAAGAATCAAAAGCACCTGAGAAGATGGACAAGGAAATAAAAACAAAATAAGTCTATATCTCTATCGACCTAAAACCCAAAATGGCAAGAAATGGTGATTACTGGTCGAAACAACAAACAACAAAAATAACAAATCTTCTCAAAGAATATCAGGTTGTATTTTCCTGAGACTACAAATACATGAATGGTTGGTACAAGAAATGGCAGAGATGAAGAATGAAAGCATGCCAAATGCAAATCTTGTTAAGAAACGACCAAATAAACTAGCTCATTAATACAAAGACATAGTAAAAAGGAAATTGAGAATATGCTAATTGTTGGAATTATATACCTTGTTGATCAATTGGAGTGGACCAGTCCTGTGGTCATCCAACCAAATAAACATGACCCCATGAGACTTCAAATATGTGTCAATTTCAGAGGTCTAAATAATTTAACCCTCACAGACTTGTTTCTAACACCTTTTACTAACGAAATTACTAATGAAGTTGTTGGTGATGAATGTTATTCCTTCACAAATGCTTTCTCAGGATATAACCAAATACATATGTAAAATGAATATCAAGAAAGACTACATTTGTATGCAAAGTTGGGTCAGGACATTTGGCAAGAGCTTAGTCATATTTTCCTTGGACAAGAAAAGTTTGCAGTTGATGTATTGAGGAGATTCCGGATGGAGGACTACAGGTCGATGGCCACACCAATGATCACCAACTAGAGGAATGTTCATGCTTCTGAGGGAGAGTTGGTGGATCCTACTTTATATTGTTAGCTCATTGGTTCACTGATGTATCTAGTCAACACCAGGCCAGACTTGTGTTTTGCGGTAAACACTCTCAATCAGTTCATGGTGGAGCCTAGAAGAGTGCACTGGGTAGCCGCAAAACATGTATTGAGATACCCTGCAGAGACAATGGATTATGGTCTAAACTACAGGAGATCAGGTGGAGTTAGTTTGGTTGGCTTCACAGATTCAGATTGGGCAGGTAGTGTGATAGATTGGAAGAGCACTTTCGGTTGTTGCTTCAGTTTGGGATCGACAGCAAAGTCGTGGTTCAATCGAAGCAAAAGTCCGTTGCTTTGAGTTTTGTTGAGCCTGAGTACATGACAGCCAGTCAGGCTAGTTGCGAGGCACTATGGCTTCACAAGTTGTTGATGGATTTGTTTGATCAAGAGCTTAGGCCCACGGTGATTTACTGCGACAATCAGAGTTGCATTCAGCTCAATGAGAATCCAATGCTCCATGACAGGTCCAAGCATATAGAAATCAGATACCCTTTCATCAAGATTATGTTCAGAGAGGAGTTGTTGAGTTATGGTACATTTCCACTAATGAGTAGGTAGCAGATATTCTCACAAAATCCTTGGGACGAGGCAAGTTAGTCTTCTTCAAGGATAAGTTGGGAGTGGTGAAGAACAACTTCCTCAGTAAGGAGTGTTGAAGCTTTGTATCTCGTAAGTTGTTCCCCTTAGTGATTTTGCCTAAGTCGCTAGGAAAAGGGGTCATGTTCACTTGTATTTTGTATTAATGACTTGTGATGAGCATTAAATGCACTTTAGGGATTAAAGTGCACTTTAACTGAAAATTAAAAGGATAGTGTAGTGAAGTTTAATTTAATGGAGAGAAAATGAAATTATCTCAGCCACTCATCTAATTCAATTTGGGCCCTTGGATTAGATGGCCTTGCACTTGCCCAATACAATTTTTATTTAAAGACAAATTCCATGTGAAGAGGCAATTTTCGACTTGTGAGAGAGAACGCATTTTTTGAGTTAAGGAGAAAATCGCAGCAGAGAGGAGACTGGACATGTTTCCATAGAGACCATACAGCATTTATTACAGAGCACGAATCCCAAGATAGAGCTGGGCACAAATTTCAATGTATAGTACAGCTTCATTTATTGCAGAGTCTGTACAGCAGTAATTCTGGGCATGAAATTCAAGGAACAGAGGCACGAATTTCAAGGTAGTTGGTGTGTACAGAAGTGGGCACGAATCCCATGGAGATATCAGCTGAGAGCAGGCACGAAATTCGAGGACCATACAGTCCTGTCAGGCTGTACGCTGTCGTTGAGGCATGATTTTTGAGGTGGTTTGGTTGCACGAATTTCAAGGCAGCCCCTTGTCACTGTTTTCAGACACTGCTGATGTGTGGGTTGAGATAAGTTGATCTCAGACTTTGCGTTTTGCTGTACATTTCAAATTTTGAAGAAATAAAATTTCCTCCCTCTCATAACAGGTTTTCCCATTCTGGGTTTTGCCTGGGCAATTTTTGCCGAAAAAATTGTCTGAAATTTCATGGTGTGCATGTCTTATTTATTTTTCTGCCGGTAAATATGATGTTCATACTGTGTTTCAAGGTCTGAAATTTTTGTGAAGTCTACAGCACTCATTTAACTGGGTTGGGCATTAAATTTGACTTGAAACCGGGCTGTTTGAACACCAAAACTTACATATGCAAAAAGGCTGTTTTCTAACAGCAAAGTGCAATCTTATCGTCAGAACTCAACAGCCCCTCCAGCACTGGAGTACAGTGCGCTGGACAATTGAGTTGATTCAGAATATTAACAGCATGATTTTAGACTAGGGAATGCCCCTTCTGTTCCTAATGGAGACCTATGTCTCCAATTTGTAGTGCTTTTTATCACCTGAATGATATATATAAAGTGTCTTCACCAAAAATAAACTTTTCCGTAGTTAATGATTGGTCTTTAATAAGTAACAAAAAACTTATAATTGCTTTCTTAATCTCCGATGCAATGCAACAATTAATCCCTCTACTGTTTGTCGCATGTATTTGAAGCCCCCTATTACAGCATAGTTTCAAAATCATGGTAGGCCCTAGTTTAAAGCCTACTAAAATTAAATGGTAGGTCCGATTCCTCCCATATGAAATAACCATACGTTAATATTCCATTGAAAAGGGCCTTCGAAACAATAAAGCTAAATCAAAGAAGAGCCCAACTCATTTTCAGAATGGGTAGAAACAACACAGTGAAATAGCTCTGATGAAGGGGAAAGGGGGAAGTTGTACAATCATGAGGGACGAATATGAAATTTAATGGAGGCCTCTAAGTCTGCTTCCATGGACTTTGTAGTCAACAAATAATAATTACTTTACCATGAAAATCCTCAGACTTTAGAGGATAACATGCAACTTACGTGTTTATATTCCACCAATGCATCTTCTTTCAGATTTGGCAACTCCAATCATTATGAAAAAAGATGAAACCCATGAAATTTATAGAACGATGCTTTAATCATGAATAAATATAATAAATATCTTGAGCTTCCTCTTGCTTCATAATTTTGGATCATGGCTAGAGTTAGCGTTTTCTATTCCACCAAAGTCTGGTACCACCTCTGAAAATGATGGCGGTCTTTTGTAAATAACAGAAGCAGCACGTACCAAAATACTAGCTGTTAAACCCCAAATCAAGAATTTCTTGTTCTCAGATTGAAAATCGAAGTAATGTACAGTGTAATTGAAACCCATCCAATGCTTTTCTTCTGACCGGTAGTTCTCATCCTAAGAACCAACATAGACATAAAAATTATACAGCGCTTGAGGAAAAGCTGACAATTTAGCCTACTTTAGCTTGAGTTTAATTTACTTGAAGCATCACCAACCATGAGTGTAACAATCAAAGAATGCACTTACCTTCAAGAACATTTCAAGTGGTGCATCAAAGATTGCATCTACTTCTCCTGGATTTAACACAGGTCTAAATGACTTCCTATCTGGTAGTAATCCAACTACAGGTACTACTCTCAGAAGGTACTGCACATAGGAAATCAGGTTAGAATCTACATAATGCAACATGGAGAAATAGGAGATACACTAAAATTTCATCTCTGGTCAGATAATCAGTTGCCAACCTTGGACAAAAAGGGTTCAAGAGTAGTCACGACTTTAACATAGGAGGGGTCCAAGCCAATCTCTTCCTTTGCTTCTCGCAAAGCAGTTTCAGAATCATCTTTATCTCTTTCTTCCATTTTACCTCCAGGCAATGCAACTTCACCTGTAGCATGAGAGGTTTGAAAGTCCACAATATCATTTACATATCCAACATGATTGATACAGAAATGGGACTTAAATTTAGATTCCAATATTTTAAAGTAGGTATGGTAATATATGTCATACAGTTCTACCATATGTACACAATACAGGCAACATTTAAGCAATATATCTTTGCAGTTATTTTGGATTAAGATTTTCTAATCTTAAGTGCAGTGGAAGTAATTACATCATTAATCTACTGCAAGAGCATAACAATGGAGAGCTAATGTGTTGGGAGAAAAAGTGTGTTGGGAGAAAATCACAGGAGCTCCAACAACACCCAGAAGGAAGAGTTGGGTGTAACAAGATGGGTGTAACGAGAAAGCTAAAACAGGCTTTTAACCAAGTCAAGAAAGCTTTATCAGAAAGCTGTTTCTGTGTCCATGCTCAGTGTGACTGTGTGTCCATGCTCAGTGTGACTGTTTCCAGCGTGACCGTCTCTCCTCCGACAGCGTGACCGAGTGTGTGTACATGCTCAGCATGACTATGTGTCCCTGCCAGCGTGACTGTGTGTACATGCTCAGCATGACTGTGTGTCCCTGCCAACGTGACTGTGTTCCGCCTGCTCAGTGTGACTGCCAACGTGACTGAGTCCCTGCCAGCGTGACTGTGTCTACCTGCTCAGTGTGACTGTGTCTCCATGCTCAGCGTGACTGTGTACCTGCCAGTGTTACCGTGTGTCTCTGTCCCTTCCAGCGTGACTATGAGTCCATGCTCAGCGTGACTGTGTCCCTGCCAGAGTGAATGTGTCCCTGCCAGCGTGATTGTGTTCCACCTGCTCAGTGTGACCGTGTGCCTCTGCCAGCGTGACCGTGTGTCCCTGCCAGCGTGACCGTGTGCCTCTGCCAGCGTGACTGTGTTCCACTTCCCCTGTGTGTCTCTTGTCAGCATGACTGTGTCTTTGTGTTGGTGTGCTGCTAAAGCCTGATTAATCGATTGAAGTTTCTCTTCCTGTTGACTAAGAATATGAGGTCTGTATACTTGTTGCTTTAACCCACTTAAGCTCTCTCTCAAGGGTATGTCATTTGTTCATCTAGGTGACTTGTCCTTTCGGTGACAAGATCAAAACCTAAAAGTATCTGGGTACAAGGCTGATTCAAAATAAGTCTAGATTAGTACTGCTACGGTTCTTTACTGTTGTTATCTCCTGTACATTATTTATAATATTGTACTGTACATGGAATTTGGTAAATCATCTCAGGGACCAACTTTAACGCAGTGACCAGTGGAGTGTTAAAGTTGAAAGAGATGAAAATTATGTTTGATTTTATTGCAGTTTAAATTTATTGAAGCAGTAATATTCTGAATCTAACCTTGTTTTATAATTCTGTTTATGCATTAAAGTATATTTTTTATTTTAAATCCTAACCTAACCCTAAACTTTAACAACTGTATCCATATTTGTATATGGTAACTATAGTTTGAAGTGGAAAAGCCTAACCCTATGATGGATGCATGGAATCCATAAAATTTGACAATTGGCTTTAATAATTAGGTGTAATTTGGATGCAATGGATTGACAAATTCAAGAGAAAATCCATTCAACCATTTGACAGTGATAAGCCATGCCTTGATGTTGTGGAAATGTTTTTGTTTGAGACAGGCAACAAAGGAGACTTCCTATCACCAAATAGGAAGAGTTCAAGTAGCCTAGAAATCTATATCTGAGAAGAGTTGATTCGGTGTGACTTGTAACAGAGGGGAGCCAACTCATGCTACAGAAATACAGAGACTCCAGTCACACAGAGATAATATGTACCTAGCGAATTAAGAACAGAAAGTATAAATTAGTTTTGGGAAGAATGTTTTCTGAGTTATTTATTTCTCAAAATTGAAACTGACCTTTCCTAAGTATAAGTCTAGTGTTATAGTATGTGATGTTGGAGTGAGATTCTTCTGAAAGTTTGGCAAACAGTTTTTTTTTTAAATCAAGTCTGTAATCAGTACATTATTTATTGTTGTGTGAAGCAAGTCTAAAGTGTGTTGTTATTGAAATTGTGACAGTGGTAAGGCTTTCAATTCCATGTTATGTTCAAAGGCAATCAAATGTTTAAACTGCAACTTTAATGGTAATAATTTTACCACGTGGAAACAGAGGATGCTTTGAACACAGATACTTGGTCAGAATTGTCTTGGGAAAGAAGGTGTGAAGTACAACAGATGAGGATGTTCAAGTTGAGTATGATGCAAGAAATCAGGAGATAGTGAATCATGATGTTGATCAAGCTCTTCATGACCGATGATATGCTACTTGAGGCCCTGAAGTGCAAAAAGGCAGTGGTATTTTCCAGGATTTAGAGGCATTTGAAAAACATGCATGAAACGTCAAATAAAGGTAGAGCTTTAGCGTTTCTTCTTAAATAAAGCGTCGTTTTCAATTTAAGATGGAGTTATATGAATCTCTTCGGGATCACTTATTGAAACTCACAGAGATTATAGATTAGTGGAAATCCATTGATAAAAAAGTTGAAAATGAAGAGATGGTAATAATTAAGTTAAAAAAACCCATTGCCTTCGTGTTACAATATTGCTGAGAACTTGACTATAAACTCCAGAGATGTTGATCTTATTTGAGAAATCAAGCAAAAACATTTTGAAAAAGGATAGGTGGAAGATGCAGTTAAAGAGCACTCTATGTGAATGGAGATTTATAAGTAGTCTTAAAAGCACAATTCAAAGGGAAATGCAAGCATGAAGATGGCAGCACAAGCACTGATTTGGATACTCAAAAACCTGGGAAAGGTATGACATACGGCCATCTTTTGTAGGAAATGATTGTTGAATGAAAAACACAACTGAGGGCCTTCTTCTGAAGATCATTTGGGATGAAACAAGCCAATGTAGCCGAACATAAAGAAGAAGCAATATATGTTTTTGTCTAGCAATGATGGAGTCATTGAACCTTTTATCACACAATTTGTAGTTGCCCAAACAAAGTCATCCTATCCAGGAGAATAGAGGAGACGGGAAACTAAAGAGGTGACCTTAGAAGATCTTGATCCCCAAATATCAATCATTTGTCACTCCAATGAGGATACTTTTCACTTTAAGCCAAATAACCATATGGCTAAGGAGGAGACCCTAGCCTAACCTTGTGGGATAGACTATCTACAAGATATCAAAACTAGATATGATGATCAGAACATGAGACACCCTAAATCAAGAAATGATGTCAAGTTAAGGTTTGGGATCTAGACAAAAAATAATTGGCACTGGGGCAAATGATATCAAATTTAGACACACCCGTTTAAGAAGAGCTCATCTTGCTACAGAAAATTCAACAATTACTACAAGCAAGACAAAAAGCAATATTGTGCAAAGATGGCTTCAAACTTTAAAGGCAAAGTTACTTTTAAAAGGATCGGTGCTTTCGGTGGGAAAATGGAGTTTATGGCCAATCAATATTGTAACACCCCTGGTTGAAAGCCCTAGTCTGGTGATGTCAAGATGTAACTATGGTCTATAGATGCCTGAAAGGCTGAACATATTGTATTTTGCAATTATTAATATTAAAAATCCACAACTGGATGTGGCTAAGGCGCAACGCTGAAGAGATAGGGGACTCGTGTATTCTCTAAAGACGATAAGGAGGTTAAAAGTGTCTTTGGAGGAAAACTATGCTATGACCCTATATTTGTTTAACCATTCTTTAGCATTTGTTCATATTGTTAATATTGTAGATCTTGCTTAGCTTAGACAACTGTGGATAATCATTCTTAATTCTTTTGTAAGTTTGTAACTTGTAATCTTTTGACTCCATTTAATCTAGGCACTGATCTTGTAATTTTGTAACCTTAATAAGATAAAATCCCTTTAACTAAATTGTTAATAAACCTTCATGTAGGGACTACCCCCCTTGGCTCTGTTGGGATTTGGCCTAAACGGAGGAGTTGGTAGACTGTGGTGACAGTGGTCCCCGGCTCTAACTTGCCCCCAAGGACACACAAAGCGGGTTGGAGACTTCCCCGTGTCATAAAGTGTGTATTAGGCGGCAACAGACCCTATTAAATCTTTAAGTCCCTAAAATTACCTTATGTCATGAATTGAGCCAAAATTCCCTTTTAATTTACTTAAAATTGTTTTATGGCATGATTGGGATAAAGTTTGATTAAGGGGATGGTTTAGAAGAAAATCAAAAGAGAGAAACATGGCTCATGGAGAGACCACGTGGGGAGAGAGCTTTCAAAGCAAAATAAAAAATAAAAAATTTGCCCGGGTCCGTGGAGAAGAGTCTAGGGGTTATGAAAACAAGTTTTTCAGTGGAAATAAAATCTGGTACTAAATTCTCGGCTTGTGAGTCAAATTGTGGAGAGTTGCTGCTGAAATTGTGTCCATTTTTGCCTCTGGTCATTCCAGTGAAATGGCAAATGGTGTATCGAGCTAACTTGGTGGAATTCTGAGCATTGTGAATAGTGATGTATATCACCATTGTGTTGTCAAAAGGATGCTAGGGAGGCAAAACACATTGTTTGGCATGAAATTGGATATAAGCTAACTTTTTGTTTGCCAAGTGTAAAATTTTGAAATTATGGGACTGGTGAGTGGTCTGGCTGGTGAATGCATGAGTCTCAGCTCTGGGGTGGCGTTTGGCTAAGAGAATAATGAGCAAAGCAACCTATGGTTGGGTGGAGTGTGCCTCACGCATAGCCAGTTGCCCATTTCAAGCATTTTACAAATAAGTTTTAACTCATGGAAATGGTGTTTTAATTTCTCAATGTTTTTTAATTGATGAATGGTAAAAATTTACATGGTTTCCTAATTTAATTTCTGAGTTTGGAAATAAAGAATGAATTCATGTGTTGCTTGGTTGAATTCTTGTATATGGAATGAGTACAAATTTAATTCTGCATTATGTTTGTTAAAAATTCATAATTGCAGGGAGGAAACTATATGAATGGACAAACAATTGGTAATCTATTCATTTTATAACTCACATGATTACTATTTTCTTCTATCTTGGATGCTTATTTGCCCAACAATTATTTACCATTACAATTTTCTGTAGTAATTGCTAATTTCCTGATTTGTAAAGGAAATGTTTGTTAAAATACATCAAAGAGTTTAAACTCTTATTTTCCATATAATTGGGAGAGAATTGATGGATGATATGTTTGTAGAGAAATTAGTTCTTAAAGAGTTTAAATGAAATGTTTGTAAATTGCAAATATTTACACTGTGCATTAGGTGCATAGGTAATTACACAGGTTATGCGTTTAATTGGTTGGTGAAGGCATAATTACCAGGTTTTGCATTGAATGGTATTTTGCATTTATATACTGCAGGCTGAATTTGATAATTTTATTTATAAATACCATGGGCTAAGGCATATTTACTATGCTTTGCATTGAATAGTATTTTGCATTTATAAATCACAAGCTGAATTTGTTTGTTATATTTACAAATAACATGAACTAGGAATGAGTGGTATTTGCATTTATATCAAGAATTGGAATTGTATGGTTTGCATGCAAATACCATGGGTTGGATTAGAAAGGAATTTGCCATTACACTCTATGCATTAGAAATATTGGTAATCGTTACCATAAATAATCTATGTGTTGGTTATGTTAAGTTTTCATATGCTAGACTAGATTCAATAGTATTCAATTCAAAATCACAGCAGTAGCATATCAAGAATCATTGATAGAAACACAATCACAAGATAGACACAGCATTTATCCTGGGAAACCCTCCAGGGGAAGAAAACCCAGCAAAACTTCCAATGTATAAGATGTATAAAAGACAACCCCAAAAACAGGTGTTCTCCTCCTTCTATTTTGTCTCTCTCTCTCTCCTATGCGCTACACAAGTGAGTGAGTCTGTGTTCAAATAAAAACCACAGCGCTTCTATTTATACGTATGTGTCAATTGACTTTTGCACTAGACAAGTCGGCCCCAATAAACTGTTTGGGCCGACTTCACCTAGGAATACTCAAAAACAGTATAATATATTGTTTATTAGGGTACTAAAGACCCGACACAAGTGGAGGCTTTATCTCATGACTCTACGATGACCAAATACAATAGTAACACCCCATCGGAGGAATAATAACATCTCCCTTGGGTTACATCAGTAAAATACATTTAGAATATCCTTTGAAGTTACAATATTTCAACACTCCCCCTTAACGAGAAGGTTATTCTACTGACAACATCATCATAGACTATAGGAGAACAGAGAGCCAGTTACAACAATACATCGAGGTAATACATCTATACGTCACAGGAAGTATTCCACAATCACTAACTGGAACAGTTACTCTTTATCTTCTGCATCACATGATCACTTGATCCTTTCTTTGCAGCAACGCTTCGATCTTTCGATCCTTCGTAGCAGCACTTTGATCTTCTGCAGTAGCCTTCCGATCTTCTCGATCCCTTGTAGCAGCACTTTGATCCTTTTAATCCTTTTGCAGCAACACTTTGATCCTTTCGATCCTTTGCAACTGTACTTCGATCCTTCTTTATTCTTTTCAGCCACACTTCGATCTACTTGACCCTTTGTTGTTGTACTTTGATCTACTTGATCCTTTGCTACCACGCTACTTGCAGTACACATGATCTATTTGCGGGATGATCAATCCCAATCACTTTAGGACATAAGTCCAAGGACGATGCAATCCTCCATCAGCATGATCCATGAAATCGGTCAGTTGAATCGTCTACAACTAAATGTAGATCTCGACCGCACCCAGTGTCGGCCCTATCGTCTGTGAAGACTCATCTTAGACCATCCATACCACACAGGTTAGGACAACTCACAAGCGAGTGTTATACTACGGTATCTACACTCGCGTGTAGGTATACTCTACCATGTAAGAGTATTGTCTACAGAGCAGATCTCGACCGCATTTAAAATGTCGACCCAACGTAGAACATCCATACCGCACAGGTTAGGACCACTCCCAAGCAAGTGTTATACTACGGCATCCGTGAGGACTCATCATAGAGCATCCATATCACACACTACACAAGTTAGGACCACTCCCAAGCGAGTGTTATTCTATGGCATCTACATATGAATGTAGGCATACTCTCCATATAAGAGTATCGTCTGCATAGCAGATCTCGACTGCATACAAAATGTCAGTCTTGTCGTCCGTGAGGACTCATCGTAGAGCATCCAGACCACTGAGGTTAGGACCACTGCTGAGCGAGTGTTTAATCTACGATATTCACAATTGAATGTGAGTATTCTCCATGCGAGAGTAACATCTTGCAGGGTCATCCTTTAACTAGTAAGGACCACTCTCATGCACATAGTGCTATACCAGCTATCCTCAAGAGAGGATACTATCGTCCACAAATAAATGTCAGACCATCATCACTGTCATCCACCATCGATGTCAGTCTCATCATTACACCCCCTTTCCTAGGAAGTTTCATATTATCAACCTGCTCCCCCTTTGTCCGGGGAGGGTTCATGTCTTCGACCTGATTCTTCCTTTTCAAAGAGGGTCCAATAATTGTAGTCTCATCACTCTTCCTCCTTGCGAGGAAGTCCTTTCGAACTACACCAAGCTTGTCGTGGAAATATTCGAACTTTGTTCGAGACAAAGGCTTGGTCAGTATATCGGCAATTTGCTCACCGATACCCACATACTGGAGCTTGATGGCTCCCTTTTGTACCATATCCCTTATATAGAAATATCGGATTTCTATATGCTTCGATTTGTCATGGAACACCGGATTTTTTGTCACCTTTATACAACTCTGGTTGTCACAGAAAATTATTGTGGTGTCCACCTCCATGTCAAATATTCCTGACACCAGCTTTCGAAGCCATATCGCTTCACAACAAGCGGAGCACGCTGCGATGTACTCTGCTTCAGTTGTACTAAGAACAACATTGGACTGTTTTTTACTAAACCATGAGATCATGGCGGATCCCAAACAATAACATCCACCTGAGGTGCTCTTTCTGTCTGCGGCAATCTTAATCTGTATACCCATACAAATTGTAGTCATGATCTCTCCCATAGTACAGTCCCAAATTAATCATACATTTTAGGTACCTCATCACATGGTTTGTAGCTATCAAGTGAACCCGTCTAGGTTTAACTAAATACTGACTCAAGGTGTTCACAGCAAAGCATATATTTGGCCTTGTGTTCATCAGATACATTAATGACCCAATAATCTGTCTATAGTGAGTCGTGTCCACTAGCTCGGATGTCTCATCAAACAAAAGCTTTAAGTTGGTGTCCATGGGTGTGGCCATGACTTTACAATCCAACATATCAAATCTTTTCAAGATTTCTACTACATACTTTCCCTGATTCAAAAAGATTCCTTCTGGGCTCTGCCACACTTCCAGCCCTAGGAAATAATGCATCAATCCAAGATCTTTCATCTCGAATTCTTCAGCTAGCTTCTTCTTACAATCCTTGATATGTTTCTCATTTCCAATCAGAAATAGATCATCCACATACAACAATAGTATGACTGGTTCATCATCCATAATCTTCATATAAAGATTAGGATCAGCTTTACTCTTGGTAAAGCCCATGCTTGTCAAGAAGCTATCTATTATGCCATACCAAGCTCTAGGAGCTTGCTTTAGTCCATCAGAGCCTTTTTCAACTTGCATACATGAGTTGCTTTGTCTTCGACTTCAAATCCTTGTGGTTGTTCGATGTAAACCTCTTCCTCAATCACACCATTAAGGAAGGTCGTCTTTACATCCATTTGGTGTGAATCCCATTTCATCATGGAAGCAAGTGCCATGATAGTTCTCATGGAAGTGTACCTTGCTACTGGAGCAAATGTTTCTTCATAGTCGAGACCCTCTTTCTAAGAGAATCCTCTAGCCACAAATCTTGCTTTATACTTTTCAATACTTCCATCTACGGCATGTTTTGTCTTGAAGATCCATTTCGAAGATACCACACTCTTGTTTTCTGGTTTGGGAACAATATCCCAAACATCATTCTTCATGATCGACTAGTATTCTTTCGTCATTGCTTTAACCCATTCTTTCTTCTATGCAGCTTCCTCATTGCTGGCGGGTTCTTCGTCTACATGATCACACATCAAAGCTACATAACTGGAATATGGCTTTGATCTTTTGTTGGTTCTTATGGAGCCTTCTAGTGCTCCATATCTTTCTACTTCTTGTATGATTTCTCTTACCCAAGCAAGTTTTCTCTTTCGAGAGATATCCATAGCAGGGGGCTCTAGCATGTCATGATCTTTTGATGCTACTATTTCAAAAGTTAGTTCAGCTTTTGTCCTTCTGGGAGGTACATCTTCTTTACGTACTTCTTCAAGTTGACACCTTCTAGATTTCTTAAGAGCTGCCTCTTCATCGAAGGTTACATCCCTACTAATCTCGATATGATGGAATCCTGAGATGTATATCCTAAAGGCTTTGGAGATTTCACAATACCCTACAAATATTCTCTTCTTACCAAAAGGATCCAATTTGGTTCTCTTCTCGTTTGGAATATGTACATATACTGGACAGCCAAATATCTTGAGATGGCTTACTTCAGGATTCTTTCCGGTATACATCTCTTCAGGAGTCTTGAATCCAAGAGCATTGTGAGATAATCTATTTTGCACATATACGACTGTTCTTGCAACTTCAACCCATTGGTGCATGGGGAGGTCTTGGTCATGAATCATGGTCTTCACTGCTTCCATGATAGTTCTGTTGATGAAATTGTCACTGATGCCAACATGGACTTGCAGTGGCCCCACAGGATGTCACCAATGCCACCAAGTCCCTCTTGCAGTGCCTTGATCCCTTACAGAGTGGGTTTGTGCCTTGAAGCACCTTGTACCCAGTTGACAAGGTCCTTGTACCCACAAGGCTGGATCTTGATACCACCACCTTGTTGAAGATGTTGAGGACTCTGTTGAAGAGATTGAGGAACCTGGAAATGGTCTTGAAGCCTTGATGGACGTTGGAGAAACCCTAGATATGGGTCAGAGAAGCATTAATGACCCATTCTATGGTCATTCATGCTATGATGATGTCAAGGTACCCCAGGAGAAACCAAGCTACCCCACAGGTGATATCATGCTGGATCATGTGGTTGAGGCGGTTAAAGAAGACCATGAAGCCCCTTGCTTGATGAAGAAGCTCTTGAAACCCTTGGAGAAGTCTTGGTTGACTTGAAGAAGCCTTTGGACCCACATTTGTTGGGTTAATGGTCCTTGAACCCTTGAAGGAGATAATATGGCTACACCCTTGCATGTGATGGTTTGGGTCTTGAACCCACACACCATGGTGGATTGAATGTGTATGGAAGCCCTAGTGGCTTAATGGCACCCTTCTGATGGTAATGTACGAAGGACACCTTTACTTATGGTAAGGAGTGGTTGTGGAACAAATAAAATGAAAAAACATGGTGACCATTAAAATGGTGAAGTTATGTGTCAACACAAAATAAAAATAATTCAAGTAGAAGTCGGCTTAGTCAACTTTTTTAATAAATATTAAATTAAAAAAAATAAAATTAATTTTTATTACATGTCGGCTCAATGAAAAATCAGTATTAATAACCCATCCAAACTTCATTTTATACACACAAATTTTTCGGATTAGCTCTGCAATTTCGGAGGTCCACTGAGGCAAACAGACTGAAGAATTTCGGGTATGTGACTGAGGCAAATTCGGCCCTGTGGAAAGACTGAAAATTTTCTTGGTCAAAATATTTATTTTTGGACAGTTTTTTCATGAAAAATTGCTGGGCTATGGAGAATAATTTTGGTGGAGCCAAGTTGCTTTCTCTTGGGGATGAAAACATAATTTTGAAGGACTGTTTTTTTTTGCCCTAGCTGAGGCACTGTAATTTTTGCAGGATAGTGAAAAATCTTGGTTTGATAGTGGTCTCCTACAGTCCTCTTTTTTATCTTATAACAGCAGTCACAAACTTTTTGTGGACAGCCCTAGCTTCTTTTGTGAAAAGAAGTGGACAGCTCTATTTTTTGTGGACTGAAGAAAAAATAAATAAATACTGAGGTAATCGAATCTGTGGAGCATTTTACTGTGCATTTTTGAAGAGGAATTTTGTGTAGCAGCAGTAAGGAGCAGCCATCGAATTTTTTTTACAGCAGTCTGATATTTTTTTTTTATGCCCTAACTTCTTGGCTAAGAAAAATTTCGTGAGCAGTCTGAATTTTAGCCACAGTCAAGGTATCTCTAAAATTAGGGTCTAACAGTCATAAGAGACAGCCACAAGAGATCTCTGTTTTGATGACTGTGGTAGCTGCAGTACAAAGGCAAGCAAGCAAGTTTGTTTTTATTTGTTTTAATTTAGGGTGGCTCTGAGCTGGAAGAAAACATCAATAAGAAAGCTTTAATATACTCGGAATTCATATCAAAATGCAGCATGCATAATCCACAAAAGATAGATGAAGAATATGTTCTAGCATTGATATGAACTTTAGTGCTTGCTAGCAATCAATGTTTTAGACATTATGAAGTATTGCCTTGCTGATCCGAAGTATTCTTGAAACTCTAAGGATTATACAACTATAAAAATACAGTTAAGGATGGAAGTCTAAATGTTAGTAAGTGTATTGCTAGCACATCATGTTCTTCGAATATTGTGAAGCTAGTCATGACTGTGTAAACCTGAAATGAGATTAGTCATGATGAACTATGACTACTAGTCTAGATGTGAACTGAGATGGATATGTTTGAAGACATCTGTTGAAGTTTTTTTCTGGTTACTACACCAGCAGATGGCTTGATCCTTTTGTGTGGATACAAGTTGTAGTCCAATGATGTTTGCAGGTCAAGGTGAAGATATAACCTTTATCAGAATTGCTAGAGACTTACTGAAAGCAGACTGGGCGATGGTAAAGCTTTGCACTTCTACTGAAAACTCCATATCGCAGGCATAAAGAAAGAATTTTGGATGAGAACCAGTTGATCTCCAAAACTTGAAGCAAAACTTGAAGTAGAGGATGATGAGTGAAGTGAACAGTGGTTTATGCATACACAAATCTATGCATAGAGGTTGACAAGCATGAAGATAACAGCCCCTGAAGCTATTAATGAAGTATAAGGATGATGCATAGTTTAGGGAGATGACTGCCTTAACTTGATGATAAGAGCAGACTAGATGTGATTGGCATGAACCTTGAGCAGTAGAGCTGATGATCAATATGAGCAACTGTTGATGAGCTGATTGACCAACAGTATTGTTAAAGCAGACTTTGAGGACATAAGTCAAACTTTGATGTGTTGACCCTCAATGAGCAGAGGATAAAGAACAGTGTTAATGAGCAGAGAGACATGACATTGACAGCAGTAGGGCAAGTTGTTTAAGCAGCAGCCAATTAAATTAATCAGATTGATATGGCAGAGAAGCTGACAGAGATAGTTGTGAAGCTTGGCAGCGACATGATGTTGTGATGAGGCTGTGACAAGTTGTTGACAGTGGTGTATAAGTCAATCATGATGATGATGACAGTGATGTGTGAGTGATTCCTTTGCACAGTGGTAAAGTAATTCCTTTGCAGTGATGAAGTGACCCTTTTGCACAGTGAAGAAGTGATCTCAGTCCTAATCCAGGTAAGCACTTATTGCAGACATCTTGAAGAAGTTCTGCTGATAGATCTCAGTACTTTGTCTAGCTGAATGTGTAGTGGTTAAAGCATAGATTGAGATTTGATTTGGATAGTTGACAGTGGATTGGTCATAAGGCAGTACGATGACCAGAGTGACCAGGAATTGGATGACTCAATGTTTTGAGTACAAAGGAAAACATTTGTATGGCAACTAGAAGGATGACCATTTATTGTGCTAAAATATTTGAGACTTGTGTATAGACAAGAAAGTTCATGAATTCTTTTGATGTTTGGCATATATGGATGAATAGTATATTGGCATGGGTAGTTCGTATGATTGGGTGATAGTAGATTCACTGAGCTTGAAGTCTCAGCAAGAGCAGAACCTTGAAGTTTGGGAATGAGCAGACTTTTGTGATTGAATGTTCAGATATATACACACATTGATGACGACATGCCTTGTGCACTTTGATGAAGCATGTCCTATGATGATGTTAAAGACCTTGTTGGTGATCAGAACTTGATGATGATGATGCATACTTGATGCATACAGCCTGATATAATTGTTGATGATGTTGATATAACATGAGCAGTTGACCAGCAGCAGAGCAAATTGATATGATGAGTATGGTATGTGTGACAGTGATACCGTTAGCAAAAGACATGATGACAATGTGACTTGATGACTTGGCAGTATTGAAGAGCAGGTGTTGATGAACAGCGAAGATTGAGAAGTGTGTTGCACCAGTATTGATGAGAGTGTTGAACGGATGATCAGCAATATTGACCAGCAGCAGAACAGATTGAAGAGACAGATGATGTTGATGTGAACAGTGAGCTTAAATTGTAAATGCAAGCTTGACTTGCATTTGAGGTTAGGATACCTCAAACCCTTCTTAGCAGGGTCTAAGAAAACCAGGTAGGATCCTGGATGCAGAGTAGGTGCTCTACATATCAGTAGGTGCTGATTTTACCTCACGGTTGTAGCCGGACCAAAACTAATACAAAAAGATTACAAAATTATATGGTGTTGTGTTCTTTTGTGTTATGGTTCTTGATGATTCAAATGCTTATGATATGTGAATGATGAAGTGAAAGATGTTCATGAAATGATTATGCAGTGATGAATTGGTAGTTAATTATGACAAGTTAAGAAATGTTGAAAAATTGGCTTTACACTGATTCACCCCCCCTCTCAGTGTCTAACAATTGGTATCAGAGCAGGCCTTCGTCACAAGCCTAGCAAGCTTGAAGGAGATCCTTAGACACAATGGAGGAAAAGAAGAGTCATCAAGCAATGACGTGCCTATACTTGATATTACAGATTATTTCAGTTGGAGGAGCAAAATGAAGGCTTATCTGAAGAAGTTTGGTATTTGGGAAATAGTTATCAATCCACCCGCTCCACCAAACAAGAAAGGAAAATCAGCTGCACAGAAGGAAGCAAAGAAGGACAACACTACAACCTTGAAGTTCCTCATGGATGGACTTCCCAGCTCAGTGAAGAAAGTGTAGGAGAGTACACTTCAGCAAAAGACCTATGGTTCAAGTTGGAGAGTGAGTATCAGAAGGCAAGACCAGAACCCGAAAAGACAGATCATGAATCAGAAGACAAGCCCCCAGAAGAGCTCAATCAAGAAGAGGACTCTAGTAAAGGTATGGACTTTTGTGATTATAATGATAGCTTATGTGATGAAATTGAGAAGGTTCTTGCAAAAGATGATGAAGGGCTATCAAAGACTGCAAGTGAGATGTATTGATCTCAAAGCCAATTGGTTCCTAAACACAGTAAATCTGAACAAAAGTGATTTCACGAAGTTCAAAAAGAAAATCTTGGACTCCTTGAATGAATATCAACGAAAGACCATGTCAATGAAAGTGTTGCTTGTAAAGCTCAAAAACAAGGGCAAAGAGTTGCAAGATCAAATGAAAGACAAGGATGCTAAAGTTGAACAGTTAAAGACTAAATTGATCAGTCAAAAGGAAGAATCAAAAAAGCCTGCTCAAGACCATGAAGAAACTAGAGAGGTCAATCATGATCTGAAGACTCAGCTGGAGGAAGCCAAGAGGACAGAAGAAATCCTAAAGAGTCAGCTGGAAGAAAAGGAGGAGGCTGTCCAGAAGTTGGAAATGGAGGTAGTTGGTCTCAGGAAGAAAGGTAAGAAGAACGAAGCCTTGGTCAAGTTCTAGGACAGTTCAATTGTCCTAGATAAGATCTTAGATTGCCAAAGATCTCCACTCGACAAAACTGGTCTTGGTTACAAGAAGAACAAAGAAAAATCTGAAGATGACACTTGGTCTCTGAAGACTCTAGAAGGAGGTCCATCAACGTTCAAAGCTGCTCCCCATGCACTTGCACATGACGACAAATATTTTGGAAGTTCAAAGATGAAACAAGGAGTTAGGTCTACTCCTCAAAGCATCTTCATAAAGGAAACAACTCCAAGACCCAGGTATGAAAGTGGCTTCAATGGTTATTGTTATTTTTGTTCTAACTTTGGTCATAAGGCTATGGATTGTAGATTCTATGGAAGAAGAAGGGATGGAAGCCCCAATGACTCTGTTAGGTGTTGGACATGTAATCAAGTCGGACATGTTGCTGCCACATGTCACACATTGAGATGCTACACCTGCAGTGGGTTTGGCCATAAAGCCCAAGAATGTGCAAGTCAAGGAAGTCAGCCAAGAAGGAGTCCTTCATATACATCAGCAAGAAGATTTGAAGATCATAAGACAAATGCCTACAGTCAGGGACACTCTCAAGCATGGAGAAATGAGGTTGATCAAAGAAGTGCTGGAAGTTCCAACAGCTTAGTCAGATGTTGGTCATGCAACAATGTTGGTCACATTGCTGCACATTGTCGTACGATGAGGTGTTATAGCTGCAGTGGCCTTGGGCACAAAGCTCAAGATTGTTGTAGTACACGAAAACAATCCTTGAGAAGTTACCTAGACAACTCATCAAGGAAAGCCAGTACAAATGAAGGAACAAATGCTCAAAGGACAAATGCCAAGAAGCAAGTATGGATGAGGAAGACAGAGCAGTTGCAGATAGGAGAGGTTGATCAGAGCAGGGAGGACGGCTGCCATACGGCAAGCCAAGTGTAAGGTCTCTCAAAGACCTTAGCACACCTTGAGTTCACAAGGCTGGAGGATGAACTCAACGAAGAAAGGATGGTTACTACAGGTATACAGACAGGTCCTAGGATTGTGCATATTGACAGGGGGAGCAGTGAGCAGTGATCAGAGATTTCAGACGCAGGTATGTGGACACCCTTTGCCATTGATGCCAAAGGGGGAGAGATGAAGACAAAGGGAGAGATGCAGACAAACGGGGAGCATGCTCATAGGGGGAGCATGAGTTGTTGTCATCAATGACAAAGGGGGAGATTGTTGATGAAATTGTCATTGATGACAACATGGACTTGCAGTGGCCCCACAGGATGTCATTAATGCCACCAGGTCCCTCTTGCAGTGCCTTGACCCCTTACAGAGTGGGTTTGTGCCTTGAAGCACCTTGTACCCAGTTGACAAGGTCCTTGTACCTACAAGGCTGGATCTTGATACCACCACCTTGCTGAAGATGTTGAAGACTCTGTTGAAGACATTGAGGAACCTAGAAATGGTCTTGAAGCCTTGATGGACGTTGGAGAAACCCTAGATATGGGTTAGAGAAGCACTAATGACCCATTCTGTGGTCATTCATGCTATGATGATGTCATGGTACCCCAGGAGAAACCAAGCTACCCCACAGGTGATATCATGCTGGATCATGTGGTTGAGGCGGTTAAAGAAGACCATGAAGCCCCTTGCTTGATGAAGAAGCTCTTGAAACCCTTGGAGAAGTCTTGGTTGACTTGAAGAAGCCTTTGGACCCACATTTGTTGGGTTAATGGTCCTTGAACCCTTGAAGGAGATAATATGGTTACACCCTTGCATGTGATGGTTTGGGTCTTGAACCCACACACCATGGTGGATTGAATGTGTATGGAAGCCCTAGTGGCTTAATGGCACCCTTCTGATGGTAATGTACGGAGGACACCTTTACTTATGGTAAGGAGTGGTTGTGGAACAAATAAAATGAAAAAACATGGTGACCATTAAAATGGTAAAGTTATGTGTCAACACAAAATAAAAATAATTCAAGTAGAAGTCGGCTTAGTCAATTTTTTTAATAAAAATTAAATTAAAAAAAATAAAATTATTTTTTATTACATGTCGGCTCAATGAAAAATCAGTATTAATAACCCATCCAAACTTCATTTTATACACACAAATTTTTCGGATTAGCTCTGCAATTTCGGAGGTCCACTGAGGCAAACAGACTGAGGAATTTCGGGTATGTGACTGAGGCAAATTCGGCCCTGTGGAAAGACTGAAAAATTTCTTGGTCAAAATATTTATTTTTGGACAGTTTTTTCATGAAAAATTGCTGGGCTATGGAGAATAATTTTGGTGGAGCCAAGTTGCTTTCTCTTGGGGATGAAATCATAATTTTGAAGGACTGTTTTTTTTTTTTTCCCTAGCTGAGGCACTGTAATTTTTGCAAGATAGTGAAAAATCTTGGTTTGATAGTGGTCTCCTACAGTCCTCTTTTTCATCTTATAACAGCAGTCACAAACTTTTTGTGGACAGCTCTAGCTTCTTTTGTGAAAAGAAGTGGACAGCTCTATTTTTTGTGAACTGAAGAAAAAATAAATAAATACTGAGGTAAACGAATCCGTGGAGCATTTTACTGTGCATTTTTGAAGAGGAATTTTGTGTAGCAGCAGTAAGGAGCAGCCATCGAATTTTTTTTTACAGCAGTCTGATATTTTTTTTTATGCCCTAACTTCTTGGCTAAGAAAAATTTCGTGAGCAGTCTGAATTTTAGCCACAGTCAAGGTATCTCTGAAATTCGGGTCTAACAGTCATAAGAGACAGCCACAAGAGATCTCTGTTTTGATGACTGTAGTAGCTGCAGTACAAAGGCAGGCAAGCAAGTTTGTTTTTATTTGTTTTAATTTAGGGTGGCTCTGAGCTGGAAGAAAACATCAGTAAGAAAGCTTTAATATACTCAGAATTCATATCAAAATGCAGCATGCATAATCCACAAAAGATAGATGAAGAATATGTTCTAGCATTGATATGAACTTTAGTGCATGCTAGCAATCAATGTTTTAGACATTATGAAGTATTGCCTTGCTGATCCGAAGTATTCTTGAAACTCTAAGGATTATACAACTATAAAGATACAGTTAAGGATGGAAGTCTAAATGTTGGTAAGTGTATTGCTAGCACATCATGTTCTTTGAATATTGTGAAGCTAGTCATGACTGTGTAAACCTGAAGTGAGATTAGTCATGATGAACTATGACTACTAGTCTAGATGTGAACTCAGATGGATATGTTTGAAGACATCTGTTGAAGTTTTTTTTTGGTTACTACACCAGCAGATGGCTTGATCCTTTTGTGTGGATACAAGTTGTAGTCCAATGATGTTTGCATGTCAAGGTGAAGATATAACCTTTATCAGAATTGCTAGAGACTTACTGAAAGCAGACTGGGCGATGGTAAAGCTTTGCACTTCTACTGAAAACTTCATATCGCAGGCATAAAGAAAGAAGTTTGGATGAGAACCAGTTGATCTCCAAAACTTGAAGCAAAACTTTAAGTAGAGGATGATGAGTGAAGTGAACAGTAGTTTATGCATACACAAATCTATGCATAGAGGTTGACAAGCATGAAGATAACAGCCCCTGAAGTTATTAATGAAGTATAAGGATGATGCACAGTTTAGGGAGATGACTGCCCTAACTTGATGATAAGAGCAGACTAGATGTGATTGGCATGAACCTTGAGCAGTAGAGCTGATGATCAATATGAGCAACTGTTGATGAGCTGATTGGCCAGCAGTATTGTTAGAACAGACTTTGAGGACATAAGTCAAACTTTGATGTGTTGACCCTCAATGGGCAGAGGATAAAGAACAGTGTTAATGAGCAGAGAGACATGACATTGACAGCAGTAAGGCAAGTTGTTTAAGCAGCAGCCAATTAAATTAATCAGATTGATATGGCAGAGAAGCTGACAGAGATAATTGTGAAGCTTGGCAGCGACATGATGTTGTGATGAGGCTGTGACAAGTTGTTGACAGTGGTGTATAAGTCAATCACGATGATGATGACAGTGATGTGTGAGTGATTCCTTTGCACAGTGGTAAAGTAATTCCTTTGCAGTGATGAAGTGACCCTTTTGCACAGTGAAGAAGTGATCTCAGTCCTAATCCAGGTAAGCGCTTATTGCAGACATCTGAAGAAGTTCTGCTGATAGATCTCAGTACTTTGTCTAGCTGAATGTGTAGTGGTTAAAGCATAGATTGAGATTTGATTTAGACAGTTGACAGTGGATTGGTCATAAGGCAGTACAATGACCAGAGTGACCAGCAATTGGATGACTCAATGTTTTGAGTACAAAGGAAAACATTTGTATGGCAACTAGAAGAATGACCATTTATTGTGCTAAAATATCTGAGACTTGTGTATAGACAAGAAAGTTCATGAATTCTTTTGATGTTTGGCATATATGGATGAATAGTATATTGGCATGGGTAGTTTGTATGATTGGGTGATAGATTCACTGAGCTTGAAGTCTCAGCAAGAGCAGAACCTTGAAGTCTGGGAATGAGCAGACTTTTGTGATTGAATGTTCAGATATATACACAAATTGATGACGACATGCCTTGTGCACTTTGATGAAGCATGTCCTATGATCTATGTCACGTGGTTCGAGTTCGAATTCGAGTTCGACGACCTTGAAATTCGATTCGAATTCGATTTTTTTTATGAAGTTCGGGATGAGGTTTGGCATTAGGTTCGCCAATATAAAAAATTTCATATATATAATAATATATATAATAAAATATCCAATAAAACAAATGAAGAAAATATATTGAAAATTTTACCATTAATGAATATACAATAAAACAAATGATTCTTTAATGAATATTGAACTATAGATTTATTATTAACATAAGTAAATAGAAAGGAGAGCTTATTTCTAAATCCATACTATAGTAATATGT